>SJYA01005659.1:0-23874 GCA_006410615.1 Neotragus moschatus | reverse complement strand
GAGATAGATAAGGCCTCCCATCCTACTCTCAAGACACCAGTCAGTCCCGAAGGAAATCAACCCTGAATATTCATTGGAAGGCCTGTTGCTGAAGTGAAAGCTCCAATACTTTGGCCGTCTGATGCAAAGAGTTGATTCATTGGAAAAGACCCTGATGCTGGGAAAGATGGAGTGCAGGAGGAGAAGGGGGTGACAGAGGATGGGATGGTTGGATGGCATCACTGACTGAATGGACATGAGTTTGAGCAAACTCTGGGAGAGAGTGGAGGCCAGATGAGCCTGGTGGGCTCTAGTCCATGGCTACCAGCCAGACAGTGAAGTTGCTCAGTCATGTCCGACTCTTTGTGACCCCATGGGCTACAAGCCAGTACAAAGAGTTGCAAACAGCTTAACAACTGAACAACAACCTCCATCAAGGAGCTCCCAGGCTAGAGAGAAAGGAAGACAGACCTGGAATGCTACCTGTCTGTGATGGAGTGTGTGCTACCCTGGCTTGCCCCCTTCCCATGGCTCCCTGCCTTGCTTGGAGGTCCCATACTCCCTGGCCCTGCCCCAGGGGCTCCCCTTCAGTCTGCGTGACTGACTCCTGCTCTTTCTCCAGCCCAGGATGTCTTCCTCCACAACCCCCAAGCCTGCTCCTCCTGTGCCCCTCTCCCCAGCCCCCCATCTGCTGTCCTCTCGGAATACCTCCGGCACCACAGCCCTCTCGCTCCTCTGCTGCTCCTGCCGCACCCCCCGCCCCATCGCTCCGCTCCACGATGGTCCACCCCCGGGTCGCCCACAGGCAGCAGCATAGTGGGGGGGGNTGCTCCTCCTGTGCCCCTCTCCCCAGCCCCCCATCTGCTGTCCTCTCGGAATACCTCCGGCACCACAGCCCTCTCGCTCCTCTGCTGCTCCTGCCACACCCCCCGCCCCATCGCTCCGCTCCACGATGGTCCACCCCCGGGTCGCCCACAGGCAGCAGCATAGTGGGGGGGGCCTTTAGCAGACGTAACACCGGGTCACCCCTGTGCTGTGGCGCCTTTGTGCCTCCCGCACTTGAAGCCAGTGTTCTCCGCAAGCCTCTGAGAACCCCCCAGGAGGGCGCACAGCCCCCATGACTCGACCTCACCCAGCAGTCACCTGGGCTGCTGTCCCTCTGCCTGGAGCTCCCTTTCCCATTCCAGCTTCAGTTAACTACTGCTCCTCCTGATGGCTCAGATTTCCTCCATGAGCTCTGCTCCATGGCTCCCTGAAAATCTGCGACCCCCAGAGACTCTCCCCGCTCCTGCCTACTTACGCTTTCTTCCCACGTGGCCCGCATCGTGTCAGGACCGGGGTGTGATGAATGCAGTGTGTGTGTCTGGTCCACCACCTCTCATGAGGCTGTGACGTTAGGAGGGCGGGACGGTGCCCACAGAGCTGCAGATGCGTCTGAACACCTGTGACAGAGCCAGGTCCCTGGGGTGCACTCAGAGGTGGTGGTGGTGTTAACAGTGCTCCCTGGGGGGTTGTGGGAAATGCTCCAGCTACTCCTGGAGCTGATGGGAGGAAAGTTCTGGGCAGGAGAGCCCCGTAGATGGAATACTGCACTGTGCAAAGGCGGGGGAGCTGCAGATAGCAAATGGGGGATTTTGGTGACGTTTCTCCGGTCTCAGTCACAGAGTTCGTGGGCCTGGGCTACAGACGGACAGTGGCGATCCTCTACCAGACAGCCTTCACCGTGGGGCTTGTGCTGCTCTCCGGACTGGCCTACGTCCTCCCACACTGGCGCTGGCTGCAGCTGGCCGTCTCCCTGCCCATCTTCCTGCTCCTCTTCTGCTACTGGTACTGTGTCCCCATGGGGACCCATCTTCCCAACAGCCAGGGTGGTCCTACCCACAGGCCCGGGGCTTCCAGCCACCCATGCCATCTGGGGTGCTCTGTCATGGGGTAGCCCTCATTCCCGGGGGGAGCCACTCTCAGCCACCCTTTAGAGAAACTTACAGAGTTTCTTTAAATTCACATCGCCCAGAGAGAGGCCTGAGATGCTAAAAGTCGGACAAAAGTTCACCTAGCCGCAAAGTAGGCGTTTGCTCTTTGATGAGCCAGTGAAGGCGTAGATGCAGGAATGGAGCCGTCTCTGGGGCGTGTGCCCATCAGACAGGACCATCGGCAGGTGAGCGGATGAGGGAGCTGTGGCACGTATCCACGAGCAATATTTCTCAGCTGTAAAAAAAGAATGCATTTGCGTCAGCTTCAGCGAGGTTCTCTTTTGATCTTAACCTCAGACGGGCTCTGGGGGTGACGCCAAGTGGGGATGATCTGTGTCCACAGGTTTGTGCCCGAGTCCCCCCGGTGGTTGTTATCGCAAAAGAGAAACACCGAGGCGATAAAGATCATGGACCACATTGCCCAGAAGAACAGGAAGCTGCCTCCTGCCGACCTGAAGGTGACTCAATCGCAAGGGTTTTCTCTCCTCACTGAACGCTGGGTCAGGTTTATGACTTAGCGCCTGCCTGTGGGACTTGCCTGGGGAAGCGGGAAGGTGCTGGAGCTCTTCGGGGTGATGAGTATGATGACCGACCTCGGGGTGGGGGCTGGTGGGAGGCGGGGGACGGGGAGGGGGAAGGGGTCTGATGGCGATTCCTGATCACGTTGGCAGCCTGGATGTGGCTGACGCCCTGACTCTCTCCTAGATGCTGTCTCTCGAGGAGGACATCACTGAGAAGCTGAGCCCCTCGTTCGCAGACCTGTTCCGCACGCCCGTCCTGAGGAAGTACACCGTCATCCTGATGTACCTGTGGTAAGGGGTCTTTGCGAGGCCCCGTGCGCTTCCCTGCACGCCCGGGCACACGTCAGAGATGGTGGGCCAGCTTATGGAGGGGGGAAAACAGAGGCGTGAGAAGGCATTTCCAGATGGCTTTCCGCTCAAAGAGCTCTTAAATAGACACCCGTATTTCTCCCCTGAGGACTTCCCAGTAGAGGAAAGGCCTCATTTTGGTGAGAGGAAATCCCCACGTAGAAAAGTCAGCAGTGAGCCAGAGGGAGGTGGCAGGGTTGCCAGAAGCCCAGTGCATCAGGAGCCGTGCTGACGTAGCCCCGGTAGGCAGATGAGATTTCAGGGACTCCCCAGGACACCAGTACTTCCCTGGTGGCTCAGACAGTAAAGCGGCTGCCTACAATGTGGGATACCCGGGTTCGATCCCTGGGTTGGGAAGATATTGGAGAAGGAAATGGCAACCCACTCCAGTACTCTTGTCTGGAAAATCCCATGGATGGAGGAGCCTGCTAGATTATAGTCCATGGGGTCACAAAGGGTCGGACATGACTGAGCAACTTCCTTTTCTGGGCTGTCAAGGAGGAAGAAGCCTTCTCACGTCTGAGGACTCGACAGAGCCTGTGGAAAGCACATGGGTGCTTTTTTCACACCGATTAGGAAGCGCCTGTCCATGCCCAGCACCCCTTGCACACCCCGGGGCCGCGTCACCCTCCCCGGTGGCTTCCTCGAGATGGGGTCTTCTCCCTCTTCCCTTGGGGGGCTGGGTCAGCTCCCCACCTCAGCGCTTGCTCCTCCACACCCCGGCGGCCCTTCAGTTACTCCTGGTAACCCCTGGGCCGAGTAGCCGGCTTCCCCTTCTGCTGCGTCACTCTGCCGCCCTGCCTTTCTTTGCCCTTCTGTGAAATAAGGGTTCCAACGACGAGGGCAGTGCCTGGCACGTAGCAGCCGCTCTGTAAATATTTGTGGAAGCTTGAATGAGTAACCAGCGTTCCACAGAGTCCATCCCGAGTTCTCTAGAGGCTGGGTTGTCTCCTGGTCCCCAGGCCCCGTGTCTGCAGGCTGGCCCCGGGAGCCCTGTGCCCGCCGTGTGAGGGGCCCAGGAATGCCTGCAAGCATGCCAGGTGCCTGGCGCGTTTCTCTTGATTCTCAGCATCTGACTCCGTGGTACCTCTTGGGTTGGAGGCTCAGGACCCGCAGGCAGGAAGGCTTGCTCCCCTCCTGTATCAGCCCGGGTTCCATCTCCACCCCTAGCACTCTTGTCGAGGCGGTGATTCTGTCTCCTCAGCTCTCACACCCTCCACGCAAGCTTTCCACAATCCCACTCTGTCTTGAAAACCTCTCCCGAATCTGCCATTTTCTCATCGCCTGTGCTCTTAGGCGTGAGTGTTGCAATCTCCCGTCCAGCTCGTCGCGGTAGCCTCCTTGCTGGCCGTCTGCTCCCACTCCTGTTCCCCTCTCCCCAGAGCACAGGTCATGGATCTCATCACCTCCTTGTCCACATCCTCACAGTCTTCCTAATCCTCCGAGAAGAAACCTAGTTTCCTTCCATGGCCCACAAGGCTTCATGCCATCTGGCCCTGGACACCTTCTCTTACTGTACATGCCCCCTGCCCCCGTCCGCTCCATTCATTACAGCGACTCGGGGCCAGGGGGCCCGTCACTTCCTGGCTGTGTTACCTTTAGGAAGCTTCATGATGTCAGTGCCTCAGTTTCCTCACCAGCCAATGGAGGCAATGATAGGATCTACTCACGGTCATGTTGGAAGAATTAATGTGATGATGCGTGTGAAAGGCTTAAAACTTAGGAAATGGCCAACAACGACAGACTGCTACTTTTATAGGAGTGTGGGAAGGAAATGGCAACCCACTCCAGTATTCCTTCCTGGGAAATCCCATGGACAGAGGAGCCTGGCAGGCTACAGTCCATGGGGTCGCAAAGAGTCAGACACTTGGCGAAAAAACCATCACCTCTATCAGCGTGTACATGCAGTTTGTGGGTTCTGCCAAAAGATGGCAGCATTGCACGCGGTTGACTGCAGTTTGGTTGGTCTGTGGCTAAATCCCTCCCAACTCTTTGGGACCCCACGGGACCCCGTGGATGGCAGCATGCCAGGCTTCCCTGTTCTTCACCATCTCCCAGAGTTTGTTGTGATTTGGGGTTTTTGTTTATTTGTTTGTACAGGAAAATCAGGGTTCTACGTTCCCTTCTCTTGGGTCAGTCGCTTTATGAGCAGAAGATGACTGTTGCCGTTGACACATCTAACCGGGCATAGAGAAGCTCCCCCTTGCCCCACCAGGCTCATCTAAACTCACCGAGTTGCAGGCAGTGCATTTGTATTCTCTTGACACTTTGGTTCAAACAGGAATAATTTAGGACCAGAAACAAAAGCATACCAGACTCCCCTGAGTGCAGCTTTATAAAACCAGGGAGGGAGGGAGTGAGTGAAGTGAGTGAAAGTCGTTTAGTCATGTCAGATTCTTTGCAACCCTATGGACTACAGCCTACCAGGCTCCTCTGTCCATGAGATCTTCCAGGAAAGAATACTGGAGTGGGTTGCCAGTCCCTTCTCGAGGGAATTTTCCCGACACAGGGATGGAACTGGGGACTCCTGCACTGCAGGCAGATTCCTAAGCATCTGAGCCACAAGAGTTGGACCTTATAAAACCAGGGGGGTGTAGTAATGAGAAACGTCTCCTGTGATCTCAGTTTTGGAACTGATGGGCAATTTGCATTTCTATAAGAAAGTAATTTCTTATCCACCAAAATCTCTTCCCACAGTCAGTACTTCATATCTGCAGGTTCTGCATCAACTGCAGATAAAAAATAGTCAAAAAATTCCAGACAGTCCCCCAAAGCAGAACTCGAATCTGCTGCATGCTGGGAACTAGTTACATTTATATTATGTTCGGTGTTTCAAGTAATCTAGCGATGGTTTCAGTCTTTACGGGAGTGTGCCCATCCTGCACTGATTCATACGATTTACATGAGGGACTCGAGCATCCTTGGTTTCTGGTACCCTGAGGGGTCCTGGAACCAGTCCCCCATGGTACTGAGGAATGACTTTACCAGCAGAGTCATTCAATGTTCCAGAATTGTGCAGTTCACCCAAAAGTGACCCATGGGACTCTCTCTGTTTTCCCCTGAGTCAGAGTGACCGAGCTGGTCCCCATCCTGTGTGCCATGTTCTGTAACATGGTTGTTCTTTCCTCAAATATGGGTGAGTAGGTCGTGTGCCGTGGGATATGGGGTGAAAGAGAGGAAGGGAGTACTGCTGGTTCAAGATGGTGTGATGTGTGCAGGGGGCCCCCACTGTGGAGCTGGGAAGACTTGGCTGACTCCTCCCCGCCGTGGTGCTCTGGATCCTGGCCCTGGGAAAGACAACCGTGACAGCAATAAAATCTGCTCTTCTCTGAGTGCCCAACTACACCAAGCCCTTCTGGTCCACGGCCTCAATGAATTCTCAAGACAGATTCACAGCTGAAGGAACTGAGGCACAGAGAGGCTGGTTAACTTACTGAAGACCACACAGCTCAGACAGCAGTCTGCATCCTGAAACTGCTCACTCCCCACTGCTGTCTCCCACCCTCCTTCCCCTTGGAGGCTTGGGGCATCTGATGAGATAGGGCCCGTGTGGTGTTCAGAGCAGGGCTGCCCGGAGGGGCACAGTAAGGAGTAAATGATGGTCGCTACGTCGTTTACCATCTCTCGGAAACATGGGTCCATCCTGTAAGTCACAGCCTCACAAAAATCGTGGAAGGAGCTTCTCAACCAGGAGGGCCCCTTCTGGATTTTGACGCCCCCCCCCCCAACCCTACCTCGTCTCATATTACGACTTCCCAGGTGGCTCAGATGGTAAATTGTCTGCCTACAATGTGGGAAACCCGGGTTCGATCTCCTGGGTCGGGAAGATCTCCCTGGAGAAGGAAATGGCAACCCACTCCGGTATTCTTGCTTGGAAAATCCCATGGACAGAGGAGCCTAGTGGGCTATAGTTCCTGGGATCTCAGAGTCGGATGCGACTGAGCAACCTCACTTACTTTCTTACTTCTCATATTGGTCTAGAACATTCTGCATCAGCAGTGGATGTTTCCTTCCAGCTCGCAGGGGCCTCTGTCCTCCCGGCTGGTCTCTGGGATCTCCCTTCTTCCGAGGAGCTCACCTTTGACCCACCTCTCCCGCTGCCCAGGTTCACCAGCTCCGTGATCTACCAGGGCCTCATCATGCATGTGGGCGCCACCGGCGGGAACCTCTACCTGGACTTCCTCTACTCTGCTCTGGTCGAGTTCCCCGCGGCCTTCATCATCCTCGTCACCATCGACCGCTTCGGCCGCCGCCACCCGATGGCCACGTTCAACCTGGTGGCCGGGCTGGCCTGCTTGCTCATGATCTTTATCCCACACGGTGAGTGGTCCACGCCCACTGTCTTCTGGGTCATTGAGCCGTGGGAAGAGTGTCGGAACAGGAACAAAGACAAGGTGTTTACCTGAGTCTAGAATTACCTTTTAAAAAATTTTAAGTGAGGTACAGCACACCAACAACGAGCCCTTTTAAAGTGTTCAAGCCAGTGAACTTTTCACCTGCATGTATGCCTGGGCACTGCGACCCATGCCAAGACAGAGAACGTTTCCAGCACCTCGGAAGGTCCCACACCCTCCTTGACCACCAACGCTCACCACCCCTGCCCGGGTCCCCACAGCTCTGGCTCTTCCACCGCAGATTAATGTCGGCGGTTCCTGAACTTCCTACAATTGAGCCATACCGCACCTACGCTTTGTACTGCCTTCGTTCACTTATCCTGGCGTCTGCAAGGGTCACCTACGTTGTCCCACGAGGGTGTCGCTTGTACCTTTTCACTGCTGGGCAGCCTCGCATTGTAGGAATCCCTCACCCTAAATCCTGGCCTCTGCTGACTTCAGGCCTCCTAAGGTCACCCTGGAGCGCCGCACAAAGAATTCAAGTCCCTTCCCTCTTCCTCCTTCTCTTTTCCCTCTAGAATATAAGCTCCGAGAAGCGGAAACAGTCTCTGCTTTGCTCACAGCTGAGCTCCTGGGGCAGAGAAGCCACTCTATCACGTACATAGAGGAGCTTCCCAGGTGGTGCGACCGGGAAACAGCCTGACTGTCAGTGCAAGAGGCACAAGAGACGCAGGTTCAGTCGCTGGGTTGGGAAGACCTAAAGTCATCCAGTGTCTGCCTATTTGGATTAAGGCTGCAGCGAACATTCCAACACATGTTTTCGTGGGCACTCACTTCCCTTGCTGGGTCGGGGGCAGCACACAGGTTAGTTTTAGTAGACACAGCTGACAGCTTTTCAGTTCATGCTCCCACGGTGACGCATCAGCTTTCCAGTGATTCCACAGACTCACTAGCACTTGGCATCATCAGTCTTTTCAACACCAGCCGTCTTAGTGCCTGTTTGCTTGAGTCCATAATTCTCAGCAATCCAAGATAAGCCAAAGCAGAATCACTTGGGTCGTTTTGAGTACATACATTGCCTTTCTCATTTGTTACTTTTAGAATGTTTAGAAACAAATAGGAGAACAGATTTGCTATTTTCTCAGGTTTGATTGCTTGCGCTCTGCGGTTGTTGGTTTAATGGGTCATTTTGGCAGGCTTTGGGGGCAGGATATTATGAGAAACATCCCATGAAATCCCTGTTCTCAAGAATTAGACTTTACAGAGCAGGCTGGAAATTTTAAGAGGTAGCAAATGGTAGCTCAGGTTTTTTTTCTCCCTCCTTTCATGAGCGATTGAGTGAGTGAAGTTGCTCAGTCATGTCCGACTCTTTGCGATGCCATGGACTGTAGCCCGCCAGCTCCTCCGTCCATGGAATTTTCCAGGCAAGAATGCTGGAGTGGGTAGCCGTTTCCTTCTCCAGGGGATCTTCCCAACCCAGGAATTGAACTGGGTCTCCCACAGTGCAGGCAGGCGCTACACTGTCTGTGCCACTGGGGACAAAGAAGACAGGAGAAGGGGCTGAGCATCTAAAATCGGTTTCCCCCGTTTCCGCCTATCTCCCAGTTTCTAGAATCCTGGTAAAGCTGAATGAATGAGTAGAGGTTTTCGTTGTTGCTGTTTTTTAAGTAACAGCACCAAGTACCGAGAGGGAACCTGGGATCTGAGGCCATTTGGNTCTAAAATCGGTTTCCCCCGTTTCCGCCTATCTCCCAGTTTCTAGAATCCTGGTAAAGCTGAATGAATGAGTAGAGGTTTTCGTTGTTGCTGTTTTTTAAGTAACAGCACCAAGTACCGAGAGGGAACCTGGGATCTGAGGCCATTTGGTTATCACGTGGAAGAAGCTTGGGTACTGCGTCCTCTGTCCCACAACCTCCCAGGACCCTCTCCTGGCTCCCACTCTCGCCACTTGCCTTTACTGATTTTCATCGCATTCGACGACGAGCCTTCATCTCCTGCTCCAGAAACTATTTCAAGTACCTTCTATGTACTTGTGTGAGTGCACCCTAAGTTGCTTTAGTTGTGTCTGACTCTTTGCAACCCTCTGGAGCAAAGACGCTTTGGAGCTCACCAGGCTCTTCTGTCCATGGGATTCTCCAGGCAAGAATACTGGAGTGGGCTGCCGTGCCCTCCTACAGGGGAGCTTCCCCACCCAGGTGTTGAAGCTGCTTCTCTTATGTCTCTTGCATTGGCAGTTGGGCTCTTTACCAGTAGCACCACCTGGGAAGCTCCTCTGTGTACTTGACAGAGTGGCGTCTCTGCCCCAGGATCTCAGCCACGACCAAAGCAGAGAAAGATTCCACTCCTTGGAGCTCAAGTTCTAGAGGGAAAAGAGAAGGAGAACGAGAGATGGGGCATTAATTCTTCGTATGGTGGTCCAGGGTGACCTTAGGAGACCTAAGTGAAGAGGGGATAAGCCATTTAAACAGCCGGGCAAGGAGGTTTCCAGGAAAGAGAACAGCAAGAGCAAGGACCCTGAGGATGGGGAGAGCTGGGCGCTGGAGGAGCAGCTGGACCCTGGTGAGCAGGAGACAGGGAGAGACGCCAGTGTGGGTTTTATGCAAAGTGTGGCAGGAAGCCACGTGGCAGGACTGCAGTTGTAAGTGGTCCCTCCGACTGCTGGGGAGAGTGACCTGGGCCCAGAGGAGGCCGGGCGGTTCTCTGAGGGCAAGGATGCCGTGCATGTCCAGTAGAGCATCTTGCCAGATCCATCAAAGCTGCGGAATCTGTGACCAATGCCCTCCTCCAGGTGTCCGAGTGAACTCCCTTGACTTGTATCTCGTAGGAGCCTTAACTAAAGGCTCCGCTTGGGCTCTCCTCCAGGCAGAGGGCAGCCGAGACCTGGAGAAACCGCACTAGCCATGGGGAAACTCGGCCCCAAGGCCGCTGGGTCTGTGCTCCCCAGAGCCTCCCGCTGGCGAGGGGACAGAAGCCTGTCTTCCTTGAGTACCCGGCTCGTGGGGATGAGGGTGAGATGACACGCTGTGTGGGACCCTGGAGGCTCTCTTAGTGAGCCGGCCTGACTCAGGAGCCACTTGTGATTTGGGGTCTGGGTGAACACCTAGCATCCAGGTGAAGCAGACGACGGTGCCTGATGCTTTGACGGCTCCCCAGGAAGGAGAAGGCTTCTGGACCTGCCGCTAACTAAGACGCAGAGCCATCTGCTGGGAGAAGATGAGGGTTTGCCTCCCTCATCCTCTCAGACCAGTGAAAGAGGCTTGGGTTAAAAAATGTGTTCTGAGGACTTCCCTGGTGGTCCAGGGGTTAAGAATCCAGCTGCCACTGCAGGGACACGGGTTCGAACCCTGCTCTGGCAAGATTCCATGTGCCACAGGGCCACTAAGCCCAGGTGTCAGACTACTGAGCCCAAGTCATAAAGCCCACAGCTGTAACTCCTGAAGCCCTCAATATCAGACCTAGAGAGTGGCCCCTGCTCGTACAACTAGAGAAAGCCCTTGCACAGCAGTGCAGGCTCAGTGCCGTCAAAAATAAATAAATAAAACATAAAGAAAAATGCGTTGGGAAATGAGTGCTGAGGATGAGAAATCTGGCCCACCAGCTCTAGGACTTCTGCCCGAGGGAAGCACGTTGTTGAGGACCTACTGTGTTTCAGGAGCTGTTTCAGCAAGGGCACTATCGCAGGATAATAAAAAGCCAGGACTGGTGGAGTGGTCACGGCGCACAGCTGACATGAGTTATCTCTAAATCTCACCACCACCTTTAAGTTGGGTAAGATTATTCCCATTTCATAGCTGAGGAGACTGGGGCAGGCAGATAAGCCATTTGCCTTGTCACTCTGCTGACAGGAGGCACAGCTGAGATTCAAAAAAGCACATTCTTTCCGCTGCACAGTGAAGTCTTCCCTCAAGTGTCCTCAAGTCCCCACATCTCTCAGGACTCAGTTTAGTTAGGGTTAGTGGTGGTCGCTGAGTCGTGTTCGACTCTTTGGGACCTTATGGACTGTAGCCTGCCAGGCTCCTCTGTCCACAGGATTCTCCAGGCAAGAATACTGGGGTGGGTTGCCATTTCCTCCTCCAGGGCATCTTCCCAACCCAGGGATGAAACCCAGGTGTCCCACACTGCAAGCAGATTCTTTACCATCTGAGCCACAAGGCTCAGTTTACTGACCCAAACATGGAGGGATCTAAGACAGCCTTTCGGGCCCTTCCAGGTCTTAAGTCCAAGCTCCCAGTCACGGCGTCCCCTGGCAGATCTGTGGGTACAGCCCTCTAGCTCTCACACCCACTGTCTCTTTCCTCCCAGATCTGCCCTGGTTGAATATCACGATAGCTTGTGTCGGCCGAATGGGGATTACCATCGTGTTCCAGATGGTTTGTCTGGTCAATGCCGAGCTGTTTCCTACATTCATCCGGTGAGTGTATCCATGGGGACGGGGTGGCTAGCTGCTGACAGGGCTGTGGGCCAGCCGGGCTCACTGAGGACTACTCTTGAAGATGGCCCCCAGGGTGGATGGGTTGACATTGAGATGGGGGTTGGGCATCAAAGACAGAGCCCATGCCTGCTGCGGTAGAGAAGGTGAGGTGGGCAGGTGAAAGTGGACTCAGAGCCGTGTTGTACCCTGTACGGAGGGCCAACGCAAGAGAAAAGACATCTGGTTAAGGGCAGTTCCTATTTGCACTGTGACATACAGGGCATTGCCACACGTGGCCTGCAGGTCATCCTGTAAAATCGCTGTCACCTGCCTTTCACNAGAGCCCATGCCTGCTGCGGTAGAGAAGGTGAGGTGGGCAGGTGAAAGTGGACTCAGAGCCGTGTTGTACCCTGTACGGAGGGCCAACGCAAGAGAAAAGACATCTGGTTAAGGGCAGTTCCTATTTGCACTGTGACATACAGGGCATTGCCACACGTGGCCTGCAGGTCATCCTGTAAAATCGCTGTCACCTGCCTTTCACATGTGAGCAGGCCGAGGTTTACAAAGGGAAGGTGACCTTCCCAGGGTCACTCAGCTAGAAAGTGCCAGGGTCCAGGTAAGAACACACTGCTTCGCCCCTCTTATTTTTTTTCAATTGAAGTACGGTTGATTTACAATGGTGTGTGTGAATTTCTGCTGCACAGCCAAGAGATTCAGTTACACGCGCCCACAGTGATACATTCTTTCTCGTGTTCTTTTCCACTGCAGCTTGTCCCAGGGTAGTGAGTGACGTCTGCTGTGTGCTGCAGTAGGACCTGGCTGTTTGTCCGTCCTGTTTACACTCGCTTGCATCTGCTAGGCTCAACTTCCCACTCCGTCCGTCCCCTCCCCCTCCCTCTTGGCAATCAAGAACACACTTCTTTCTGCCCTTGAAGCTGGTATTTCCCTACAACGACACAATACTTTGTAAGCATAGCAATGGGCCCACATCATTCATTGTTTCAAGTCAGGTTTATTGAGGTAGAGTTTTCTTGAGAGCAAGATTCACCCTCAAAGGCACAGTTTGATGAGTTTTGCTTCATTCATTTCACCAGCACCACGATCAGGGTGACACAGACTCCATCGTATGCCAGTGCACCCTCCTGTCCCTTTGTGATCTGCCTTCTCCCCTCCCACCTCCAGCAACGGGCAAGCCCTCATCTGGTTTCTCTCCCCATGGCTTTGCCGTTTCTTGAATGTTGCATACATGGAGTAACTTGGAGTGTAGGCTTTTGTGTTTGGCTTCTTTCGCTTGACATCAGGGGACCCGTCCACGCCGTGGCTTGTATAATACTCCATTCCTTCTTATTGCTGAGTGTGGTTTCCATGTGTGGAAGATGGACCATAGTGTGTTTCTCTGTTCCTCAGTTCATGGAGGTTTGGGCTTTTTCCAGACACAGTGATTACAATACAGGTGCCAATAAGTATTCACTTACGGGTTTATGGGCTTCCTTGTGACTCAGCTGGTAAAGACTCTGCCTGCAGTGCAGGAGATGCCGGTTCTATTCCTGGGTCGGGAAGATCCACCGGAGAAAGGATAGGCTACCCACTCCAGTGTTCTTGGGTTTCCTTAGTGGCTCAGCTGGTAAAGAATCCGCCTGCAATGCGGGAGACCTGGGTTCGATCCCTGGGTTGGGAAGATCCCCTGGAGAAAGAAAAGGCTGCCCACTCCAGTATTCTGGCCTAGAGAATTCCATGGACTGCATATGGTCCATGGGGCTGCAAAGGGTCGGATACGACTGAGCAACTTTCACTTCACTATGGGTCTTTGCATGGACATACGTCTTCACTTCTCTTAGGTAAAAACTTAGGGATGGATCATGTGGTAGTTGTGTGTTAAAATTCATGAGAAACTATCACAGTGTTTTCCAAAGTGGCCACACCATTTTCTGTCCCACCAGCTATGTGAGACACAGGTGATCGCTCTGCATCCTCCCCTTGGTGTCACCAGCTTTAAAAAAAAAATGAGCCATTCTTGGAGGTGGTGGTATTATCGTGACTTTGATTTACGTTGTCCTAACTACTGATAATGTTGATCACCTTTGCATGTCCTTATTGCCATCTGTATCTTAGAAAGCTTAGTCTAAATGAAGAGTATTTTTATTGTAAAGGATTCACCCCCTTAAAGTTTAAATTCTGACCTTTGTTAGAGTTTGGCACATTTCTGCGAACTCTTCCCACCCCCACCACTTTATAAATCCTTTCTTCTCCCCATATCATCAGACCACTGATGTCTAAGAACTATTCCAGCTCCCCATCCTTCTCTTACACCTGGGCAGCCCTCAGAACCCTTTCCAGAGCCAGAAGACACAGGTGACTCTGATTCACTCCTTCCTGCACACCCCTCGTTAAAAGGCCCTGTCTCATCTGGAAAAGATTGTTCGGAATGGGTACAGAGAGAGAACGGCAAATGGAGGAGAAAAATCTACCATTGGCAGTGCTGAGCCCAGAGTCGAAAACAGCTGGGCCAAACAATCCCATTGTCATGGCCACTGGACCCAGGGGACTGACTCAGAGTGTAAACTGCCAGAGGTCCTGAGTGCCTGGTCCAAGGTGGAGGAAGGCCAAGTGGCCCATCCTCAAGGGGCAGAGCATCCATTTGATGAGGATTCTCAAGAACCAGGAAGGAAAGCCAGATGTTCAGAAATAGCTTTAAACTTGGTCCACAACCATCACATGCCACAGTAAGACAGTCATGAAAGTTTGGGTCTTTTCAATCAGTTGAATCAAATCTAGATTGGAAAAAAAAAAGGATCATTTCTTTCTTTATTACTTTATAATCGCTTCAGGTTGACACAGTTTCTATTTAGGCCATTGTGACCCTGCTTCTTATGCGCAGGAGGCTTTAGAGTTGAACAGCATCCTCCTTCTAACTGTCTGCAACATATACTGTCAAGACCCAGGTGTCACTAGTGGTAAAGAAGCCGCCTGCCAGTGCAGGAGACACAAGGGACGTGGGTTTGATTTCTGGGTTGGGAAGACCCCCTGGAGGAGGGCATGGCAACCTGCTCCAGTATTCTTGCCTGGAGAATCCCAAGGGCAGAGACGCTTGGTGGGCTACGGTTCTTAGGGTCGCACAGAGTCGGATACAGTTGAAGCGATGTGGCACGCACGCGTGCTCTGCCTTGTATTGAAAAGCAGCCGCCCGTCCTTCCCTCTTCTCTGTAGTATGTGCTCCTTGAACAGAGACGACACAGCCTTCTTGTCTGCACCTCCTGAAGCTCCTCTGTAGCTCTACTAACCAGGCACCTGGTGCTTGCAGGATGAATGGCTAAAGTGTCCTGGAGACCTGAATTTTCTTAATTTTGTTTTTAAAGATATTTATCATTTTAAATTATTTTTGGCTGCACTGGGTCTTCACTGTTGCACGTAGGCTTTCTCTAGTTGCGACGAGTGGGGGCTACTCTCCAGTTGCAACACACGGGCTTCCCGTTGCTGTGGCTTCTCTTGTTGCAGAGCGTGGACTCTAGAGCACAGACTCGGTAGTTGTGGCGCACGGGCTTAGTTGCTCTGTGTCCTGGGGGACCTTCCTGGGCCTAGGATGAAACTGTGTCCCCTGCATTGCAAGGCGGGTTCTGAACCACTGGACCACCAGGGAAGCCCTATGAGTTTTAAAGATGGAAGCTAGTTTCTCACTTCTTCTAGCTTCTGTGTGCTTGTAAAATCTTTCTCTTTTTAAAGACTCATTCTCTTAAAATTATTTTTAAAATGGTGATTTTTTTTTTCCCTCTGCTTGGAAACCACATTAAAGCTACTAGAAGAATAAGAGGAGTACATGAGGGCTTTTTTTTAAATTATTTACTGCTACTGCATGAGAAACTACATTTTTATCAATGAAAATTTCAACAAAAATAATTTAATAGCAACATAAAGGAAGGAGATGCAGAAAAGAAAAAACAAAAACCGCAAATGCCATCTTTGAAAGTAGGATGACCTTGAAAGAATGTGTAGGAAGAAGGGCTGCCTAGTACAGTGAATGTAAAAGGGTCTAGAAGACTCCAGGGAGGTCCACTGGGGCAGCAAATTTGAAACAAGGCCAGAGATTTTCCAGGGTAGGAAGGGAGCTTGAAGAATCTAAGCCACAATCCCTTACTGGAGGAGCAAGATGGGTCCAAGCTTCCCTGTCCTTCTCCATCTCTCATGTCCTTCGAGTCAGTGATGCCGTCTCACCATCTCATCCTCTGCTGCCCGCTTCTCCTTTTGCCTTCAGTCTTTCCCAGTATCAGAGTCTTTTCCAGTGAGTTGGTTCTCCTTATCAGGTGGCCAAAATATTGGAGCTTCAGCTTCAGCATCAGTCCTTCCAATGAATATTCAGGATTGACTTCACTTCCTTTAGGATGTACTGGCTTGATCTCCTTGCAGTCCAAGGGACTCTCAAGAATCTTATCTAGCACCATAATTTGAGGTATCAATTATCTGGCATTCAGCCTTCTATGTGGGCCAACACACACATCCGTACATGACTACAGGAAAACCATAGCTTCGACTGGATGGACCTTTGTGACAAAGAGACGCCTCTGCTTATTCATACGCTGTCTAGGTTTGTCATAGTGCTCCTTCCAAGGAGCAAGCGTCTTTTAATGTCATGAGTAGGGATAAGAGAGTCAAAGCATCTAATCATAGACAGCCCTGGCCAGAAAGAGAATTTCTAATAGCTTAAACATGCCCTGGTCCCTCTCCACAAGTCCTTCTAAAATAGCTGCTACAGGAAGAAATAATAGTGTTGAATGCTGAATCACAAATAAAAAAGTAACTTTCCTAGGAGCTATAGAGATATATCATGAGATAAAAAGGAGAAAGGAAGAGGAAAAGCAAGTGGTAAATAAAGAAAATGCATAGAGAAAATATTATCAGAAAGCAAATGAAAATATAGCCAAATGTACTATGACTAAGTGCAAAATGGCAATGAACTAGAGTGTAAAGCAGAGAATGTAAGTTCTTGGGAGAATGGGTGACAAGAGATGAAGTCAGCCCAGGCTAAAAAAGAGAAATATTAAAATATTTCATAAATGAAAACCACTTTGAAAGCAGTACAAGGAGAACTGATAAAGGAAAGGAAAGGCAAGACAGAACTAAGAATTGCAAAATGAGATAGAAATAAGCAAAGAGTTTAAAAGGCCTAGAGATTATGCTTATATATACGTCCCAAAGAAGATCATTGAAATAATGAAACCAAAGAACTTAAAGAAATAAAAAAAGAACTTAAAAGAACTTCTGGAAATAGAAGAATGCTTGGATCTATGATCTGAAGGTGGCATACAGTGAGAGTTATAGGAAAATTTGATTCTGAGCAATATTAACAAATATTCCAGTAAAGTTACTGTGCTTCAGAGATAAAGACTTATGAGGTTCCCAGGCTGAAGGTGTAAGTCACATGCATCAGGAGAAAATCAAAGTGATACCATTTCCTGAAGGTGGTGAAACATCCTGCGATGATCCCAAGGAGAGGAAATGTAACTCGAAGAATTTTATCCAAACTCTCATTCCCAAATAAAAACAGCATCCAATTATTTTGTTCCTTAAAAATATGGTTGCTATAAACTTTTTCCAAAAAAGCTATTAGAGAAAAAATTCTCAGTAAACACAGTAAGTGGAGTAATACTTCAAAATTATTGATGGTGATCACTGAATCTGAGATTAAAACCCTGTTTCTATTTTGATTACAGAATATAAATTGACAATACAGAAATGCTATAACTAAAAATGGACTGTAGCTTGCCAGGCTCCTCTGTCCATGGAATTCTCCAGGCAAGGATGCTGGAGTCTTCTCCTTTCCCAGGGGATCTTCCCGACCCAGGGATAGAGCCCAGGTATCCTGCATTGCAGGCAAATTCTTTACCATCTGAGCCACTAGAGAAGCCCAATAACTAAAAAAAGTTGGAAAGGGAAGAGAGAATGTTGGAGATGGTGTGATACACTGATTTTCTCAATACTTTCTCCAGGAAAAAATATATCACTAAAAGCTAATAAATTAAGTAGTTTTATAGACATATTTTAAGAGATGAAGGCAAACAGTACAAACAATGATATTATTAACTACAGCCAGTGCATGGAGGGATGATTTGAAGAGAAAGTAAAAATACACTAATTTAAAGTTGTTTGTAATAGTTAACCAATACTATCTAAAGAAATAGAGTGTTAAGTATATTCTCAAACTTCCTAGTTATCAGAAAAAATACACATAACCAACACAAATTGAGAAATAAAAGACACAGAAAACAATAAAAAACATGGCATACGTTAAAATAATTATAAAATATTAATAAACAATGACAGAATTAAGAATTAATGACAGAATATTTAATTAAGAATTAAATATCAATTTCTGATATTTAAATAAAGAGACTCAACTCCTTTATTGAAAACAAAAGTAAAAAGGCTCTAAAGCAAAATCCAACAATTTGCTGCATAGTTGAAGTATAACTTTTCCTCAGAAATGTTGAGAAGCAAGAAATGCACAAAAGCAGGGGCTTCCCCAGGGGCTCAGTGGTAAAGAATCCACTTGCAATGCAGAAGACTCAGAAGGCACGAGTCTGATCCCCCCAGTCCCCCGGAGGAGGAAACGGCAGTGCTCCAGTGTTCTTGCTGGAGAACCCCATGGACGGAGGGGCCTGGCGGGCTACAGTCCTTGGGGTCACAAAGAGTCAGACACGACTGAGCACACAGCACACAGACTGGGTGAATGGAAACAAAACTGTAGCAAGAACCACGATTTTATCAGACAGAGCTGAATTTATGGCAAAACTGTATTAAGGCGAAGAAGACCCTAAATCGTAGTTAAGAGAGAATCCACAGTGCTTTCACAGGATAGTTTTACAAAATATTTAATTAATAGAAAACTTCAAAAAAAAAAAAAAAAGAAAGAAAGAAAAGAAAACTTCAGTGAGCCACAGATCTAGAGTATAGGAAAAGGAGGAAGTTTTTT
The DNA here is from genome assembly GCA_006410615.1 of Neotragus moschatus. Lineage (NCBI taxonomy): Eukaryota > Metazoa > Chordata > Mammalia > Artiodactyla > Bovidae > Neotragus > Neotragus moschatus. The sequence continues at coordinate 5,344 of SJYA01005659.1, read as the reverse complement.
AAAAAATTGTTTATAAAGCTCTCATGATGTTGGTATCAAATAGCAACAAAAATAAAGGAAACAAGAAAACTACACATATTATTTATGAATGATAAATCCAAATCCTAAACAATGTGTTATCAAGCAGAATAGTGGAGCACATTAAAATAATAATACATAGTATCTAAGATGAGTTATTCCAGGAATGCAGAGATAGCTTAATATTAGAAAATCACAGCATAGTTCATGCTAATAAATTAAAAGAGAAAATTATACTCTTCTCTCCATAGATACAAGAGGCATTCAATAAAAATCAACACTTATTTTTGCTTTTTAAATCTCTCAATAAACATGGATAGATAATTTTTCATATAGTTTTCTCAGTATGTTTTCCAGCTAAAAAGAAAGATATTGAAAGCTGGCGAATCAAGTAAATTACAAAGCATAGTTAATGATTATAATGGCAAACACTAAATAAATAAATTGAGGTCATAGAGGGAGACTTTGGGAAGGAAAGAAAAATGTACTAATGTTATAATTACTCATTTTAGAGAGTAAGAAATTGTGCAAATAGATGTAATAGAAGAAGCTTAAAAGGATAAAACTTTTCTTGATTTATCGTTCCTGATTTAACCATGTCTTCGACCCAAAGCTCAAGATTATTTATAGGAATACCCTGAAGTGGCTATATTCATATAAGACAGAATGATCAAAAACTATTGTCAGAGATAAAGAGGTCATGTCAAGTAGACGGTTTCCTCCCTAGCTTTCTTTGTCCTTTATTTCTTAATCTCCTCTCTTTATCCTTCTCCATCCCTCTATGTGAAAGCAAAACCTCTAGTCAGACCAACCAGTTCTCCAAATCTCCAGACTATTGTTATAATCCAATTCTGACATTCAGTTCAGTTCAGTCACTCAGTCCTGTCCGACTCTTTGTGACCCCATGGACTGTGGCATTCCAGGCTTCCCTGTCCGTCACCAACTCCCAGAGCTTGCTGAAACTCATGTCTATCGAGTCGGTGATGCCATCCAACCGTCTCATCCTCTGCTGTTCCTGTCTCCTTCTGCCTTCAATCTTTCCCAACATCAGGGTCTTTTCCAATGAGTCAGTTCTTCGCATCAGGTGGCCAAAATATTAGAGTTTCAGCTTCAGTGTCAGTCCTTCCAATAAATACTCAGGACTGATTTCCTTTAGGATTGGCTGATTTGATCTCCTTGCAGTCCAAAGGACTGCAACACCACACTTCAAAAGCATCATTTCTTCGGCACTCAGCTTTCTTTATGGTCCAACTCTCACATCCACACATGACTACTGAAAAAGCCATAGCTTTGACTAGATGGACCTTTGTTGGCAAAGTGATGTCTCTGCTTTTTTATGGGGAGGGAGGTGGGAGGGGGGTTCAGGATTGGGAACACGTGTACACCCGTGATGGATTCATGTTGATGTATGGAAAAACCAATAGAGTATTGTAAAATAAAGAAAAATAATATAAAAAGAAAAGAATCTGAAAAAAAAATGCTGTTTAGGTTGGTCATAGCTTTTCTTCCAAGGAGCAAGCGTCTTTTAATTTTATGGCTGCAATCACCATCTGCAGTGATTTTAGAGCCCAAGAAAGTGAAGTCTGTCACTGTTTCCACTGTTTCCCCATCTATTTGCCATGAAGTGATGGGACTGGATGCCATGATCTTAATTTTCTGAATGTTGATTTTTAAGCTAACATTTTCACTCTCCTCTTTCACTTTTACCAAGAGGCCCTTTAGTTCTTCTTCGCTTTCTCCCATAAAGGTGGTGTCATCTGTGTATCTGAGGTTATGGATATTTCTCCCGGCAATCTTGATTCCAGTCTGTGCTTCATCCAGCCTGGCATCTCCCATGAAATTCTGACATTAACTACCTGGAATTAGCAACCTCCCTCCTGGAGTTCATTCATTGCTATAAGGCCCATGGAGCTCAGGGAAGCACTTACACTTACTCATTTGTTATAAAGCTTATAAACAGGCAGCCAGAGGAAGAGACTCGCAGCAAGGCTAGCCGAGTCCTAGCACGGGGACTTCTGTCCCCCTGGAGCTGGGATGTATCTTTCTCTTAGCACGTTACGTAGGTGCGGTTGATGAAATCGTCAGTGATTTTTTTTTAAAAGAATATTTATTTATTTGCTTTTGGCTGTGCTGGGTCTTCGTGGCTGTGCTCGGGCTTTCTCCAGTTGCCATGAGCAGGCGCTGCTCTTCCTTCAGGACCACAGACGTCAGTGGTTGCCGCACCCAGACTCAGTATCTGTGGCGTACGAGCTTAGTTGCTCCACGGCATGTGGAATCGAACCCATGTCCCCTGCATTGGCAGGTGGATTTCTATCCACTGTGCCACCAGGGAAGTCCAGTCCTCAGAGATTAACCCCGTCGCCAGCCCCTCTCCCCTCCCTGGAGGTTGGGGAATGGGTGGTGTAATTGCTGTAGCGTAAGTTTACCATTTGGAAAACTGATTCACAGAAATGTCATCTTTTTTGGTCTCTGTATTTTACCAGGAACCTTGGCATGATGGTGTGCTCCTCCCTGTGTGATGTGGGTGGGATTCTCACCCCATTCCTGGTCTTCAGGCTGATGGAGGTTTGGCAAGGCTCGCCGCTCATTTTGTTTGGTGAGACTTCGTGACACGTTTATTATTGCTTATTCACAGCCCAGTGTGACTAGTCGATAACTACTGGATGAGTGAATGGTACCCCCCAGCGAGTGTACAGAAGGGAAGGGTGCTGCCGGCCCTTTCATTGTCTCCTGGCTCCTCTGTCTTGCTTTACAGGAAAGATAAGATGCTCTTCTTATAACATGGGCCAGAGGTTTGTGTCCTGTGGCTCTGGAGTCCAATAATTCTTTCTACAGAATAGAACAGGAGAGTATTTTTGACGTAGCCTCCTGGTTTCTTAATGACTTTGACTCCCAACTTTGGTGAACTTGACATGTGATCGCTAGAGGTTTGAAGATGTTAGGTGGTCACTCCTCTTCTGCTTCCAGATCTTAACAACTGACAACAGACACAAAGGGACAATGGGAACCCAAGTTTAGTACCTGGTTTGTTACTGATTATGTTAGATTAGAGGAGGAGGAGGGAACTCATCCACTTCTCGCCAGACCTGCCACTTAGCGGAGGGCAAATCGACTGCCCATGTGTGGAGAGTTGCCATGTCTGGGCCAGGTAAACCCCCAAGGGTCGGGTGGAGTGGGAGTGGATGAGTAGCAAGAGAGGGCCACATTGCCCACACACACATCACCTAGGCTCCACATCATATATGTGTAGTAGCTATAATATACACTGTATAGTTTATATGTGGGCATCCCAGGTGGCACAGTGGTAAAGAATCTGACTGCCAGTACAGGAGATTCGGGTTCAATCCCTGGATTGGGAAGATCCTTTGGAGGAGGAAATGGAAACCCACTCCAGTATTCTTGCCTGGAAAATCCCATGGATAAGGAAGCCTGGAAGGGTGCAGTCCATGGGGCCACAAAGAGCCAGACATAACTGAGTGACTGAGCATGTGTGCATACTTTATATTGTACAATTATATAATATATCATATTGCATTATATTATATATATAAATCGGAGAAGGCAACAGCACCCCACTCCAGTGCTCTTGCCTGGAAAATCCCATGGATGGAGGAACCTGTTGGGCTGCAGTCCATGGGGTCGCTAAGAGTCGAACACGACTGAGCGACTTCACTTTCACTTTTCACTTTCGTGCCTTGGAGAAGGAAATGGCAACCCACTCCAGCGTTCTTGCCTGGAGAATCCCAGGGACGAGGGAGCCTGGTGGGCTGCCGGCTATGGGGTCGCACGGAGTCGGACACGACTGAAGCGACTTAGCAGCAGCAGCAGCAGCATATATATAAATATAATAAGGCCTTCCCAGGTGGTGCTAGTGGTAAGGAACCTGCCTGCCAATGCAGGAGACCTAAGAGATGTGGGTTTGATCCCTGGGTTGGGAAGATCCCCTCGAGGAGGGTGTGACAGTCAATTGCAATATTCTTACCTGGAGAATCCCATGGACAGAGGAGCCTGGTGGGCCACAGTTCATGGGGTCTCAAAGCGTCGGACCTGACTTAGCCTGCATGCACGCATGTATATAATAGTTGCTACATATATACTTCATATATATAGTTACTAGTCAAAATTGAGTTTCCTATTGTACCTGAATCAATAAATCCCCCTAATATTTAAGCATCAGTTGCTCTAGAACTGTATTCTTAGGTAGATGCACAATGAGGCTTTCTGGGTAGCTCAGCTGGTAAAGAATCTGCCTGCAATGCAGGAGACCTGGGTTGGATCCCTGGGTTGGAGGAGGGCATGGTAGCTACTCCAGTATTCTTGCCTGGAGAATTCCATGGACAGAGGAGCCTGGTGGGCTACAGTCCAAGGGATCACAAAGAGTCGGACACGACTGAGCAACTAAGCACAGCACAGGTGTACAAGGAGGGAAGTATTTCCTTTTCTTACTCTGCCATTTCCCCGTTACCATATTGCTTTTAGTTTTCTGGACATCGCTGACTTTTTGAAGTGGCCCTCACGCATGTATTGCCTACGCATCTCTTTAGTTAGCTGTCATCATCTGTAAATGGTGTTGGCCATCCTCTAACGGCTCCATGTTCAATCTGTCTCGTTTGAAGCGGCCTTGGGGCTGGTTGCCGGGGGAATGACGCTGCTCCTTCCGGAGACCAAGGGGGTCACTCTGCCAGAGACCATTGAGGATGCTGAAAACCTGCACAGGTAAGCGCCGGCCACCGGGGACCAGAGCCCCATGTTAGACTTGCCCTCCTTGTCATGAACACTCCCTGTTTCCTGTCTCCTGGGAGAGCTTTATAGGTCTTGTTCGGCCTGTTATCACCCCCAGAGCTGCTACAGAGAGAAACACAAGGCAGTGACTGTTGGCTGAAAAGGAAAGCAGGGAGAGCCGGAGTGTATGTTTTTGGTTGGCAGCCATCTGCTCTAAACCGCAAGATGTAAGGACCGCAGCCCCTAGCTCACCCTGGAGTTGCTGGGAGCTATTTTTAAATCAATCTTCTGTCTTTTTTGTGACTGTTGGTTCAAATTCCTTAGTGACTTTCTTCACAAAGAAGAATGACTTAAAACTTTCACTCCTGTAACAGGGACAAGTGCTTCAGTGGAGTCTCAGGTCCTACTCTTAAAGCCATCAAACAGGAAAGGGAGAAACAGTGTCTGATGATGTAGTCATTATAGGCTTGGTTCTCTGGATGCTATGTAAAGACCTACTTCCCCTGGGAAGTAGAGTGAAGAGACTCTGAGAACTCACTGAGGCTTAGGTTCAGTCCAGGGGCAGCCACCTACTTGGCCATGTGACCTTGGGAATATCATTGAA
>SJYA01005658.1:0-18549 GCA_006410615.1 Neotragus moschatus | reverse complement strand
TCAAGTTATTTGTTAATTTTAAGGAAAATAAATATATTTAAAATCACCTCTAGAGTACACTGGGCTATTCGTTGATGAAATTGAAAATAGTTATTGCCAGATTCCATAGAAGCATTCAGGTACTGAGTAATCTCTTGATGGTTTGTTTTTTTCAGTCTCCCTGCTTTTTCTCATTGTACTTTTCCCCGCAGTAAGCACAGATCACGGAGATTAAGTTATTGGTTTTTCTGTTGTTTTCAAAGTCGGGTCTTATTCTCTAGAAATTGGTCAGATCAATAAAAGATGATGCTGTTAAAGTACTGCATTCAGTACACCAGCAAATTTGGGAAAACTCAGTAGTGGCCACAGGACTGGAAAAGGCAATGTTAGTGAATATTCAAACTACTGTACAATTGCATTCATTTTACATGCTAGCAAGGCAATACTCAAAATCCTTCAAGGTAGGCTTCAACAGTACATGAACCAAAAACTTCCAGATACAAGCTAGATTTAGCAAAGGCAGAGGAACCAGAGAACAAATTGCCAACATCTGCTGGATTATAGAAAAAGCAAGGGAGTTAAAAAAAAATCTGCTTCTGCTTCATTGACTACGTGAAAGTCTTTGACTATGTGGATCACAACAAACTGTGGAAAATTCTTAGAAAGATGGGAATACCAGAACACTTTACCTGTCTCCTGAAAAGCCTATGTGCAGATCAAGAAGCAATGACTAGAACTGGACAAGAGACAATGAGTTGGTTCAAAACTGGGAAATGATTATATCAAGGCTGCATATTGTCTCCCTGTCTACTTAACTTATATTCAGAGTGCATCATGTAAAATGCCAGGCTGGATGACTCACAAAATGGAATCAAGATTGCTGGGAGAAATATCAACAACCTCAGATATGCAGATGATGCCACACTAATGGCAGAAAGTTAAGAGGGACTGAAGAGCCTCTTGATGAAAGTGAAAGAAGGCAGTGAAAAAGCTGGCTTAAAAGTTAACATTCAAAAAATGAAGATAATGACATCCAGGTCCACTTCATGGCAAACAGATGGGGAAAAAGTGGAAAGAGTGACAGGTTTTATTTTCTTGGGCTCCAAAGTCACTGTGGATGGTGACTGCACCCAGGAAATTGAAAGACACCTGTTTCTTGGAAGAAAAGCTGTGACAAAACTAGANAAAATGAAGATAATGACCTCCAGGCCCACTTCATGGCAAACAGATGGGGAAAAAGTGGAAAGAGTGACAGGTTTTATTTTCTTGGGCTCCAAAGTCACTGTGGATGGTGACTGCACCCAGGAAATTGAAAGACACCTGTTTCTTGGAAGAAAAGCTGTGACAAAACTAGACAGTGTATTAAAGAACAGAGACATCATTTTGCTGACAAAGGTCCAGGTAATCAAAGCTATCATTTTACAGTAGTCATGTATGAATGTGAGAGTTGGACCACAAAGAAGGCTGATTGCAGAAGAACTGATGCTTTCAAATTGTGGTGAAGGAGAAGATGCAGAGTCCCTTGGATAGTAAGGAGATCAAACCAGTCAATCCTAAAGGAAATCAGTCCTGAATATTCATTGGAAGGATTGTTGCTGAAGCTCTAATACTTTGGTCACTCGATGCAAAGAACCTACTCATTGGAAAACACCTTGATGCTGTGAAAGATTGAGGGCAAGGGGAGAAGCAGGCGACAGAGGATGAAATGATTGGATGACATCACTGACTCAATGGACATGAGCTTGACCAAACTCTGGGAGACAGTGAAGGACAGGGAAGCCTGGTGTTCTGCAGTTCGTAGGGTTGCANTCATTGGAAAACACCTTGATGCTGTGAAAGATTGAGGGCAAGGGGAGAAGCAGGCGACAGAGGATGAAATGATTGGATGACATCACTGACTCAATGGACATGAGCTTGACCAAACTCTGGGAGACAGTGAAGGACAGGGAAGCCTGGTGTTCTGCAGTTCGTAGGGTTGCAAAGGGTCAGACATGGCTTATCGACTAAACAAAGTATGTTAGCGTGCTGGTTGCCATAATTAGTAATGTTCATATAACTGGTAGATTGATGCAGTAGCCAATTTTTCTGTGTCAGTATCTAAAATAAATCATATTCCTCTGTAAAGATATGTGTATATTTCTATAAATGTGTTTATACACAATCATAAATATATAGGAAAAGTGAAACTTTTATTCTCCAGAAAGTTCTCTAAAGACCTGGTTGCTTGTCCCTGTTTTAAAAACAATGAATGAATTTTGTGTGGGACCCAATAGGCTATGTAGTCTTTAACATCTGTTATACTCAGAGAGAAATAAGCCTTTATTAGGTAAGAGTCCATGAAGAAGTTGGCCTATCTAATTTTGCCATATGTGGGCACTAGACTTCATGATCTATACAGAGTGTTGATACTTTCTTACGTTAAATTTGAAAGGTATCTTGGAATTTTAAGAATACATGAATACAGCCTGTCAAAATAATTATGCTCATCTTCTTTAATGATAATTACATATTATTTTAAACTCAGATTGACATGTAGTAGCACATCAAGGATATATAATACATTTTGTCATGTCTCAGTTGTTTCTCACTTATAATTGGATGATAAGCAGTGTGACTTAGGACATAATTCCAGAGTGAACTGAATTCATCTTTCTTTTATGAATTCCACATTGTCATGTTCACTACTTTTTACCTTAGATCTCCATGTCTATCTTCTAGACTTTATTAATGGTGAAAATTTTGTTTATACTTGCATAACTTACCTGAGAACATTTACTACAGAAAATTTTTCTTTAGTGCAGTTTTTGAAATGAACCTATAGGAAAGGTTTTTGCCATATTCCCATGTAATTTTCAATATTCTGGATGCGTGCTCTTTGGTTGACTTCAGACAGGAGCTTTAGCTCTTTATCTGTCTCTGTGCTTTTGGCCAGCTGGGTTTTCTCTGCCCTGATCATCATCCTCTGCCCACAGATTTGGTGATAGACTTACTGAAAAATATTTTCTGGGAAAGAGTATTTTATTTTTGAAATTAGCACTGGCTCCACTTGATACTTCCTTGGTGTTATGATTATTAAGCATTTCAGCAGCTAATTCTCATTATAATCATAAATACACCAGGCTCAATATTATGCCATATATAAGTTCTGAGGCCTAGGAAGTGAGAGGAGTCATATCATTCTTAAATGCAGAAAATAGTACTGTGAATTTTTCATTGTCCAATTCAATGCTGAGCTTTGGTCATACAAATAAAAAATTTTCAAAACTGCATTCCCAGTAGGAAGACTTATGGGTAAATTATTAAGTATATTAGTTTTCTAGGGCTGCAAAAACAGACTAGGTGGCTTAAACAATAGGAACTTACCTTCTTAGAATTCTGGATGCTACAAGTCCAAGATCAAGACAGTCTATAAAGCTGATTTCTTCCAGTACTTTTCTCCTTTACCTGTAGATGGCATCTTCACCATTTTTGTTTCTTTGCATTTTCTTTCCTCTGATTGGTTTGTGTCCAAATTTACTCTTCTTATATAAGGACATCAATCATTTCGGATTAAGGTCCACCCTAGTGAACTAATTTTAGCTTAATTACATCTTTAAGGACCCTATCTTCAAATATAATCAAACTTTGAGATTAGGAGATCTGGAGATTAGGAGTTAACATGCAGAATTTGGGGATACACAGTTCAGTCCACTGTAAGATACTCAGAAAATTAACAGGATAGAGAAATGGCTTGAAGAATCTGTCAAGAAGGGCATTGTTTTCAGGTACTTACTTTTTCACCCTCATTGATTGTTGTCTGTGTATCTTCTACTAGTATCATGAGCAATAATAATATAATAAAAGCAAACACACTCTTGACTAAGAAGAAAAATACAGTGAAGAATGGACATATATTTTGAACCTAGTTTTAGGTGGGGAGTCCATGTAATTTATTGTCCTAAGGAGGAAACTGGTATGGACATTTGGGACACTGGAAACAAGAATAAACTGGGACTATCCTGAGAAAACTAGTTTCAGGGGACTAGTGAATCTCCTGAAATTGTCTAAATACTGTATTTTTGTATTGCTATGTGCATTTAGGGATCAATGGAGAATATCCAGAACATTTTATAACTTTTCAAAAGAGTCTATTTCCAAGGACGGGTTAAGAACTCCTGGTCTGAGCTATTCTGTGGCTAAGAAATGGAGGAATGTGGCAACACCAGTGAAAGTCACTCAGGAAATATGAATGACTTGGACAGAGAAGTGGTGCAAATGATTGATTTATGAATACATTTATATGTGACATGAAACATAGAGATACTCTCAATATTTTATCAGTTCATTTTAAATTTAAAATTTATCAGTTACTGAAATTTCATCATTTCAATTATGTGTGGATATTTAAAAATCTAAAGTGGTAAAGCTTACAATCTTTTGATACACTAATACCCTCTATAAATTCTAATGATAATAGTAGTTTAAATAATGGGGTAAATAAAATTAAATAAAGCTTGATTCATACTCCTCTATTTCTTAGCTATTTGTGTAATTTTGGGCAAAGCATTCATTCATTTTAAGCCTCAATTTCTACATCTGTGAACTGGGGCAGGGAGTAAGTCATCTTTTCATATGATTAGAATCTTCCTGCAAGAGACTCGAGTTCAGTCCCTGGGTTGGGAAGATACCCTGAAGAAAGAAATGGCAACTCACTCTACTATTCTTGCCTGAAAAATTCCATGAGCAGAGGTTCCTGGTGGACTACAGTCCGTGAGGTCCCAAGAGTCGTACACAACTTAGAGACTAAACCACCACCACCATGATTGTAGTGAAGATTAAATGAGACGATGCATAAAAACTGTGCTGAAGAAAATGATTCGACCTTTGTAAGATCACTAAAATATTAGATGTCAACAGTATTGCTGTGAATGTAAACTGTACCATTGTCATTCTCTTTTCTGTAGGTCTTCTGAAAATACAGGAACTCATTCTGTTAATCAGAGGTCTTCATTGTCTAGTAACTGTTCCTTTGCATTATTTGGCTGAGTCTCTCAATATCCAGATAATTTATCACATTTTAGAACACAGTTTTAGAGTTTTCATTCAAATGGAGAGTACTGATACCAACAATCAGATGATTATGTCTCAGTTCAGTTCAGTTCAGTCACTCATTTGTGTCTGACTCTTTGCAACCCCATGAATCGCAGCACGCCAAGCCTCCCTCTCCATCACCAACTCCCAGAGTTCACTCAGACTTGCGTCCATCGAGTCAGTGATGCCATCTAGCCATCTCATCCTCTGTTGTCTCCTTCTCCTCCTGCCCCCAATCCCCCCCAGAGTCAGAGTCTTTTCCAATGAGTCAACTCTTCGCAAGAGGTGGCCAAAGTACTGAAGTTTCAGCATTAGTATCATTCCTTCCAAAGAAATCCCAGGGTTGATCTCCTTCAGAATGGACTGGTTGAATCTCCTTGCAGTCCAACGGACTCTCAAGAGTCTTCTCCAACACCACAGTTCAAAAGCATCAATTCTTCGGTGCTCAGCCTTCTTCACAGTCCAGCTCTCACATCCATACATGACTACTGGAAAAACCATAGCCTTGACTAGACGGACCTTAGTTGGCAAAGTAATGTTTCTGCTTTTGAATATGCTATCTAGGTTGGTCATAACTTTTCTTCCAAGGCGTAAGTGTCTTTTAATTTCATGGCTGCAATTACCATATGCAGTGATTTTGGAGCTCCAAAAAATAAAGTCTGATACTGTTTTCACTCTTTCCTCATCTATTTCCCATGAAGTGATGGGGCCGGATGCCATGATCTTCGTTTTCTGAATGTTGAGCTTTAAGCCAACTTTTTCACTCTTCTCTTTCACTTTCATCAAGAGGCTTTTTAGTTCCTCTTCACTTTCTGCCATACGGGTGGTGTCATCTGCATATCTGAAGTTATTGATATTTCTCCTGGCAATCTTGATTCCAGCTTGTGTTTCTTCCAGTCCAGAATTTCTCATGATGTACTCTGCATAGAAGTTAAATAAGCAGGGTGACAATATACAACCTTGATGTACTCCTTTTCCTATTTGGAGCCAATCTGTTGTTTCATGTCCAGTTCTAACTGTTGCTTCCTAGCCTGCATACAGATTACTCAAGAGGCAGGTCAGGTGGTCTGGTATTCCCCTCTCTCAGAATGTTCCACAGTTTATTGTGATCCACACAGTCAAAGGCTTTGGCTTAGTCAGTAAAGCAGAAAGAGATGTTTTTTTGGAACTCTCTTGGTTTTTCCACGATCCAGTGGATGCTAGCAATTTGATCTCTGGTTCCTCTGCCTTTTCTAAAACCAACTTGAACACCAGGAAGTTCATGGTTCACGTATTGCTGAAGCCTGGCTTGGAGAATTTTGACGATTTCTTGTGAGATGAGTACAATTGTGTGGTAATACTACCCTTTAATTTTTTGCCTCTGGCATTTTTCTTCTTTTTCCTCCTAAAGGTAAAAATTCTATTGATAATACCTTCAAAATGCTTGCTGTTTCACTTATAATCGTCACTGTAGACTCTACATTTTAATTGTAAACTATTAAAGAGATAATATGTTGTTCCCTAGGAACGTATTAACATTACAATAGCCTTAGAAGATAATTTTGAATCTGTTGAAATATTTATATATGCTAAGTGAGAGAGGGAATCGTAAGTGAATTAATTTCCCCCTGTTTATAAAAGAAGCTTAGGTTCACAGTATAAAATTTAAATAAATCAGACAGACAGTTGGCAAAAATAGAAATTTCCATAATCCCATGGTTAGAAAACCAATTTTCCTATTACTGTGTTTCCCCATGCCCTGGATAATTAACTGTAGAGGGGTTGAAGAACTTTAAGGTGTGCTAAATTTTTCTCCATGCCATTGGATGAGGTCAAGAAAAGTTCAGGTCTAAACTGATTAGAGAGCAAGGAATGAAGTTTTGTGATTCTAAACTTCCAAATTCTCCTCCATCTATAGAACTGTCTAGATGGCCCTACTCTTAATACTATATTCACACTTTCTCTACTCTACCCACGCAGTTATTGACACAGTACTGCCATCTACTTCTTATCTGAGGGGTCTCTTGCTGTTTTTACATTTTATGACCTTCAGCACCCCGTATAAGTCCCAAAGAATCTAAGTCAGACCTTTTAAGAACATCATGCCAGCCCCCCAAAATCATTCATTTGTGTACCATAAATGGAAAAATGCAGTTTTTACCTTTCCTATTATTTTCAGCCTATTTACAGAGGTGTTAACTGATTCCAAGGTCTTATGTGTACTTTTTAAGAGAGGGAATCTAATTAGTTAGCTGAGGAAAAAACAAAGCCAAGTCCTTATTTTGCTTACTATTCTAATGAGCACTAAATAGAGGAGAAGTTTAGAATAGTCCTTTCATTCTACCCTTGTTGTATTTTATTATTAAACCTCTGCTTGAATATTGATAGAATAATTAAATTTATGTCTTCATAATAGACTCTGTTATGTATTTGCTGAAATCAGTGATCAAATTTGTAAGGAATGTGGAAGGGTGATGTATGCTTAAAATATTGGATCATATACCCCTAGAACAATACTAGACAACAGTGTGAGATGGATACAGTTTAAAATATATCAAAATTCCTTAATGTTAACATGTGATTGAAAGGAAAGCTTTGCAAATTAATCTATGTCATGATCATAACTGTGTGCTCAGTTGCTCAATTGTATCTGACTCTTTGTGACCCCATGGACTGTAGCTTGCAGGCTCCTCTGTCCAAGGGACTTATCAAGCAAGAATACTGGAATAGGTTGTCATTTCCTCCTCCAGGGGATCTTCCTGACCCAGGGATTGAAATTACATCTCTTGTGTCTTCTGCATTGGCAGGTGGATTTTTTACGACTGTACCACATGGGAAGTCTGATCGTGACAACTACCAGATCATAAACTTTCTAAAACAACGGTCTAGTGTCTGTCTGATCAAGGCAATGACTTAAATTCTAAATCAGAGCTCAAATAATTTGCATTAGTCATTTTCACCTCTTACTACTTGTGTAACATGTCTGATACTATGTTACATAGTATCAGAATTGTATAACTGATACTATGAATTGTATCACTCAGAATTGTATGATTATATACAATTCTGTAAACAGAATTGTACAGAACTGTATAACTGGCCCATAGAAATCAATTAGTAAATTGCAAAGTAAAGTAGCTTATGTGCATATCTTTTGGATTCTTATTCTTGAAACTATAGTATCTTTCAAAGCTTAAGATCTTGCTAGTTTGATATGCTGTATTATGAAAACAAATTTAAAATAAAACTTAAGTGAGTTTGACATTTACAGATGAGACATGCAATTTAAAACAAATGATGGAATTTATTTAAAAGTTTCATATCAGAGAATTCCCTAGTGGTCTGGTGGTTAGGACTTGGTGCTCTCACTTGCAGGGCCCCAGTTCCATCCTCAAGTCAAGAAACTAAGTTCCACAAACTATGAAACATGCCTCCCCCCCCAAAAAAAAAAAAACGAAAATGCTTCATATAAGTTTTTAAGAAGGCCTTCTTCTTTGACACCTTCAAATAAAGTTCCATCTCCTGAGCCCTTTTATACTTACCCTTTTATAGCATTCATCAGTATACATGTAATTAGTTGTTCTACTTATATATTCCTTACTAGATGGTAAGGATCCTGAGGGCAGATTAAAAAAAAAAGCATGCCTTATTCTAAAATTCTGCATCTTATTATTTTTTGTTTATTCTGTATCCTCAGTGCCTTACATAGCGTACAATTAGCAGTTGCTCAGAAGATTGTCTTTGCATTGGAATTAATATCCTGTTACTTTTCTGCCATGTTAATTTAAATATCTCAAAGACACTTGAAGCTTAGCCTAAGACCAAAGAATCCAGTAAACATCTACTTTTGCTTTATTGACTACACCAAAGCCTTTGACTGTTCGGGTCACAACAAACTGTGGAAAATTCTTAAAGAGATGGGAATACCAGAACACCTTACCTTCCTCCTGAAAAATCTGTATCAAGATCAAGAAGTAACAGTTAGGCCTGGACATTGAACAATTTACTAGTTCCAAATTGGGAAAGGAGTACATCAGGGCTATATATTGTCACCCTGCTTATTTAACTTATGTATATAGCACATCATGTTAAATGCCAGACTGGATGAAGCACAAGAGGGAATCATGATTGCCAGGAGAAATATCAATAACCTCNCAGTTAGGCCTGGACATTGAACAATTTACTAGTTCCAAATTGGGAAAGGAGTACATCAGGGCTATATATTGTCACCCTGCTTATTTAACTTATGTATATAGCACATCATGTTAAATGCCAGACTGGATGAAGCACAAGAGGGAATCATGATTGCCAGGAGAAATATCAATAACCTCATATGCAGATGACACCACTCTTATGGCAGAAAGCAAAGAGGAACTAAAGAGCCTCTTGATGAAAGTGAAACAGGAAAGTGAAAAAAACTAGCTTAAAACTCAACATTCAAAAAGTGAAGATCATCGTATTGGGTCCCATCACTTCATGGCAGATACATTGGGAAACAATGGAAACAGTGACAGACTGTATTTTCTTGGGCTCCAAAATCACTGCAGATGGTGACAGCAGCCTTGAAAATAAAAGATGCTTGCTTTTTGGAAGAAAAGCTGTGATCAGCCTAGACAGCATATTAAAATGCAGAGATATGACTTTGTCAACAAGGTTCCATCTAGTCAAAGCTATGGTTTTTCCAGTAGTCATTTAAAGATGTGAGAGTTGGAGCATCAAGAAAGCTGAGCACTGAAGAATTAATGCTTTTGAACTGTGGTGTTGGAGAAGACTCTTGAGAGTCCCTTGGACTGCAAGGAGACCCAACCAGTCAATCCTCAAGGAAATCAGTCCTGAAGATTCATTGGAAGGACTGATGCTGAAGCTGAAGCTCCAATACTTTGGCCACCTGATGAGAAGAACTGTTTCAATGGAAAAGACCCTGATGTTGGGACAGATTGAAGGCAGGAGGAGATGACAGAGGATAAGATGGTTGGATGCCTCGATGGACGTGAGTTTGAGCAAGCTCTTGGAATTGGTGATGGACAGGGAAGCCTGGCATGAGTTTCAAAAATTTGGACATGACTGAGGGACTAAACTGAACTGAAGACCAAAGCAACGAGCTCCCTGGCTTCCCTTGATATCCTACTCTCTACCATGAACTCCTCCTATATTTCCCCATTTACATATGTAATGGTACTATGCATCCAGAAACCTGGGTATCATTCTTTATACCTTGATTCCTTTCTCCTAAGGCTTAAAAAAAAAATAATAATTTTTGACTGCACCATATGGCATGTTGGATCTTAGTTCTTTATTTTTTTTTTAATATAAATTTATTTATTTTAACTGGAGGTTAATTACTTTACAATATTGTATTGGTTTTGCCATACATCAACATGAATCCACCACAGGTATGAAGCCTGTGTCCCCTGCATTGCCAGGTGTATTCTTAACCACTGGACAACCAGGGAAGTCTCTCCTATGGCTTACTAATGCCTACATAATGTCCTTCCACGTGTATTTCAAGTCTTTTATCTAACTAGTGGAAGAGTCTTCTGAGTGGGCTTGAGGGTTTTTTTTTTTTTCCACCTTTCTCTCCCCTGCTTTAACCAGATAGATCTTTTCAATAAATTGCAAATATAATAACTTCACCCCCTCACTTAAAAACATGTTTAATGGCTTCCTATCTGCTGGGGTTTTAAGCTCAAACTGCTACGCAGGGTTCATAAATTCTTTATGTAGTCTCTGCTTCTCTCCTTAGTTTCATCTCTTATGAGATTCCCTCCTACTTCAGTTCTCATCAGACTGAGGTAACATGCCATAAATGTTCAGATTTTAGAGAAATTGCATCACAGACTGTCCCCTTTGCCTGCACTGTTAGTTGTTCATTGATTAATATAACTTCTCCTTCAGAACTTTCTCTGACCCTCCATGTCAATGTTAGGTGTTCTTTCTGTATATAGTCACCCTCTACTTCAATTTAATGTTTTATCTGTCATTTCCTTTTATCTCATAATTATCATAAGATCATTAGATTAGAGGCTAATGTGTCTGTCATTCATAGATAAGGTATGGTACATACTAGGCACTTGAATATTTGAATTAATGAACAGATAAAAGATTAAATTAAGGGGAACCACTGAATGATATTAAGAAAGAGAACAAAACCAGATTTAGGATGATTGTTATAAAATTGGCTCTGAAGCTAGAAAGGCATGTATTTGAATCCCATTTCTACTTTTTACTAGTATATAATCTTGAGCAAGTGACTTAATCTTCAGAGTTGCACTTTCTGCATTTTTAAGAATATCAGTAATGACATTAAAAAAGGAAATTCTTTTTGTTTGACTTTTAGACATTATGAACAATCATTTTAACTGAGTTGTGTTAACCTAAAAAAAAAAAAAATAGACTGCCAGTTATTGGCTTAGCAAAAAAAAAAAAAAAAAAGATTTATTCAGTATCAGAAGAGAATTGCAATTTGGGATGTGCAGCCATGGCAAGTCACTTGCAAGTCCCTGTGCAGCAGTGGAAGTAGAGCACTTTTATAAAGGGCAAAAGGAATTTGGGAGGGCTATAGTAAACGATAGAAAAGGCAATGTCACCCCACTCCAGTGCTCTTGCCTGGAAAATCCCTGGTAGGCTGCAGTCCATGGGGTCACTAAGACTTGGACACGACTGAGTGACTTCACTTTCACTTTTTATTTTCATGCATTGGAGAAGGAAATGGCAACCCACTCCAATGTTCTTGCCTGGAGAATCCCAGGGACGGGGGAGCCTGGTGGGCTGCTGGCTATGGAGTTGCACAGAGTCAGACACGACTGAAGTGACTTGGCAGCGTAGTAAACAAAGAGTTTCATTGGCTGAGGACTTACTAAGAAGGAAGAGGAATCTTTCTTCTTTCTCTTGGGCTCTGTTATTGTCATGCATGAGAGCTCTACCATCAGGCTTCTTGACTCTTACATGATAAAGGTTTCTATTTATAGGCATACCTTGTTTTATAGTCTTTTCCAGATGCTACATTTATTTCTTTTTATTATAAGTTGAAAGTTTGTGACAACCTTATATTGAAAAAGTCTTTTGGCACTATTTTTCCAACAGTGTTTGCTCACTTTTGTGTCACATTTTGGAAATTCTTGCAATATTTAAAATTATACTCTTTAATGCTATCTGAGATCTTTGATGTTGCTATTATGAAAAGATTATGACTTATTGAAGACTCAGATGATGGCTAGCATTTTTTGACAATAAAGTATTTTTAAAATTAAGATATACATTTTTAAAGACAAAATACTTAGTAGAGTATACACAATTTTTATCTGCATTGGGAAATAAAAAAAATTCATGTTACTCAGTATATTGTGATTTTTATTTTATTGTAGTAGTCTGAAACTGAGACCTCATTTTCTCCAGGGTGTGCCTGAATTAATTTTTTTACATTATCCCTTTTGATCAAGATCTTTCTTTGAAAAGATGGCTGATAAAAATTAGGGATTCCATTTTCAGTGGCTTTTTCTCCCTCAGTCCCAAGAATGACCTTCCCTTGGGTGTAGAGTCTCACATTGGAGGGAAAAATTATAAGCCTTTTGAGGTAGCATTAAAGCAATAAGGAGGGTTAAGTGAGAACTCTCAGGATCTTTTATCTAAAGTTGGTATGTTATCAGGATCATGAATACTGGATGTCCTCTGAAACATTGTCATCATCAAAGGTTTGACAACAAGATTCCAATAGGATATCAAGGGAAAGGTATCTCATCAGAAGTTTTCTGCTTCAACTCTGTGAAATCTTTACTCTCAGAACACCAGATGATGTGTGGGCCCAGTCAGAGTTTAGTGCTCCTTTAAATGTGTCTTGTGAATCCAAAAGTCTTGTCTTTGAAGTTTGGTGGCACAAGCGTTGGTTAGCAATACCTGATATGGGTTTTTCCAGTGAGGTTGAAGAGAGTTATTCTGGAGGTATCTTTTCCAGTAGATGAAATCTCCGTGTTTCCAAGTGTGATGCTTAAACTCTTTGTCTCCTGAAGTCACACTGTGAAAGGATTGTTCTACCAAAACAGTTACTTTTAATAGAAGCAATTAGACCTTTGCAATATCAGAATATATCTCCTTTTATGAGATGTAGGTCAAAGTAAATAGGAATCAAGTGCATTGGGTATCCTGTCACTATCTCAGTGATGAGAGTTTATGAATTTATGGATCTAAGATTTAGAAGGACCAACAGCAGTATGTTCAGCCAAAGTACATGGAGAGTCCTCTACCAGTTTTAGCATTGATTCTTAATGATGCTGTTAGTGCATTTGACTCTACCAGAGGATTGAAGAGTCACCAAAGAGTCAGACATGGCTGAGCAACTGAACTGACTGACTGAAGACTGAAGGTAGTAAGCACAGTAAAGTACTGTGAAACTGGTCAAAAAGCACTAATAATTGAAGTACCTTGTTGCAGGAAAGAGCCAATTCTGACTCCGTGTTGTATATGTTTCTTTGACTTTAACCTTTAGTTGTCATTGCTTTTGTTTTTACAGTCATACATAATAAACATGCAGTTTTTCTTCTGTGACCTTTTATTTCTTTAAGGCTAAAAGCTCTAGCAAGTGGCTGCTGTCTTACTATGATGAGGCTTGAGAAGGAGAGCAAAGAAGAAAATCAATCACATATTGCAATGAAGTAGAACCCTAGGCAACTTTATATGATCCAGACTAGCCTTCAGAATTTGTGAGAAATAAGGGCTTTTTGTATACCCTGAGGCATTATTCTCCAGGTAAATTGTTTTTCTTCCCAAGTGAAGGCAAAAAGGAATTGGCTAGCTTCATCAACTGGAGTACTGAAAAACACACTCTATAAATCAATTACAATTTACTTCTCATAGTAATGGATGTTAGTTATGTGTGAGTGTTAGGAACAGTAGGCTGTTGAAGGATAACAATGTTTCTTGCTCACAGGTCCTGGACAAATCTGCACCCTCAGACTTTAGATTTTCTCACTAATAAAATAAGAGTTACAGAGGGACTAGTACAAGGAATACTGAATTCTTGAGGCTTATAGTCTTCTATTAAGGCTTTATGCCTTGAAAAACTTCTTTACTTATAGGATATTCATTAATTCTGGAAGGAGACTTTGAGGGATTTATTTGAATCTTGATGGGAGATATGCTGTGAATTTTTCCAATATCAGGTGGAGATTTTGCTCCTAAGGAGATTGGCAGTCAATTCAATAGAGACAAAATGGTCAGTATTTTGAGAAATAGCTTTAGTATTATCAGAAATGGAAGAAATAGAAGTAGCCGGATTGGCTATTTTGATGTCAATTGTCAAATTCTAGAATTGGTTCCTCATTGAAGAAATTCTATCATGACACTTCTCTAAGAAGTCTCAACCTGATAAATGGATAGGGCTGGAGAAACTAAGGAGAAACGGATGTAGGTCTTTCATAGAGCCAAAACAAAAGGGAATAGATCCAGAAACAGAAACCTCTTGCAGTTCGTCAAGATCCCAATTGTGCCCTGTTTTAGTACTCTAAGGCAGGGCTGCTTTAAAACAGTGGGGTTGAAAACTGAGACACCCGATCTGGAGAAATGGAAGAAATTCACCCCCGATCTGGAGAAATGTGCCTCCAAGGCAGATAAGAGGGAGGATTGGGAAGAGCCCCTGTACTTCCTCAAAGCCCTGCCATTAGAACTGAGAAGATGTTGAAAAGCCTGACTAGAGGGTTGAAGGTGCCTAAAATGCTTAAATTTCTAACAGTCTGTTTTCCAATGTCTTCTTCCGATGACTCTTTGTGATGATAGCCACAACTTTTTTTTTTTTTTTAATTGGTTTTATTTAGGAGCCTTCAACTGCTGGAGTCGATCATTAGAAATTTTATCTGCCTTCCTTTAGGTGATTCAACTAAAATGTGGGAGAGCTGAACTGCCAGATTAATTAAATCTGGAGTAGACATGTTTCCCATTCCACCTTGGTTCTTTTTACTAGAAGAGAAAGATCCTGTTTCAGTCCATTAATAAATATAGAGTTAAAAGCCATCTGGGTGGACTGAACATCTGAAGGGAGACCAGATTTTTTTTTTTTTCCAGCCAGCCTGTATGTCCTCAAATAGCCTTTCCTCCATGTTTGCCTGCTTATCCCCATGAGAAGCACATAGATTTTTTTTTCTTTAATTCTGTGATCTTGTAAGTTCATTTTTGGTTAAATTTAACCTGTGAGAATCTTAGGACACTAGAATGAGGATGCTTTCCTCCAGAGAGGATTTGCATCTGTTTTCATCCAAAGGCACAGTGGCTAAAGTCTTGGAACCTATTACATCCCCTTCCAGAATCTTGGTCTAATGCCACACAGCCTCAGGCTCAAGTCTTACACCTGCCGCTGTGTCAGTCAGTAGCAAAGGAAGGGGAAGAAGCTGGGGGACAGCAGAACACCAGAAGCCTCATAACCCATTTGGTTTATTGCAGAATGGAGACAATCTGTGCCTTGTTGTAGAGAAAGCAGCAAGATTCTCTATTTCTCTTTGCCCAGGCCCATGGACATAACTTACGAGCAGTAGGTTAGAGATGTTATTTTGGTAAATCTAGGCAGGAGACTTGAGACAGACAGTACAGTGCTATCTCACTTTCAGATTGACCTGCTGCTACTGAATAAAGCTTCATTCTTTCTCTGCTGTTTTCTGGTGGTCCTACTCTGGGGCTTTGTTTACAGTAAATAAATATCTGTTGGTATATATAAATCTAGTCCTTTATAGCTTCATCAGTTCTCTATTCACTATTGATTCAAAATTAAAATTTTTGATTTATTTTCTACATTTATAGAGGCTTTTGATTTTTTCCACAAATACACTTTACCATGTATAATATACATTAAGTAATCCATGACCATTTTCACTTACTTCACATTTTACCTTTAACTTTATTTCAGATGTCTAGGAAAACAAAAATCTTTTTATTTCCAGGCAACTGGGTTTGACTCAAGTAGACAGTAGTTCGGAGTTTGTCTCTGAGGACTGGCAGCTGCTTGAAATGCTGTGAAGTGAGGTTTCTATTCCATCCTTCAGAGAATACTTACTACTGTAAAAAAAAAAAAAAAGAAAGAAAAGAAAAGAAAAAGAAAAAAAATAGGCCAATGTCTTTGTTGCTTTAGGAAAGAAGCCAGATTGTAAATGGTTTTAGAATATAGTCATAGACTCAGAGAGTTCAACTTAAGGATGCATGATATTAAATCAGAGAACATTTGAAATCAGACAACTTGGACTGATGTCCTGTGTGAATTTTAGTTTGTGGCCTAATTTCCATTACTGATAAAACATGGCTTCTGTAATAGATGGCATCTAATATCCCTGCCAGCCCTGGCATTCTGTGATTAGGGAATGAGGCATTTGCATCTGTTATTTAGCTCACAATTTAAAAACTCTTCTTAATGATCAAAACCCTATCGATTCCCAGTTTTCATTCCTAAAGAAGTTCATCCCTAGATTAGTTCAGAGATGGGGCCTACAATCTATATTTTTAAAATATCTACTGAAGTGAACCAGGTTATAGGATACAGATCTAATTCAAACCATAATGAGATAAGTAAAGCCTGGAGCAATGGGTCAATACTGTGACTCAGAG
Organism: Neotragus moschatus; assembly: GCA_006410615.1. Lineage (NCBI taxonomy): Eukaryota > Metazoa > Chordata > Mammalia > Artiodactyla > Bovidae > Neotragus > Neotragus moschatus. The sequence goes on along the minus strand of SJYA01005658.1, from coordinate 1,941 downwards.
AAACTTATAATTATTTTTCTCTATGAATGTAGAAAATCTAAGTTATGAAAAACTTAGAAAATACAATAAATATAACAAAAATTTTAAAATCATTCAAAACACTATTGCTTAGAGCAACTAATATATTTTTTGTGTTTAACATTTTTTAGTAAATATACACACATATATACATTCACATTCTAAATATATAAGTTATCTGTCTCTCTGATTAGATTTATGTCAATTTTATTTTGGTATTTTATTAAATGTATGCTAGTCAATAAAAGCAGTTAGAACTGGACATGGAATAACAGGCTGGTTCCGAATAGGGAAAGGAGTATGTCAAGGCTGTATATTGCTTATTTAGTTTATATACAGAGTACATCATGTGAAATGCCAGGCTGGATGAAGCACCAGCTAGAATCAGGATTTTGGGGAGAAATATCATTAGCCTCATGTATACAGATGACACCACCATTATGGCAGAAAATGAAGAAGAACTAAAAAGCTTCTTAATGAAAATGAAAGAGAAGCATGAAAAAGCTGATTTAAAATTCGACATTCAAAAAACTAAGATCATGGCATCTACTACCATCACCTCATGGCAAATAGATGGGTAAAAAATGGAAATGGTGACAGACTTTAATTTATTGGGCTGAAAAATCATTGCAGATGGTGACTGCAACAATGAAATTAAAAGATGCTTGCTCCTTGGAAGAAACACTACGACACCTAGACAACATATTAAAAAGCAGAGACATTACTTTGCCAACAAAAGTCCGTCTAGTCAGAGCTATGGTTTTTCCAGTACTCATGTATGGATGTGAGAGTTGGACCATAGAGAAGGCTGAGCACTTAAGAATTGATGCTTTTGAACTGTGGTGTTGGAGAAGACTCTTTGGAGTCCCTTGGACTGCAAGGAGATCAAACCAGTCAATGTTAAAGGAAATCAACCCTGGATATTCACTAAAAGGACTAATGCTGAAGCTGAAGCTCCAATATTTTGGCCACCTGATGTGAGGAACTGACTCATTGGAAAAGATTCTGATGCTGGGGAAGATTGAAGGCAAGAGGAGAAGGGGACAACAGAGGACTAGACAGTTAGATGGCATTACTGACTTGATGGACATGAGTTTGAGCAAGCTCTGGGACATGTTGAAGGACAGGGAAGCCTGGTGTGCTGTATGGCATTGCAAAGTGTCAGACACAGCTGAACAAATGAACAAAAAAAAATTAAATATTTTTAATTTAAACTCAAATATCATAAGCATTTCCCATGTCATTAAAAATTCTTTGAAAATAAAATTTTATAACTTTACTTCATTTTTGTATATGGAAAGCATAATTAATGTAACTGCTACTTTTATCATTTAACTCCTGATTTTCACAATTACAAATAGAAAAGACTAAAATTTATATTCTTGCATGTAAATGCTAGTTCCAACTTTTACTATATCCTCAGAGTTCAGTTCAGTTCAGTTCGTTTCAGTCACTCAGTAATGTGCAACTCTGCGATCCCATGAACTGAAGCATTCCAGGCCTCCATCAACTCCCGGAGTTTACCCAGACTCATGTCCATTGAGTAGGTGATCTAATGTAGAGTTCTAAACATAGAATTACTAGATTTTAGGATTATGGTAAGTTAAAGTGATCGTGTGAAATGGGGTCAAAGATTGAGCTAAGTTTAGCATTGCTATGAAGTTTAGAAAGATAATAATTAATTGGTTTAAGCTTGTGCAGTTCAGTTCAGTTCAGTCGCTCAGTCATGTCCGACTCTTTGCGACACCATGAATCACAGCACTTCAGGCCTCCCTGTCCATCACCAACTGCCAGAGTTCACTCAGACTCGTGTCCATCAAGTCAGTGATGCCATCCCCTTCTCCTCCTACCCCTAATCCCTCCCAGCATCAAAGTCTTTTCCAATGAGTCAACTCATCGCATGAGGTGGCCAAAGTACTGGAG
>SJYA01005656.1:936-24446 GCA_006410615.1 Neotragus moschatus | reverse complement strand
ACATTCCACATGTAAGGGATTTACTATGACATTCTTCTTTTGTCTAGTCTACATCATGCAGGATGACAATCACTAGATCCATCCATGTTGCTCAAATGGTATTATTGCATTCTTTTTAATGACTAAGTAATATTCCACTGCATATATGTATATATCTTCTTTCTTTATTCCTCTATTGATGGACATTTAGGTTGCTTCCAAGTATTGCCATTGTAAACAGTGCTTCAATGAACACTGAGATGCATGTATCTTTTGGATCATGTTTTTCTCTGGATATACACCCAGGTGTGGGATGGTAAGGTCATATGGTAGCTAGATGTTTAATTTTTTAAGGAGCCTCAACACGGTTCTCCATAGTGGCTGTACCAATTTCCATTACAACCAACAGTATATATAGGAGGGTACCATTCTATCTACACCCTCTAAAACATGTATTATTTGTGGAATTTTTGATGATAGCTGTTCTGACTGGTGTCAGGTTGTATCTCATTATAGCTTTGATCTACATTTATCTAATAATTAAATTACCGATACTGAACTTCTATCCATGTGTCTTTTGTCCATATATATGTCTTCCCTGGAGAAATGTCTATTTAGGTCTTCTGCTTATTTATTGATTGAGTTGTTTGTTTTAATGCTGTTAAGCATGATAAGCTATTTGTAAGTTTTGGATATGTACACGATGGAGAATTACTCAGCCATTAAAAATAATGCATTTGAATTGGTTCTAATGAGGTGGATAAAACTGGAGCCTATTATACAGAGTGAAGTAAGCCAGAAAGAAAAACATCAATACAGTATTAGTTCAGTTCAGTTCAGTCGTTCGTATACTAACACATATATCTGGAATTTAGAAAGATGGTAATGATAACCCTGTATGTGAGACAGCAAAAGAGACACAGATGTATAGAACAGTCTTTTGGACTCTGTGGGAGAAGGAGAGAGTGGGATGATTTGGGAGAATGGCATTGAAACATGTATAATATCATATATGAAATGAATCACCACTCCAGGTTTGATGCAGAATACAGGATGCTTGGGGCTGGTGCACTGGGATGACCCAGAGGGATGGTACAGGGAGAGAGGTGGGAGGAGGGTTCAGGATGTGTATACCGTGTGTATACCGTGTATACACGTGTATACCCGTGGGAGATTCATGTTTATGTATGGCAAAACCAATACAATATTGTAATTAGCCTCCAATTAAAATAAATAGAAGAATGAATCCCTTGTTGATCAAATCATTTGCAAAAGTTTTCTCTCAATCTATGAGTAGTCTTTTCATTTTGTTTATCATTTCCTTTGCTGTGCAAAAGCTTTTGAGTTTAATTAGATTCAATTTGTTTATTTATTTTCTGTTTTTAATTTCCATTATTCTGGGAGATGGATTGAAAAAGATATTGCTGCAACTTATGTCAGACAGTGTTCTGCACATGTTTTCTTCTAAGAAATCTCTGATCTCACATCTAGGTTTTCAATCCATTTTGAGTTTATTTTTGTATATAGTGTTAAAAAATTATGTAATTTTACATTTTTACGTGTAGCTGTTGAGTTTTTCTGGCACCATTTGCTGACATTGCCTTTCCAACATTGTGTAATCTTTCTTTCTTTGTCATAGATTGATTGATCATAGGAGAATGGGTTTATATCTGGATTTTCTATTCTATTCAGTTTGTCTATATTTCTATTACTGTGTGAGTACCATGCTGTTTGATGACTGTAGCTTTGTGGTGAAATTTGAAGTCAGAGAGCCTGGTTCTTCCAGCTCTGTTTCTTTTTCTTAAGATTGCTTTGGCTCTTTGGGTTTTTTATCTCAAAAAAAAAAATTGAGATTATTTTATTTTAGTTCTGTGAAAAATGACATTGGTAGTTTGATAGGGATTGCATCAATTTGTAGATTGCCTTGTAGATTGTCAACAGTCATTTTGACAATATTGATTCTCCCAATCCACAAGCATGATATATCTTTTCATCATGTATGCCTTTTTCAATGACTTTCATCAATATCTTATAATTTTCAGAGTATAGGTCCTTTGTCTCCTTAGATAGATTTATTCTTGTGTATTTTATTCTTTTTAATATGATGGTATCAACAACCTCAGATACACAGATGACATCACCCTTATGGCAGAAAGTGAAGAAAACTAAAGAGCCTCATGATGAAAATGAAAGTGGATAGCGAAAAAGTTGGCTTAAAGCTCAACATTCAGAAAACAAAGATCATGGCATCTGGTCCCATCACTTCATGGGAAATAGATGGGGAACAGTGGAAACAGTGTCAGACTTTATTTTTTTGGGCTCCAAAATCACTGCAGATAGTAACTGCAGCCATGAAATTAAAAGACGCTTACTCCTTGAAAGAAAAGTTATGACCAACCTAGATAGCATATTCAAAAGCAGAGACATTACTTTGCCAACAAAGGTCCATCTAGTTAAGGCTATGGTTTTCCCAGTAGTCATGTATGGATGTGAAAGTTGGACTGTGAAGAAGGCTGAGCTCCAAAAAATTGATGCTTTTGAACTGTGGTGTTGGAGAAGACTCTTGAGAATCCCTTGGACTGCAAGGAGATCCAACCAGTCCATTTTGAAGATCAGCCCTGGGATTTCTTTGGAGGGAATGATGCCAAAGCTGAAACTCCAGTACTTTGGCCACCTCAGCAAAGAGTTGACTCATTGGAAAAGACTCTGATGCTGGGAAGGATTGGGGGCAGGAGGAGAAGGGGACCTCAGAGGATGAGATGGCTGGATGGCATCACTTGCTCGATGGACGTGAGTCTGAGTGAACTCTGGGAGTTGGTGATGGACAGGGAGGCCTGGCATGCTGTGATTCATGGGGTCACAAAGAGTGGGACACGACTGAGTGACTGAACTGAACTGAACTGAAATATAATTATTTCTTGAATTTCTCTTTCTCATATTTCGTTGTTGTGTAGAAATGCAATAAATTTACGCGAATTAGTTTTGTAACCTGCAACTTTACGAAATTCATTGATGAGTTCTAGTGTCCTGGTATCATGTTTATGATCTTCTATATATAGTATCTTGTCATTTTCAAACAGGGCCAATTTAATTTTTTTATTTTCCAATTTGGATTCCCTTTACTTCTTTTCCTTCGTCAATGTAGCTAGGACTCCTAAACTATGTTCAGTAAAGGTGTTGAGAATGGATATCTTTGTCTTTTTCCTGATCTCAGAGGAAAAGTTTTCAACTTTTCATGATTGATTATGATGTTAGCTGTAGGTCTGTCATATGTGGCCTTTATTATGTTGAGGTATGTGCCTTGTATGCCCACTTTATGTAGATATTTTATCATAAATGGGTGCTGAATTTTGTCAAAAACATTTTCTACATCTATTGAGATGATCACATGGCTTTTATTCTTCAGTTTGTTGATGTAGTGTACCACATTGATTGATTTGAGGATATTGAAAACTCCATACATCCCTGGGATGAGTGTCACTTTATCATGGTTTATGAACATTTTAATGTATTGTTGGATTCAGATTGTTAGTATTTTGTTGAAGATTTTTGCATCTATGTTCATCCATGATATGGGACTGTAATTTTCTCTTTTTTGTGTGCTATCTTTGCCTGGATTTATAATTAGTTCTGAAGTTTTCCTTCCTCCAAAATTTTCTGGAACAGTTTCAGAAAGATCAGCATTAACTGTTCTCGAAATGTTTGATATAATTCACATGGAAAGCCAACATGTCCTGGACTTTTGTTTGTTGGGAGTCTTTAAATGGCAGTTTCCATTTTAATGCTTATAATTAGTCTGTTCATATTTTCTATTACTTCCTGAGTCAGTCTATGGAGATTGTATCTTTCTAAGAATCCATCTGTTTCTTCCTGGTTGCCCATTTTATTGGCTTACAGTTGCTATAGTAATCGTCTCTTATGATTCTTGGTATTTCTCTGAGGTCAGTGTAATTTCTCTTTTTTCTTTTCTGTTTTTATTTATTTGAGTCCCCTCACTTTTTTTTGCTTGATGAGTCTGACTAGTTTGCAAATTTTATCCACCTGTTCAAAGAACCAACTTTAACTTCATTGATCTGTGATTATTGTCTTTATCTTTATTCCATTTATTTTTGCTCTGATTTTTATAATTCCCTTCCTTCTACTAACTTTAAATTTTGTTTGTTCTTCTTTCTCTAGTCATTTTAGATGTAAAGTTAAGTTGTTTATTTGTAATTTTTCCAGTTTCTTGAGATAAGATTGTATTGTTGTAAACTTCCTTCTTAGAACTGCTTTTGCTGCTTCACATAGGTATTAGACCATTTATTTTGCTTTTGTTTTCATTTGTCTCTATGTATTTTTTACTTCCTGTTTGATTTCTTCATTGATCCATTTGTTGCTTAGTAGCATATTGTTTTTGTAGTTATTTTTTTCTTATAGTTTATTTCTAATCTTATAGTGTTGTGATCAGAAAAGATGCTTGATATAATTTCAATTTTCTTAAAATTGCCAATGCTTGTTTTGTGGCTTTAGCTTGTAGCCAATCCTGAAGAATGTTCCATGTGCACTTGAGAATGAGAGGCCTGCTCTTTTTGTATGGAATGGTCTATAAATATCAGTTAACTCCCACTGGTCTAAAGCGTCATTTATGACCTCTCTTCCCTTATTAATTTTGTTTCTGGGCAATCTTTCCATTGATGAATGTGGGGTATTATCCTTACTCTCTGTCTCTCTTCTTCTTGGACCCCTATAATGTGAATACTGGTGCATTTGATGTTGTCCCAGAGGTATTGTAGGCTATCCTCATTTTTTCTTCATTCTTTTTTCTATATTCTGTTTTTGTGGCAGTGATTCCACCATTCTGTTTTCCAGGTCAATTTATCTGTTCTTCTGTCTCAGTTATGCTTCTATTGATTCTTTCTAGTATTGCTCATCCTTGTTTGCTTGTTCCTTAATTCTTCTAGGTCTTTAGTAGACATCTCTTGTATCTTCATTATTTTTCTGAGATCTTGCATCATCTTCATTATCATTATTCTGATTTTTTTTTCCTGGAAAGTTGCCTATATATTCTTCATTTAGTTGTTTTTCTGTTGTTTTTTCTTGTTTCTTCATCTGAGAAATAACCCTCTGCTGTTTTCATTTTAACTTCCTATGATTTTGGTTTCCATTCTAGAGACTGAGGGATTTTAGTTCTTTTTGCTTCTCCTGTCTGCCCTCTGGTGGATGAGGCTAAGAGAATTTTCCATGTTTCCTGATGGGAATGACTGGTGATGGGAAAAACTGGATCTTGCTCTGGTGGGCAAGGCTGTGCTCAATAAAGCTTTAATCGAACTGTCTGCTGATGGGTAGGGCTGTGCCCCTTCCCTGCTGGCTTTTTTTTTTTTTTTTCCCTGTAGGGCTCCAAATCTGAAGTCTATAGACTCTATGATAGTGCTAATGGTGACTTCCAAGAGGACACATGCTGAGGGATACCTCCCAGGCCTACTGCTGCCTGTGTCCCTGTCTACATGGATAAGGATCCATGCCTTGACCCATGCTTCTACAAGAGCTTCCCCAACACTAGTAAGTCTGATTCAGTCTCCTGTGGGGTCATGATTCCTTTCCCCTGGGTCCTGATGTTTTGTTTTGTTTTTGCCCTCCAATTGTGGAGTCTGTTTCTCCCAGTCCTGTGGAAGTTCTGCAGTCAAATCCTACTGGCCTTCAAAGTCAGATTCCCTGGGAAAATTCTTAGTCCCTTTGTTGGATCCCCAGGCTGGGAAACCTGGTGTCAGGGCTCAGAACCTTCAAAACTGTGGAAGGATTTCTTTGGTATTATTCTCCAATTTCTGGGTTGCCAATCCACTGTGTATGGGATTTGATTTTATCATGGTTGTGCTCCTTCTACCATCTCATTGTAGCTTCTTCTTTGCTTCTGGAAGTAAAGTATCTTTTCTTTGTGGATTCCAGAGTCCTCCTGTCAATGGCTGTTAAAGAGCTCATTTTGAATTTGGTGCTCTCACAGGAGGAGGTGAGGATGTATCCTTCTACTCAACCATCTTAAACCAATCTCCAAGTGGACTCACTCTTAAAATGAATTATTGAGTGTTTCTTATGTGCATATAAATGTAGAGGATAAGAAAAATATTCTGGGGAGAATCTGTGTCTTCCCATCCCATGTGTTGAAAGCCTAATAGAGACTAAAGGGGCCAAAGTTCTCAGGATCTCAGGAATAAACACACGAGCATTGACTACTTTTCTGAACAACACATGAACGTAAAACAAGAGTTTAATAGAAGTAAGATAGTAAAATATGTCACTATAGAAAAGGTTAAAAGGAAAAAGTCATGAATAATTAAGTGCCAAATTAGTTGTATTGCATTGTCTGTTGAGAACTTGGGACTACGGCAAACTTTTAAAGAACTGTAGCTCAGATTTTTCCACCTTATAGGCTCTGTGTTTTCTCAGTGAGAGACGCTGTGCATGGTCTGAAAGGTAGACTGGAAGAAGGCTCATTTTTGCAGCCACAGGCAAAGATGTGGGCAAGATTTTGTAGTGATTCTAAACACTGCTATTTTAGAATTATTTCTGTTGGTGTCACAGCCCAAAATCACACAGAGTCACACTCTATGGATCCTAAGAGTCACAGTTGTGTCTGCTTCTGTTGCTAAGTCGCTTCAGTAGTGTCCGACTCTGTGCAACTCTATAGATGGCAGCCCACTAGGATTCATTTTCCCTGGGATTCTCCAGGCAAGAATACTGGAGTGGGTTGCCATTTCCTTCTCCAATGCATGAAACTGAAAAGTAAAAGTGTTTTGTAGGGGCTCCTAAAACCCCATCTGACACAGCTGGGATACAGATCTTCACTCCCCCATCACTCCCATAATGGTAAACACCTCATGCCCCTCAACTGAAACCTTCCATATCTGAACAGAGAGTGGTTTCTGTTTCTTGACCAAATTCAGACTGATCTATCAGTCTTCTAGATTTTAAGAGTTTTAAATTACAAAACAAAAGAATATTTCAAACTAAGTAATTTTATATGTGCTGTGAAGAAAGTCATGGTGCCTGGAACAAAGTTAATAGGCCTGTGAAACAAACAGAATATCAGATAGGGTTTTTCAGTGTAACAGAAATTTCTCTTTCCAGGCTGCCTGCATCAACTCCCCACCACCCACCCACCTGGATGAAACAGACATTCCCTGTCACGCTCAAATAACAAAACACCCTGCAGTGAACTTATTCTCCATAATGCCTTAATTCATTAATATTTATACCCAAATTTGTACCATAATAAAAATTCAGACTGCATTCAAAATCAAGTTATCTTCTTCACTGCTCAGGCTTCCCACAGAGGAGGTATCTATGGTGGGTGGGAGAGAGGTTCTTTGCTGGCTTATTTTATTATTTATTAATAGATGGTATTAGCTGACCTAAGGGCAGGGCATGGCAACCACCTTCAGTATTCTTGCCTGGAGAATCTGATGGACAGAGGAGCCTGATGGGCTACAGTCCATGGGGTCGCAAAGAGTTGGACAAGACTGAAGCAACTTATCTTGCACATGCATCCATGACCCTTCTAAACTTAGAAAGGTGGAAAAACAATGTAAAGAAAAAAATTCTTAAGATCACATCTGAGAGATATTTCTTGAGTGTGCCTGGTCAAAGCTAACTCATTCAGGAATTTCTCTTCAGGCATAACCACCCTCCATGACTGGGTCTCTCATCAGCAATTCTTAAAATGGTTTGAGAATCTCTTGGGCAGTTGATGACCTCCACAGAGAGTCTGGCTGCAATCTCTGCTGAGGTCTCCCCTGTGCCCCCAATGTACCTCTTGCCAAGAACCTATGGCAGTCCAAGGCTGTTTCTTGTGCTTTTTATCCTTTTATCAAAGTCTATATTGAGTCCAGAGAAAACACATGCAACTAAACAATTTATGGGTGGGGGTGCAGTTTCTATCTAAGCTTATTTATTTATTTATTTTCATTTCGCTGTGTGGTGGTAGTTTCAGCCACTGTCTCTTACCCTTTAGATTTTGGAATGTGAGTTAGACACCCACCATCCTTTTATAAAAATTCCAGAAGACACATACAAAACTCTGTGAGCAATCTCCTTGACCTATCTTCTCCTCACTTTGACCTAAGGTGTAAATGGAACACCATCCCTCCCTCATGGTCTAAAGGTCTCATTGTTTACAGACAACATGCTCCCAAGACATGCCTGACTTTCAGCTCCTAGAACCTCTTTGATTTTAACTGCTTCACATTCTTATAGCTATCTCCATTATAAAACCAACAACCATGTCCAAATGTATTAGCATAATTAATTATTTTCAGGGAATTTCCACTAAAAATAAAACAAAGCCACAGTTTAATACCAAGTCACATACAAATACGTTTGAAAGGCCACTAAATTTGTTTTGATCCTTATCAAGGTGAGTATTTCTTCTTTTTCATTGAGCATTTATGTCTGAATAATTTGTGGAACTTCAAATTAGGAGCAGACAAATATCCATATCAGACTTACCCCCAAATCTAGAGTCTACTGTCACTTTTTTTTTTTTCCTCTCAAGAAAGTCACAGAGCCACTCACATGGAACCTTCCCCTGGTTGAATCCTGACCACTCACAGTCATGATTAGGTGCTGCCTAGCTGGTCCTCCTGGTACTCTGAGAGCTGATTCAGCCTCACTCAGCTGCTGGAAGGTGAACCCTCCTGTCCAGCATCACAGCTTTTGCAAATATACACTCCCTTGAAGCTCTGCATTCACTACTCCCTCAACAAGCTGCAGGGAGTTGAGCTTTCCAGCAGTTCCTGATTGGACCCTCCTCCCCTCAAAATACTTCCCTTGTTCTTTAAGAGAAATGGAGATTTTAGCTTATATTTAAATGTGATTATCAACCAGAAAGTATGTTTAAAGAGAAAATATACTTTATATTTATAATCATATCATAAAGGAAGACAGTTTTTCAGCAGCATATACATGGATCATACATTTCAGTCCACAGAATGAAATCAAACTTGGACAAAGACTGCAGAGAATCCACAAGAAAGCAGGAAATGCCATGAATAGACTTCAGAGAGGTCCAGCCAGAGCTGGATCACAGGACTGAGACCAGCCACAAGATGGAGGAATGGGACATAAATCTGCACTCAGCTGATAGCTTTATTAGAAAAATGAACTTGTTTTTACATATAAAGTCAGTTGTCTTTATTTATTAGAAATATTTAGGGAAAGAAAAGGTTTGATAATTCATTTGGGAATTTGTTGCTTTATTTAACTGACAGCATCAGAAATTTGAATGAAGATTTTTAGGATACATGATGAAGCGTGTGTGATATTAGAAAGTAATAAAGGGCTAAATGTACTACTGTCTACTTCTGTCTACTCAGTTCTATCTCCCCTTACTGAAAACAGAAATAATCAATGTTTTATGACATTGGTGAAAAAGATAAGGTTAAATCCAAGTTTATGGCTTTCAAGAGAGGACCGAATATAATCTTATAAATTAAGACATTAAAACTGTTATATTAGCTTTCTCCAAAAAGCATGTAACCATTTTTCCCCATTGATAACTATGCTGTGTTACAAAAAAAGATATATTTTTTCATGAAAAGATGACTTTACTATTATAATAAATTGTTGTTTGCAATCATATATTCTTATAGAATGCACCTTTGTATAAATTTTCAAATATTTTTATCATTCTTATACTTGCATTTTTCCTAATTGAATTAAATTAAAAATGTGTTTCTTGATGTTGCTTTGGAGCTAGGTGTCATGTGACATGTGAAACAATTAAAGCTAAATATTTAGTAGATAGTAAGTAAATCTCCTTAGACTAAATATCTATGAAGCCATTATAATTTTCCATTTAACCAAATACAAACATGAAAAAATTATTTCTCTCAGTGTTCTGCCATACATAGAATGCAGTTAGGATTATAATTATGTAGAAGAAAGGGTTGAGAAATCTGGCATTCTACATTTGACACAAGCTTTGTTTAAGTATGCAGCTTTGGGGTAATTTATGTTTTTTTTTTTTTTAACTGTTACACAATTTTATTTTTAGAGAGTAGTAATTTATTTAACTCTTATTTTTAATTAAACATAAAATATTTTGAGCATCTTTCATTTGGTTTAATACTTATAGACTTATTTGTGTGATATAATTATTATAAAGTAGTTTTTTATCTTAAGTGACTTTTAGAAGCTGGAATTTAATTAACTTATATAAAAGAGGAACTCTAGTTAATATACAGTAAAATTATACGAGATTTACTTAAACTCAGGCTATAAATGTAAATGACATTCTTATTAGCATATAAAACTTTCAGTATTACTCTTATCAAGATATTTAGGCAGAGAAATAAAGCATAGTAACTGATGCGTGCATTAGTCCCTCAGTCGTGTCCGACTCTTTGCAACCCCATGGACTGTGGCCCACAAGGCTTCTCTGTCCATGGAATTCTCCAGGCAGGAATATTTGAATGGATTGCCGTTCCCTTCTCCAATAGTAACTGATAGAGCTAATATTTTTGAAAAATAAAAATGAGATTGTCTTTATTATGGTTTCTGGTGGTTCTAAAAATGTATTTAATTAAATTCTTAAAACACAGTTTTGTGAAATGGAGGTTAAGAAATGGTCAGTACCTATCATTGGCTAGAATTTTATCCCACACATATAGTATGGTACACATGTACACATGTACAACTATAAGTAGCTCATGAAACTTATACACATAACAATTGATTAGCATAATAATATGAACATTTAAATAAACTCTGATGCTTGGTAATTATATAAATCAGTATCTATTTAAAAAGAAATACCCCGTGCTGCTGCTGCTGCTAAGTCACGTCAGTCATGTCCGACTCTGTGTGACACCATAGACGGCAGCCCACCAGGCTCCCCCGTCCTTGGGATTCTCCAGGCAAGAACACTGGAGTGGGTTTCCATTTCCTTCTCCAATGCATGAAAGTGAAAAGTGAAAGTCACTAAGTCGTGTCCAACTCTTAGCGACCCCATGCACTGCAGCCTACCAGGCTCCTCCGTCCATGGGAGTTTCCAGGCAAGAGTACTAGAGTGGGTCGCCAGTGCCTTCTCCCTGTGTGGACATTAAAATCATAAGGTTTTAAGGTGCTAAACATTAATAGCAATATTCCATAACAAATTTTCAGCAGAAATTGAACATTAATAGCTTACATAAATTTAAAAGTAAATACGTAATAATTAATGCACTTAAGCAAAGCATTCACATTTATTTACTTTTAAAAATGAATCAATAGTCTTAGTCAATGTGTATTCTTATTCATATTGAAAGTGAGCCTATATCTTACTAATCAATTGAAGAGTGGAAAATTATTCCAATTCTGTATACAATTTTTAAGTAGAAACACTGCCTTTATGCTTATGCTATAAGAAAATGTGTAGTCAAAATGCATTATGTTAAATACTAATTTACATTTCAATTTTGTTTTCAAGTGTTATTTTCATAGCTATAACTTACTTGACAAAAGTAATGGAAAATCAAGTAGCAGTCATCTCTTGAAATATAGATTCTGAAGACCTATTTGGGAAATAAAATGGAATAAATTAATCTATTACAATATAGAAAAATGTGCAGATATAATTTAAAGGTGGAGCAGTTTGGACTTACTTTTAATAAGCAAGGCAAAATTTGTGAAACAGATATTCATCACTATTCCTTCATTTTTGTGAAGAAAATTGCCACTTTTGTCTTTCTTCGTTAATGTGTTCCTTTTCTATTTTTCTCTCTTTGCTGCCTCTTTGGAGTCCTAAGTTTGAATCCCATATTTATCTCTATAGTCTTTCCCTTGACTATATGATTTTACAACTTCTATTTTTGCTATTGTTGTTGTTCAGTCACTAATATAGGTCTGACTCTTTGTGACCCATGAACTGCAGCATGCCAGGTTTCTCTTGTTGTTGTTGTTCAGTCACTCAATTTGTCTGACTTTTTGTGACCTCATGGACTGCAGCATACCAGGCTTCCCTGTCCTTCACCATCTCCCAAAGCTTGCTCAAATTCATGTGCAACCATCTCATCCTCTATTGCCCCCTTCTTCTCTTGCCTTCTATCTTTCCCAGCACCACAATCTTCTCCAATAAGTTGGCTTTTCACATCTGGTGGCCAAAGTATTGGAGATTCAGTATTAGTCTTTCCAATGAATATTCAGAATTACTTTCACTTAGAATTGATTGGTTTGATCTCCTTACTGTCCAAGGGACTCTCAAGAGTCTTCTCCAACACCACAACACAAAAGTATCAATTCTTCATGCATCACTAATCCTTCTTTAAAGTTCATCTCATACCTGTATGTGACTACTGGAAAAGCCATAACTGACTATATGGCCCTTTGTCAGCAAAGTGATGTCTCTGCATTTTTTTCAATTGAAAGATTTTTCTTTACAGAATTTCATTGTTTTCTGTCAAACCTGAACATGAATAAGCCATAGGTATACATATTCCCCTCCCTTTTGAACCCTCCTTCCATCTCCCTCCCCATCCCACCCCTCTAGGTTGATAGGACTCCTTGTTTGAGTTTCCTGAGCCATACAGCAAATTTCCACTGACTATCTATTCTACATATGGTAATGTAAGTTTACATGTTATTCTTTCCATACAGCTCACCCTCTCCTCCCCTCTCCTCATGTCCATAAGTCTATTCTCTATGCCTGTTTCTCCATTGCTGCCCTGTAAATAAATTCTTCAGTGCCGTTTTTCTAGATTCTGTATATATTCATTACAATACAATATTTACCTTTCCTTTTCTGACTTACTTCACTCTGTATAATAGGTTCTAGGTTCATCCACCTCATTAGAACAGATTCAAATGTGTTCCTTTTCGTGGCTGAGTAATATTCCATTGTGTGCATGTACCACAACTTCCTTATCCATTCATCTGCCAATGGACATCAATGTTGCTTTTCATGTTCTAGCTATTGTAAATAGTGCTGCAATGAACAATGGGATGCATGTGTTTTTTTCAATTTTGGTTTCCTCAGGGTATATGCCTAGGAGTGGTATTGCTGGGTGATATGGTGGTTTGATTCCCAGTTTTTTAAAGAAATCACCATACTGTCTTCCATGGTGACTGTACCAATTCACATTCCCCCTAACAGTGCAAGTGTCTTCCCTTTTCTCCACACCCTCTCTAAAATTTATTGTTGCAGATTTTTGGACAATGGCCATTTTTACTGTTGTGACATGATATCTCATTGTAGTTTTGCTATGCATTTCTCTAGTAATGAATTATGTTGAGCATCTTTTTATGTGTTTGTTAGCCATCTGTATGTCTTCTTTGGAGAGATGTCTGTTTAGATCTTTTCCCCACTTTTTCATTGGGTTTTTGCTTTTCTTGTATTGAGTTGTATGAGCTGCTTGTATATTTTGGAAATTAATCATTTGTCTGTTGTTTCACTTGCTATCATTTTCTCCCATTCCGAGGGTTGTCTTTTCACCTTGCTTATAGTTTCATTTGCTATGCAAAAGCTTTTAAGTTTAATCAGGCCCCACTTGTTTACTTTTTGTGTGTGTGTCCATTACTCTAGGAAGTGGGTCATAGAGGATCTTGCTTTGATTTATGTCACTGAGTGTTCTGCCTTTGTTCCTCTAAGACTTTTTATAGTTTCTGGTCTTACATTTATGTCATTAATCCATTTTGAGTTTATCTTTGGTGTTAGGAAGTGTTCTAATTTCATTCTTTTACATGTAGCTGTCCAGTTTTCCCATTTATTGAAGAGACTGTCTTTGCCCCATTGTATATTCTTTCCTCCTTTGTCAAAGATAAAGTACCCATATGTGCATGGGTATATTTCTGGGCTTTCTATCTTGCTTCATTGGTCTATATTTCTTTTTTTGTGCCAGTACCATGCTGTCTAGATGACTGTAGCTTTGTAGTATTATCTGAAGACAGGAAGGTTGATTCCTCCAGCTACATTCTTCTTTCTCCAGTCTGCTTTGGCTATTCAGGGTCTTTTGTGTTTACATATGAATTGTGAAAATTTTTGTTCTAGTTCTGTGAAAAATGCCATTGGTAATTTGATAGGGATCGCATTGAATCTATAGATTGCATTTGGTAGTATAGTCATTTTCACAATATTGATTCTTCCTACCCAGGAACGTGGAATATCTCTCCATCCATTTATGTCATCTTTGATATCTTTCATCAGTGTCTTATAATTTCCTGTGTACAGTTATTTTGTCTTCTTAGGTAAGTTTATCCCTAGATATTTAATTCTTTCTATTGCATGATGAATAGGATTGATTCTTTAATTTGTTTCTGATTTTTCATTGTTAGTATATAGAAATATAAGTTATTTCTGTGTATTGATTTTATATCTTGCAACTTTGCTAAATTTACTGATTTTCTCTAGTAGTATTCTGATAGCATCTCTAGGGTTTTCTATGTATAGTATCATATCATCTGCAAACAGTGAAAACTTTGACATCTTTTCTGATCTGAATTCTTTTTATTTCTCTTTCTTCTATGATTTCTGTAGCTAGGACTTCCAGAACTATTTTTAGTAATAATGGTGAAAGTTAACACCTTTGTCTTATTCTTGATTTTAGGGAGAATGCTTTCAGTTTTTTACTATTGAGAAAAATGTTTGCTGAAGGCTTATCATATACGGCCTTTACTTTGTTGAGCTAGATTCTGTCTATGGCCATTTTTTGAAGAGTTTTAATCATAAATGGGTACTGATTTTGTCAAAGGCTTTTTTGCATACGCTGAGTTTATCATATGGTTTTTATCTTTTAGTTTGTTAATATGGTGTATCACACTGACTGATTTTCATATATTGAAGAATCCTTGTTTCCCTGGAATATACTCAACTTGATGATTGTGTATGAGCTTTTTGATGTGTTGTTGAGTTTTGTTTGCTAAAACTTTGTTGAGGATATTTGCATCTATGTTCATCAGTGATATTGGTTGTACCTTTCCTTTTTTGTGTTGTAGTCATCTGGCTTTTGTATCAGAATGAAGGTGGCCTCATAGAGTGAGTTTGGAAATGTCCCTTCCTCTGCAATTTTTTGAAAGTATTTTAGAAGGATAGGCATTTGCTTCTCTCTGAATGTTTGATAGAATTATCTTGTGAAGCCATCGGGTCCTGGGCTTCTGTTTTTTGGGAGACACGATCAACAAGAAGGTATGCCCTGGCCAAAGAGAGACCACAGGCAGAGGGAGAGCTCCCACCATAGACTGCTTTCATGGAGAAGTGCCATCTACTCATGGAAATAATTTTATGAAAATTCATGGGAAGAAAAGACTCAGTGCAAGTGTGCTCAAAAGCATGATGACTCTTTCTCTTAAGAATGCTTTTTCTAAAGCACAGCACAGAATCATACTACTTTCCAGTTTAAGACCTTAATTGTTCATCTTTTACCACTGTAGAATTGCATTCATATTTTTTTCTCATTGGATTGAAAGTCCCACACAATTTTCCCTGATCATTATAACTTCAGTTTCTCCTAACCAAAATTCTTCATCTTTAGACAAACTGAAAACTTACATTGATAACAACATTCACTAGATTGACAGCTTTTTTCACATTCTGCCCTCCAAATATGTTTATCTCAATTGTTCCTACAAATATCTTACAATGTACATGAAGATTTAAAGCCTTCTTGTGTTGCCTTGACCTGTGGAATTCTCTTCAAAGATGTCTGTTAGTGACCCATTAACTGTCCAGTATCCATTTATCAATTTGTTATAAAGATAGTGAAAATATTTTATTCTTACTTTCTGGCTTAGTGTACCATACATACAGTAAATGCTGCTATTTTCTTTCACAGAGGAAGCCAATTCTGACTCCATGTTGGAAATTCTTTCTTTGTCTTGCTTTTATTATTATAACCATACTCAATGACTTGCCTGGAGAACTCTGCCCCTCTGCTGACTATAAACTAAAGTGCCTTTGTTCAGCACATGGAGAGGTAGTTCATCCCTGTCTACTTGTGAATAGGTAACACACCCCTTCTGAAAGCTGGACATTCCCTTAGAGATGTTTTATGAGACTGAAGACCCTCTCATTTTACTTCCCCACAGCATTTCCCTCTCTATTTGCCTTTTGATTTTATTTCCTCATTGCTCCTTTCTCTATGAGCTGTAAAAGAACCTGGCATCCAGACGACCCCAATAAGATGCTTATTTTGAGGTACTTACCTGCAAACTTCTCAGTCTGCCAGCTCCCTGATTAAGCTCACTTATTTGCCTCAACACCTAGTCTCTTGGATTCCTTAGCCTATTCTGAGGCGAGCAGAGCAAACTTGGACTTAGTAACAATTTTATGTATTGAAATTCAAAGTAAATTACAACTTTTCACCTTATGTAAGATATTAATTTATCATTTCAATTTTCATAGAATATAATAAGTTTAAAACACAAAAAGAAGTTTTTTAATGAAGCAGCATATATTTTGATAAAGAAAACGGAATGTCAATGACAATTTTACCAGCTTGTATATTCTTGTGGATAGAGAACAGAACATCTCACATATAAGTAATACATTTTTAATTTAATTATACTCTTTCATCAATTTTATGCTACTTCTATAAAAATGTCTATCTTAAAATGTCTATTTTATAATTTAAATTGCATTTCCTAATTGGTCTTAGATCCATAAATATGTTATAGTAAAAAGATATCTAAGTGTTCCTATAAGAGTATAAGTAGAGAAAATGTGATATGTAAGGATGTTTGAGTCATTTCTATTTAGACTTATTTTCTTTTCTTTTAAGTAGACTCAAAGTAACACAATACTAAGAGTTAACATATCATTTTTTTAAAGGTGTCTCTGTTTCAGAAACACTGCAACAAAGTAACAAAACATGTGCAAGTATAACAATGAAGGCTAAAAAAAAAGGGAGTGTTCAATTTTTTTTTCCCATGGAAATATTTCACACATCATTTTGGAATGTTTAAACATGAGAAGTATTTGTAGTCTAAAAATCGACAAATTTGTAAATCTAGAGTTTTTGTGTTACTGAGTCCAAGCTCTCTCTGTTTGCCACATGGCAGGCCAATGACTCTGACAGACAAGGTATTGAGACAAAGAAAACAACTTTATTCAGAAAGCAGCTGACTAAGATGATGGCGGGTTAAGGCCTCAAAACGACCATGTTATTGGTCTATGGATGCTAGGTTCTTTTATAGATCTTTTATAGATCAAAGTAAAAAGGCCATAAAGTTTGCACACATGTCCTATAATACCAATCTTCCTGCAGTGGATGTGTTAATTTCTTCCTTTTGAAACAGGAATCCGAATTCTTGTCTGCAGAGACAAAGAATGGCATCCATGAACAGTAAAACACTCACAGTAGCAAGTGAATAGGATTTATTAAAGGGAGGAAAGTACAAAGCTCTCAGCATGGACTCTAAGAGGGGGTAAAGAGTCCATCCAAGGCAGGACTTAACAGCAGCTTTTACATCCTTCCTTCAGTTCAGTTCAGTTCAGTCGCTCAGTCATGTCCAACTCATTGTGACCCCATGGACCGCACCACCTTAGGCTTCCCTGTCCATCACCATCTCCTGGGATTTGCTCAAACTCATGTCCACTGAGCTAGTAATGACATCCAACAATCCCATCCTCTGTCATTCCCTCTCCTCCTGCCTTCAATCTTTCCCCACATCAGGGTCTTTTCAAATGAGTCAGCTCTTCACATAAGGTGCCAAAGTATTGGAGTTTCAGCTTCAACATCAGTCCTTCCAATGAATATTCAGGACTAATTTCCTTGATGATGGACTGGTTGGATCGCCTTGCACTCCAAGGGACTCTCAAGAGTCTTCTCCAACACCACAATTCAAAAGCATCAATTCTTTGGTGCTCAGTTTTTTTTTGTTTTTTTTTTTTTATAGTCCAGCTCTCACATCAATACATGACTTCTGGAAAAACCATACCTTTGACTAGATGGACATTGTTAGCAAAGAAATGTCTCTTCTTTTTATATGCTGTATAGATTGATCATAACTTTTCTTCCAAGGAGTATGTGTCTTTTAATTTTATGGCTGCAGTCACCATCTGCAGTGATTTTTGAGCCCCCCAAAATAAAGTCTGTCACAGTTTCCACTGTTTCCCCATCTATTTGCCATCTCTTCAAGCAAATTAGATACTGCAAGGGAACATTTCATGTAATGTTGGGCTCAATAAAGGAGAGAAATAGTATGGACCTAACAGAAGCAGAAGATATTAAGAAGAGGTGGCAAGAATACACAGAACTACACAAAAAAGATTTTCATGACCCGATAACCATGATGTATGATAACACTCCTAGAGCAAGACATCCTGGATATAATGTCAAGTGGGCCTTAGGAAGCATCACTACAAACAAAACTAGTGGAGGTGATGGAATTCCAGTTGAGCTATTTCAAATTCTAAAAGATGATGGTGTGAAAGTGCTGCGCTCAATATGCATGCAAATTTGGAAAACTCAGCAGTTGCACAGGACTGGAAAATGTCATCTTCATTCCAATCCCAAAGAAAGGCAATGTCAAAGAATGTACAATTACCACACAATTTCAGTCATCTCACATGCTACCAAAGTAATGCTCAAATTCTCTAACCCAGACTTCCACAGTACATGAAACAAGAACTTCCAGGTGTTCAATCTGGATTTAGAAAAGGCAGAGGAACCAGAGATCAAATCAACCAGAGATCCAATATCTGTTAGATCATTGAAAAAGCAAGAGAGTTCCAGAGAAACATCTACTTCTTCTTCATTGACTATGCCAAAGCCTTTGACTGTGTGGATCACAACAATCTGTGGTAAATTCTGAAAGAGATGGGAATACCAGACCACCTTATCAGCCTCCTGACAAATCTGTATGCAGGTCAAGAAGAGCAGTTAGAACTGGCCATGGAACAACAGACTGGTTCCAAATAGGAAAAGGAGTACGTCAAGGCTGTATACTGCAAAATGCCAGGCTGTATGAAGCACAAGCTGATATCGAGATTGCCAGAAGAAATACCAACAACCTCAGATATGCAGATGACACCACCTTTATGGCAAAAAGAGAATTAAAGAGCCACTTGATGAAAGTAAAAGAGGAGAATCTGTCCCCAGTTTCTCTTCTTGCCCTCAGTCTTTCCCCACATCACAGTCTTTTCCAATGAGTTATTTATTTGCATCAGATGGCCAAAATATCGGAGCTTCAACTTCAGCGTAAGTCCTTCCAAGGATTTTTTTCCTTTAGGATTGACTGGTTTGTTCCCCTTGCTGTCCAAGGGACTTTCAAGAATCCTCTCCAGCACCTCAATTCAAAACCATCAAATATTTCTTGCTTTATGGTTCAACTTTCACATCTGTACATGACCAGTGGAAAAGCCATAGCTTTGATTATATGGACGTTTGTCAGCAAAGTGATATCTCTACTTTTTAATAAGCTGTCTAGGTTTGTCATAGCTTTTATTCCAAGGAGCAAGTGTCTTTAAATGTCGTGGATGTAATCACTGTCTACAGTGATTTTGGCTCCCAAAAAAACAAAATCTGTCACTGTTTCTACATTTCCCACATCTTTTTGCCATGTAGTGATGGGACCAGATGCCATGATCTTAGTTTATTGAATGCTGTGTTTTAAGCCAGCTTTTTCACTCTCATCTTTCACCCTCATCAAGAGACTCTTTAGTTCCTGTACATTTTCTGCCATTAGAGGGGTATCTTCTGCAAATAAATTCTTAAAATTGCAATATGATATATGATTCTATAATATAATAAAGCATATATTTTTGTATGGTACAACTTTATAATACAGTTTTCCCCCAAAGCATTTATTTTTTAAATAGTTTTTTTTTAATTTATTTTAGATAAAGTCTGTCTCTTTCATGCTACATAGTCTTTTCAGAAATATCTTTATTATCTTTAAAAAAAAAAGCTTTGTTAAATGTATTTTGTTTTATAATTTTAATTGATTCATATATCTTACCCAAAATAACAGAATTCAGATTTTAAAATGTAACATTAGTATATTCACTAAGAACATCATTCTTTAATGTTATGAATGTCTCTTCAATGATATACTGATAACCTGCATTTTCATTAACATAAATATTAATGTCAAAGTACCATAGTATCCCAGAGAAGGCAATGGCAACCCACTCCAGTACTCTTGCCTGGAGAACCCCATGGATGGAGGAGCCTGGTAGGCTACAGGCCATGGGGTTGCTAAGAGTTGGACACAATTGAGTAACTTCACTTTCACTGTTCACTTTCATGCATTGGAGAAGGAAATGGCAACCCACTCCAGTATTCTTGCCTGGAGAATCCCAGGGACAGAGGACCCTGTTGGGTGCCATCTATGGGGTCACACAGAGTCGGACACAACTGACACGTCTTAACAGTAGAAACATAATATCCAGAAGTTATTATTGAGCATTTTCATTGAAGAATATCCTGTTCATGAAATTGCATGTGGATTTTATAACATCGTATGATGCTTTTTATAATATTGCATGATGCTCTGTGCTTTTTTAGATCTAAATAATTTTAATGTATTTGTCTTTTCCAATTTTATTTCGAGCATACTTCCAATTATCACTACTGGTATGCAAAATTTACTCCTGGACTAAATTTCCTACTGGGAAAATTTGAATATCAATTATATAATTTAGAATATAAAATTAATGCAAAAAATTGATTTTCAGTATTCATTGAAAACAGTAATGCCCTCATCAAAATCCACGTGGGGGAAGGGATTTACACACACCTGTCTTCATGAATCAGATCAGCTCTTATCTATGCATCAATAGTTCCAAAACTAACATGAAGTTTCCAATACATTTTCTTTTGTTTTTATTATGTGTATTAGTAAAGTATCACATATGTATGTAGTTGTTGTCATTCTAGGCAGAACAGTAGCCATCTGCAGAAGATTATTTTCTGTGTTATAAAATTGCTCCTGGAAGTACTCACCCCCACCTTGATATATATAGCTGCAAAATACCCTGTCACAACAGAGAAATTATTTCACACCATATTATATTCATTAATGTGCACTCTGTAGAATGGAAAATTGATTATTATTTTAAATGTAGCCATGATGACTGTCTTTGTATTTTCTAATCTTATCAAATCCATTGAATACAACCAAGGCTTGTTTCCATGGCAACCATGAGTGAAAAGAAGAGCTACAATACAGGTATATGCTGCACTTAAAAAAGGATAAAATTTCAGAGAGGATCGGATAGGGAAATTCTGAAAGGAGGGGATTCTGAGTCAGTAGTGATAAAGAGGGTCTATAAATCTGTGACCAAGGAAGACATATTAAATGATAATCGACTACATGGTCAGGCAGACAAATCACGACAAAGCAATAATTTTCAGAATAAAATTTGACTATTTCAGGAAACATAGTGCCTTTAAGCTTCCAACAAGGCTAAAAAACATTTCTAAATCTAAAATTTGAGGATGACGGAATAAAGGTAACTATTTAAAAAAATAAAAATTCAGGCTAGGGTGTTGCCCCAGCTCTGTAATTGTCAAATTGTAATTTTTGCAATTTACAATTTCTAGAATTTAAAAGGGATATTCATTTAAAACCAATATTTTTATTATTTTCAAATGGCCAGAACAAAAATTGGCAGCCTCCTTCTGTAGGAGGGAGTAGAAATGAGTTATGTAAGAGAGACAGAAGAAATGACATCTTACTGATCTGTTCTGAAAAGATAGCAAGGACCTGACTAGAAAATAACCAAGAAAAATTGTTGTAAACGCTGGAAAAAAGTAGAATAGCAGCTGAGGTCACAGGGCTTAATCTAAAGGCACTAGTAAGGAAATGAGCTCCTTTCCCTGAAGCTCCAGCTGAGTCCCTTTAACACTGATAAGAGGCGAGCCTTGTCCAGCCAAGTTAGCAATTGTACAGGGACACTTTGCATTGCTGATCACTTAAGCTTGAACACAGTGTAATGTAATCCATGGAAATAAAAGACCTCTGGGGTCTTCAATAATTTTTAACAGCAAAAGAGAGGTTTTAGACAAACAGAACTGAAAGCCACTCCTCTGTGGTATTAAATCTTCTAAAAGTGCAACAAGGTCAACCTAAGCCTACAGAAAGTGAGTGAAGAGAGAAGAGTTCATGTCAGTCATGTGGTTCTCACCCCTTCAGTCACATCATTTTACTTCTTGAATGAAAATTATAGAGTTTATTCTTCTATGCTGAATTCATTTAGGCATGAGGAAACTGAGATTCAGAGCATGAACAACTACCTAAAATCTTACGCTGGAAAAAGCATTCATCATCCTTGATCCTAAGGGAATGCCCTTTCTGTTATTCTGCATTACTTTATTAAAAATGTATATATTTGCATTTAGCTTGAAATAGGCAATATTATATTGTTTCAATCAACATGAGTAACTGAAAGCAAGGATTTGCTTATTTAATTTTTTAATGTTTCAAAATTTTTTTCCAGATAATGTGCTTCTTTCATTTACAAAAATATTTAAAAGGCAAGATAGAGTATATAATTTTTGTTATATAGCCAGTTTCATTAAGTTGCCACTAGTTGTGCCTCTGACAGTATTTTAACATATGGGTGGACATTCAGAATGTTAGACACTCAGACTACTAAAGTAGTAGAAAATATAATCTAACCAGCTTCATTAAGGCTAAAAAAATACCTGCTATTCTATTTAGACATGATTTCAAGTGTGAAGAGCTCTTGGCATTCCTTTATTATTTACGTAAAGGCTTATGTGCTTGTGTGCGTTTTCCTTCTGATTTATTAATTTGTGTTACGGCTCTTCATTTTTTTTTTAAATCAAAACAAAATAAAGCAAGCTCATGTTATAGAAGCCTGACCCCAGTAGAATTCTCTACAGAGGGAATTCCCTCACCATCCAGTGGTTAAGACTCTGTGCTTCCAGTGCAGGGCACACAGATTCACTTTATGGTCAGGGAATTAAGCCCCTCCATGCTGAGGCCAAAAATTAATTAATTAATTAGTTAAAATAAAATTTTAAAAATAGAAAGACATTTCTGTAGAAAACTTACCAGTAATATTTTTCTACATTTGGAGATAAGGAAAGAATGGAGATTCCTTCCCTCCCTTTGTTTCTATGTGTTTGTGTCCTGACTTAAAGGAGTCTTCATGTTTTAGAATCATTTAATCTCATCTTCATCCAGTTGATGTTCATTGTATCTCTAAGAAATAAGATTTTTTCATTTTAAAAAATGAAAAACAAAAAACAAACAAACAAAAAAAAAGACACAGTCTTATATGTTCTTCAAGGTGAAGCCAAAAGTCATTCTCGTCTTCAATATCACCAGGAATTTCTTTGTATGATAGAAGGTTTCTTCTACACTGTGTGTGTATTTTTAGAGAATGGACAGTTTGGACAATTAGATAGAATTTTTTATGAAGATTATTTTGAAGTGTTGAAACGATTGCTTTTCTTTTGTACACAATAGAGCTTAAAGACTTTAGTTTCTTCTCTCACTAGTGTTTAATTAAATATTCTCTTTAAATAGCCTAATTTTCTATATTTCTCTCATAAGAAAATCCTGTATAGGAATTTTCATGTCCAAACACGTTTTTTTTTTTGGGGGGGGGGGGGGGTGGG
>SJYA01005655.1:0-19760 GCA_006410615.1 Neotragus moschatus | reverse complement strand
AAATAAGGTAGTAAAAATAAGCTTTTGATCATAAACGGGTCTATAATATTTTCTGACCAGTAATAACTGCTGAGCTGCTCCTGAATTTCTCATACCTTATCCATGGGGCACCCGGGAGTGCTCTAGCTGTAGAAAATAGATTTGGATATTAGTTAAGAATAATGTAAGCTACTATTAATAATTAACTTTCTGTGCAAACAGTGATCGTTTTACTGTCATGAAAATTAATGTAAGAAAACCACTGAAACTGTTATTGTATGTAAGAGTAGAATGTAGAAATGAAACTATGGTTACCGCTTGTATGCCTGCTGAAACCTGCAAGCAAGTTCCCTGATATTTGATCTGTGAGACAAAAGCAAGAGAGACAGCAGCAAGACCAGAAAAATGGAAAGGCCGTTTGAGGAGTGTAGAAGAAAACAGGACACTTAAATTGATTATTGTTTCAGCCCAAAAGGGCAAGAAGACTTTGTACCCAAAACTGACTTTGTTGGAAATCTCCCCTAGAGTCAGGGAAACAGAAACCAAAACAGATTGTTACCTAGTGTTAGGAAAGAAAGAAAAATGATGGCCTATTATTAATGATTGATATTAAAAAAGGTATATAAAGTCTAAAAGAGGGGTTAAGGGGAGGATTCATTAAATTGGCTGTGTCCCAGAGTCCAGTCTCCATTCAGTTCAGTGGATTCGGCTGTGTCCATGAGGCCAGTCTCCGTTGGCCAATAAAATAGGCTGTGTCCTTGAGGTCAGTCCCCGTTCTTAATTGTGTTTAATTGGCTGTGTCCTTGAGGCCAGTCTCCATTCTTCTTCTTCTCCGCCAATGCCGTTCATCCTGCCAGACCCTTGGACCCCCACGGAGGCTGGACCCCCGCAGTAGGCTATAGTCCATGGGGTCGCTAAGAGTCGGACATGACTGGGTGACTTCACTTTGACTTTTCACTTTCATGCATTGGAGAAGGAAATGGCAATCCACTCCAGTGTTCTTGCCTGGAGAATCCCAGGGATGGGGGAGCATGGTGGGCTGCCATCTATGGGGTCGCATAGAGTCAGACATGACTGAAGCGACTTAGAAGCAGCAGCAGCAGCAGCAGAATTATCCTAGGGAACAGCAGTTTTCCTGAGGGAAGCACAAATTCCTTCTATGAACACAAAAGGCCATTCAAATCAGATTATAAAAAAATACTGCAGTAGGTCAATTTTTCTCTTTAAGTATCAAAATTGACTTTTCCTGTGAAAAAGAACCACTGCTGACACAGTATAGAGAGAAGGTGAGTGAAAAAGATAGTGATCTTGTAAGTATTCTTACCTTAATTCCAGGGTATTAGAACTTGATGGGATTTTAAGTTCTTTTAAGTTCATAGTCACTTATTCTACATGTAGAAACTGATAGTTGGAGAATAAATATTCCCAGAGTAACACAAGTTTTAAATGATCAAGACACGTCTAACAGAAACAATAGCAACAGAATGCCCAAACATTTGACACATGATATGAAAACACTTCTCACTATATTGGATTCTGATTAAGAATCTAAAAGTTAACACTGTTCTAGTCACCTGTTATTTCTTTTTAAAGCATGTACATATCCATTAAGGTTGACTCATCTGACTATTATATTATCCATCTTCTCTTACAATACTGCATTGTTGCCATTAATTATCAACACTCAAGTAACAGAAGCACAAGCTGGACTCAAGATTGTCGGGAGAAATATCAATAACCTCAGGTATGCAGATGACACCACCCTTATGGCAGAAAGTGAAGAGGACATAAAAAGCCTCTTGATGAAAGTGAAAGAGGAGAGTGAAAAAGTTGGCTTAAAGTTGAACATTCAGAAAACGAAGATCATGGCATCTGGTCCCATCACTTCTTGGGAAATAGATGGGGAAACAGTGTCAGGCTTTAGTTTTCTGGGCTCCAAAATCACTGCAGCTAGTGACTGCATCCATGAAATTAAAAGGCACTTATTCCTTGGAAGAAAAGTTATGAGCAATCTAGACAGTGTATTAAAAAGCAGAGACATTACTTTGCCAATAAAGATCTGTCTAGTCAACACTATGGTTTTTCCAGTGGTCATGTATGGATGTGAGAGTTGGATTGGAAGAAAGCTGAGTGCCAAAGAATTGCTGCTTTTGAACTGTGGTGTTGGAGAAGACTCTTGAGAGGCCCTTGGACTGCAAGGAGATCCAACCAGTCCATTCTGAAAGAGATCAGCCCTGGGATTTCTTTGGAAGGAATGATGCTAAAGCTGAAGCTCCAATACTTTGGCCACCTCATGCGAAGAGTTGACCCATTGGAAAAGACTCTGATGCTGGGAAGGATTGGGGGCAGGAGGAGAAGGGGACGACCGAGGATGAGATGGCTGGATGGCATCACTGACTCGATAGGCATGATTCTGAGTGAACTCTAGGAGTTGGTAATAGAGAGGGAGGCCTGGGGTGCTGCGATTCATGGGGTCACAAAGAGTCGGACACGACTGAGTGACTGAACTGAACTCAACTGAAAGATGCGTCTCTTTATTTGATGTCTCTGCCTACAATGCAGGAGACCCTGGGTTGATCCCTGGTTCGGGAAGATACTCGGAGAAGGAAATGGCAACCCACTCCAGTACTCTTGCCTGGAGAATCCTTGGATGGAGGAGCCTGGTGGGCTAGAGTCCATAGGGTCTCAAAGAGTCAGACACGACTTCACTTTCACTTTTACCTTTGAATAGTCATTTTTCTTTATTAGAAAAGAAATATTAGCTCTGAAAAGATATAATTGCATCTTGTTCTTGCCTTCAGAGAGTGGCAATTGCTCCACTCCTTAGTCAATAGAGTCTTGTCTCTATGTTTGCAGAACAAAACAGATGGGCTATCATTCAAGGAGAGTTAATATTTTCTAAGGAGGAAGCCATTTGTATTTCATAAAAGAATAATTCCAATGAATTAATTAGTAGATCAGTGATGCTTTCCTTCCTTCCTTAACCCTTAGCTTATAGGAAAAAGGAACCTTGGTTGATAATAAAATAATAAGTATTAATTTCTCGAGAAGTTCAAACTTGTCTCAATAGCTTAATAATATTAGCTTCCAAGGTGGCTCAGTGGTAAAGCATCTGCCTGTCAATGCAGGGGGCAGAAGAAATTTGAGTTTGTTTCCTGGGTTGGGAAGATCCCCTGGAGGAGGAAATAGCAACCCACTCCAGCATTATTGCCTGGAAAATCCATGGACAGAGGAGCTTCATAGGCTACAACCCATGGAGTTGCAAAGAGTTGGACACAGTAAGCACACGNCTGCCTGTCAATGCAGGGGGCAGAAGAAATTTGAGTTTGATCCCTGGGTTGGGAAGATCCCCTGGAGGAGGAAATAGCAACCCACTCCAGCATTATTGCCTGGAAAATTCCATGGACAGAGGAGCTTCACAGGCTACAATCCATGGAGTTGCAAAGAGTCAGACACAGTAAGCACATACGTATCACACATTAAATATTTGCTGTGTGAAAAATACTGTTGAAGATACACATATTAGTTCATTTAATCCTCATCATTACCCTGTAGACAAGGGTCACTTTAATATGTAATTTACATATCAGAAAATGAAATCATATAGTTGTTGAAATTTTGCTGAAGTCATACAAATATGAGGTGGAAGAGCCAGACACACTGGTGTTATTGTCCATACTTTCAACCACCATAGCACATCTTCTCTGCTACTGTGTCAAAAGATGTAAACCTGGTGGGGCACAAACTCTAAATCAAGATTTATGCTAGCTTTAAGCTAATATTCCTATATCCAATTCAGCACACTGAGTTTTGGGGAATAACTGTCTTGGTTATGCTAATCTTTTGAGTACCACTGTCTCTCACATTTCCATTTCTGAGGAGGTAGTATTTATTGAAGCATGCCGAGTGATCCAGAATGTCCAAACTCTGGTCTTGACTCTTTGATTGCAAAGTTACGCAATCCTGAATTGTTAACTGGGTTGAAATCATCAGTTCCTTTGCAGTAGAGGTGGTCAACATATTTTAAAGAGCTGTGATAATTAAGTTAGATGAGAAAGCACTTTGAAAACTATAAGATGGCAATGTGTCCATGCCAGATTTTCACATTTACTCTAATTTTCCTCTTTCATCTCCTGCATTGGCAGACAGATTCTTTACTACTCAAGTGACCTGGGAAGCTGTTAATTTAGCTAACAGAACAAATAGACATTAAGTAATCCAGAATCCGCAATCATTATTGTATCCATGGTTCATTTTCTATATCCAAAGAATAACTTGCTAAAGAGTTGCATTATGCCTATTAATTCTAAATGTATGAGAAGTTTTCAAAGACATTCAGTTTTATTAAAAATCTGGAACAAATTGAGAAAAAACAGGAAGATAAGATTTTAGTAATGTGGTTAGATCATAATCTGAGATAGAGTATAAAAAATGAAAATATATTCAAATCTGACATTATGCAAATGCTGAACTTGTAGGAGCTGTGCGTGATGTAGGTCGTTAAGGAAGAATTATATATGCTTTATATATACACACACACACTATATATGGCATAAAATGTGTATATATGTGTGTATATATATATATATATATATATGGGCTTCCCTGGTGACTCAGCTGATAAAGAATCCACCTATAATGTAGGAGATCTGGGTTCAGTCCCTGGGTTGGGAAGATCCCCTGGAAAAGGGAAAGGCTACACACTGCAGTATTTTGGCCTGGAGAATTCCATGGACTGTATAGTCCATGGTGTCACAAAGAATCAGCCATGACTGAGCGACTTTCACTTTCACAATGTATATATACATATCAACTTTATAATTGTATAAAATGTGTACATGTAAAAGATTTTACTTATTTCATTCATTAAGATGCTATGTGTTACGAAAGATAATTCAAAGAATCACAATATTATAAATCAGGAATTCACAAATAAACTGATAATAGATACAAAATTGCCTTTCCACTACAGAGCAAATCAGTTGTCTGTATGCTGAAAAAAAAAATGGACCTGTCTGTAAACAAGCATCATGTGTGTTTCTCTGGGTTATTTACAATTTACAGAGCTGTAGGCTAATGCAATGACAAGAGAACGCATACATCACTAAGAGAAGTGGGTAGATGACCCTTTTTAAACATGTTACAATTTATCATTAAACATTGAAATAATCCTGAATACTATCATTATATTGCCTGGATTAATTCAGTAATTGTCCAAGCATGAAAATTTCTCTAGTTAGATTCCATAGCTTGGCTTATAACCTAAAAAATAAAAAATTGATTACTAACTACCATTAATATGTTGCCGAATTTAGAACAGTGAATCAATGAGATGCTAAAGATATTTAACTGTAGAAGGAAACTCATTTAACATATAATTTGATGAGACAGGCACTGTCATTCTCATACTAATGATAATGAAACTTAAACTTAGTGATTGCTGAGCTGAGTTAGGCTTCAGTTGCTAATTCTGTTACTGATTTAGTAACTAATTCTGAATATTTTCTCTTTCTATTTTACAACCAACTCTTAGAAGTTCCCTTGTTCCTTAGAGGCAAAGTTGCTTCTCAATGTATGAGAGCTAAGGTACTTTCACTCCTCTAACTAGACAAGGTTTCAACTGAAATAGAAATACTTTAATTTGCTGTGCAAGTAAAAAAAAATACTGCAAAGTGGAACAGGAGTTACTCAGTTTGCTATATGCAATGTTACTAACCATGATCATTCACATTGGTGAAAGATGAGAGAGTAAATGAAAGTAAGAGGTTCAGAGGTTAGAATTCACCCACTGGTTTGATGCTGTGTCATTTAATGTGGAAAATGATAGCTTTAAGGAATAGAAGCGGTAAGTTATCAGTTCAAATGCAAATATGTACATTTTCTGTACTTACTGTTCATATATGCCTAGGGGTTACCAGGATGCCCAGGTGGATTTAGAATTAATGTTCTAATTCCTTTAGCCATTTTCATATTTTTTTTCTGACTCTTCAGGTTATTATAAACATCAGTACCTTGTCAAAATTCCAATCTTCAGGAACCCTGCAAAGAATGGAGTTGGAGAACAGCACTGTGAAGACACAATTCTTTCTCTTGTGATTCAGTGACCACTCAGAACTGCATAGTGCTCTTTCTGCTGTGTTTCTGTCCATCTACTCTATTAACCTCATGGGGAACCTTGGGATGATTTTATTAATCACAGCCAGTCCCCCTTTGCACACCCCTATGTACATTTTTCTCCACATTTTGTCTTTCATAGATGCCTGCTACTCTTCAATCATTGCCCCCAAGCTACTTCTGGACTTAATTTCTGATAAGAAAACCATTTCTCACAATGGCTGTACTGCACAGTTATATTTCTTCTGCTGTTTGGTGGACACAGAGTCTTTTCTCTTGACTGTCATGGCTTATGACCGGTTCATAGCCATCTGTAACCCCATGCTTTACACCGTTATTATGTCCAAGAGGATTTGCTGCCAGCTTGCAATTGGAGCATTTCTGGGAGGCATCATGAGCTCAATCGTCCACACCACAAATATATTTCACCTGTCTTTCTGCTCCAGTGAAATTAACCATTTCTTTTGTGACACCTCCCCTCTCTTCTCTCTGTCCTACAGTGACACTTACATCCATGACATTGTACTAGTGGTCTTCGTTAGTTTAGTGTAAGCCCTCGGCCTTCTAACAGTTCTCCTCTCCTATATCCTCACCATAGCAGCCATTCTTAAAACAAGTTCCACCGAGGGAAGGAGAAAAGGATTCTCCACTTGTGCTTCCCATCTGACCGTGGTCTCTATCTACCATGGTACCCTTCTCTTCATTTATTTGTACCCTGGCACTGGCCATTCACTGGATATTGATAAAGTGACCTCTGTGTTCTATACATTGATTATACCTATGTTAAATCCCTAAATTTATAGCCTTAGGAACAAAGATGTAAAACATGCCTTCAGGAAAAAGATTATCAGAACATTTCTTTCTTAAGAAATGATGAAACTGAGGCTAACTGCTTTTCTACCATGTTTCTTGATCTTTATTCTTTAAATCTCTTAAGATTCTGAGAGCTGAAGCTCTAGTACTTTGACATAAGTTCCTATAACCCACCAGTACAACCTTCTGAATGTTTCCCATTATTTTCAATTGTGCCTAAATTGAGTACAGGGAGCAGGCCTTAGTGATCTTAATCTTCTCTCCAAACTAAGGAAGAGTAGCAACAGGGTCTCTTTGCTGTTTTGCACAAAAGGTCTTTTTTAGATCTCTTATCTCTGTTCCTGAGAGGCCCTAGTGAGGTATCATGAGAAGAGCAACTGTTCTATCCATGTCAATTAAACTTACTTCCCTAAAGGCTCCATTTGTTTTTTTTTTAAAACAATAGGCTTAATAGACATGCTCAGTCAGGAGAGAGTGTCACTGTATCAAATTAGTTTTGTTTGTACCCTTTTTATGTACTTGCATCAACCTTTAAATATTCCACCATAACACATAGAAGTAAGTAGTAAATAAATAAGAATAAATAAGAAACCTCCCTCCACGTCTAAATATTCCATAAAAGCATGACACTTACTATCCTGTTCACCATTTTTTTCTACTATGCCACTTACAGTGTTTGACCTGAGAATTCAATTCAAAAATACTTATTGAACAACAAATGAATGAGTGTAGCCAGAACACTTAATATAAAATTGAACCTTTTGTAAAGTGATCAAAAAATGTCTCTTTTCCTTGATTTTATCCTACCATGTTAACTTTAGGTGATATCTATTTGCATATGTTTTATTTTTCCCTATACAGAAACGAGAGTCAGAGACAGGAACTATTTGTTGTANGATTTTAGTAATGTGGTTAGATCATAATCTGAGATAGAGTATATAAAATGAAAATGAAAATATATTCAAACCTGACATTATGCAAATGCTGAACTTGTAGGAGCTGTGCATGATGTAGGTTGTTAAGGAAAAGTTATATATGCATTATATATATACACACACAATATATATGACATAAAATGTATATATATGTATGTATGTATATATATATATGTATATATATATGCTGATAAAGCATCCACCTATAATGCAGGAGATCTGGGTCNGTGCATGATGTAGGTTGTTAAGGAAAAGTTATATATGCATTATATATATACACACACAATATATATGACATAAAATGTATATATATGTATGTATGTATATATATATATGTATATATATATGCTGATAAAGCATCCACCTATAATGCAGGAGATCTGGGTCCAATCCCTGGGTTGGGAAGATCCCCTGGAGAAGGGAAAGGCTACCCACTGCAGTATTCTGGCCTGGAGAATTCCATGGATTGTATAGTCCATGGGGTCACAAAGAGTCAAACATGAATGAGTGACTTTCACTTTCACAATATATGTATACATATGAATTTTATAATTATATAAAATGTGCACATGTAAAAGATTTTACTTATTTCATTCATCAAGATGCTATAAGTGTTACAAAAGATAATTCAAAGAATCATAATATTATAAATCAGGAATTCACAAATAAACTAATAATAGATACAAAATTGCCTTTCCACTACAGAGCAAATCGGTTGTCTGTATGCTGGAAAAAAAATGTACCTGTCTGTAAACAAGCATCATGTGTGTTTCTATGGGTTATTTACAATTTACAGAGCTGTAGACTAGTGCAATGACAAGAGAATGCACACATCACTAAGAGAAGTGGGTAGGTGACCCTTTTTAAACATTTGTTACAGTTTATCATTAAACATTGAAATAATTCTGAATACTATCATTATATTGCCTGGATTAATTCAGTAATTGTCCAAACATGAAAATTTCTCTAGTTAGATTCCATAGCTTGGCTTATAACCTAAAAAATAAAAAATCGATTATTAACTACTATTAATATGTTGCCAACTTTAGAACAGTGAATCAATGAGATGCTAAAGATATTTAACTGTAGAAGAAAACTCATTTAACATATAATTTGATGAGACAGGCACTGTCATTCTCATACTAATGATGATGAAACTTAAACTTAGTGATTGCTGAGCTGAGTTAGGATTCAGTTGCTAATTCTGTTACTGATTCAGTAACTAATTCTGAATATTTTCTCTTTCTATTTTACAAGCAGCTATTAGAAGTTCCTTTGTTCCTTAGAGGCAAAGTTGCTTCTCAGTGTGTGAGAGCTAAAGTACTTTGACTCCTCTAACTAGGCAAAGTTTCGACTGAAATAGAAATACTTTAATTTGCTGTGCAAGTAAAAAAAGTACTGCAAAGTGGAACAGAAGTGAGTTACTCAGAGTTTGCTATATGCAACGTGATTAACCATGAACATTCACATTGGTGAAAGATGAGAGTAAATGAAAGTAAGAGGTTCAGAGGCTAGAATTCATCCACTGGTTTGATGCTGTGTCATTTAATTTGGAAAATGATAGCTTTAAGGAATAGAAGTGGTAAGTTATCAGTTCAAGTGGAAATACGGACATTTTCTGTACTTACTGTTCATATGCCTAGGGGTTACCAGGATGCCCAAGTGGATTTAGAATTACTATTCTAACTACTTTAATTATTTTCCTTTGTAGCTACTCTTTAGGTTATTATCAACACCCCCATCAGTACCCTGCTGAAATTCCAACCTCCAGGAACCCTGCAGAGAATGGAGGTGGAGAACAGCACTGTGAAGACACAGTGCTTTCTCTTGGGATTCAGTGACCACCCAGAAATGCAGAGTGCTCTTTTGCTGTTGTTCTGTCCATCTACTCTGTTACCCTCATGGGAAACCTTGGGATGATTTTATTAATCACAGCCAGTCCCCCTTTGCACACCCCTATGTTCTTTTTTCTCTGCATCTTGTCTTTCGTAGATGCCTGCTACTCTTCAGTCATTGCCCCCAAGTTATTCCTGGACTTAGTTTCTGATAAGAAGACCATTTCTTACAGTGGCTGTGCTGCACAATTCTATTTCTTCTGCTGTTTGGTGGACACAGAGTCTTTCCTCTTGACTGTCATAGCTTATGACCAGTACATAGCCATCAGCAACCCCCTGCTTTACACCGTTATTATGTCAAAGAGGATTTGCTGCCAGCTTGAAATTGGAGCATTTCTGGGAGGCACCATGAGCTCAATCGTCCACACCACAAATATATTTCACCTGTCTTTCTGCTCCAGTGAAATTAACCATTTCTTTTGTGACACCTCCCCTCTCTTCTCTCTGGCCTGCACTGACATTTACATCCATGACGTTGCACTGGTGGTCTTCGCTAGTTTAGTGGAAGCCCTCAGCCTTCTAACAGTTCTCCTCTCCTATATCCTTATCATAGCAGCCATTCTTAAAACATAATCTGGTGACGGAAGAAGAAAAGGATTCTCCACTTGTGCTTCCCATCTAACTGTGGTCTCTATCTACCATGGTACCCTGATCTTCATTTATTTGTGCCCTGGCACTGGTGATTCACTGGATATTGATAGAGCGAACTCAGTGTTCTGTATATTGATTACAACTATGTTAAATCCCTTAATTTACAGCCTTAGGAACAAAGATGTAAAAAATGCTTTCAGGAAAATCATTAGCAGAACATTTCTTTCTTAAGAAATGATGAAAGTGAGGCTAACAGCTTTTCTACCCTGTTTCTTGACCTTTGTTCTTTAAATCTCTAAAGATTCTGAGAGCTNTCTCTTCTCTCTGTCCTGCACTGACACCTACATCCATGACATTGTACTGATGGTCTTTGCTAGTTTAGTGGAAGCCCTCAGACTTCTAACAGTTCTCCTCTCCTATATCCTTATCATAGCAGCCATTCTTAAAACATAATCTGGTGATGGAAAAAGAAAAGTATTCTCCACTTGTGCGTCCCATCTGACCGTGGTCTCTATCTACCATGGTACCCTGATCTTCATTTATTTGCATCCCGGCACTGGCCATGCACTTGGTATTGATAAAGTGGCCTCTGTGTTCTATACATTGATTATACCTATGCTGAACTCCCTGATTTACAGTCTTAGGAACAAGGACGTGAAAAATCCTTTCAGGAAAATGATTAGCAGGAAATTTCTTTCTTAAGAAAGAATGAAACTGAGGCTGATAACTTTTCTACCCTGTTTCTTGATCTTTAGTTTTAACTAATGGAAAATCAGTTTAATATTAGTGTTCCCTAATTGTACAAGCAATGAAGCCTCAACCACAAAACTGGGCCAGAGGCTAATATTAGAGCCAGGCCCTGTTACATATGTCTAATTCTTTATCATTTTAAGGTTGATTTTTTTTTCACACTCATTCATTGTTGGTGGAAGTTTAAATTAGTCTTCTTTATGGAAGATAATTTACTATTATTTGAATGAAATATATAATTCACCTGGAATTTGAAAATTAAATATGCAAGTATCATTTAAACCAGTAAGTCTAGCAACTGAACCTGCAAAAGTTTACCACTCTCAAAGTATTCATTGCATCAGAGCTTATAATCAGTTCAGTTCAGTTCATTTGTTTAGTTGTATACTACTCTTTGCAATCCCATGGACCACAGCATGCCAGGCTTCCCTGTTCATCACCAACTCCCAGAGCTTACTCAAACTCATGTCCATCGAGTCGGTGACGCCATCCAACCATCTCATTCTTTGTTGTCCCATTCTCCTCCCACCTACAATCTTTCCCAGCATCAGGGGCCAGCTATTGAAAATAATCTAAATATCTACCAATAGGAAACAGGCTAAATGAAATAAATGTGAACTTTTATATTTTTTTCCTCAGGAGTAGATTTACCATTCGTATTATATTCTATATTTCATATTATAACTCTTTGTTTCTCACTTGGTTATTACTGTTTTACTGAGTATTGGTTAANCAACCCCATGGACCGCAGCATGCCAGGCTTCCCTGTCCATCACCAACTCCCAGAGCTTACTCAAACTCACATCCATCGAGTCAGTGACGCCATCCAACAATCGCATTCTCTGTCGTCCCCTTCTCCTCCTACCTACAATCTTTCCCAGCATCAGGGGCAAGCTATTGAAAATAATCTAAATATCTACCAATAGGAAACAGGCTAAGTGAAATAAATTTGAATTTTTATATTTTTTTCTCAGGAGTAGATTTACCCTTCGTATTATATTCTATATTTCATATTCTTACTCTTTGTTTCTCACTTTGTTATTACTGTTTTACTCAGTATTGGTTAAGCTTTTGATATATATTGCAGCAGTCTTCTGTGAAATTTTATAAATGAAATTCACTGAGATTCTTTGTTAATTAATTTGATTTCCATGGCAGTATATGTAGATGGTAGAGGCTTCTCTGAGGCTCAGTGATAAAGCACCTGCTTGCCAAATGCAGGAGACACAGGTTTGATCTCCAGGTCAGAAAGATCCCTTGGAGGAGGAAATGGCAACCTATTCCAGTATTCTTACCAGTGAAATTGCATGGGCAGAAGAGCATGGCTACAGCCTATGAGGCCACAGAAGAGTCAGAGAAGACTCAGTGACTAAACAACAGCAACCACACGCAGATTGAAGCTTAACTGTCTAAACTGTATTCACACTGAAATGGCCTTTTCAAAAAAAAAAAAAGAAAGAAAGAAAAGAAAAGGAAGAAAAGCCTCCCTCAAATATTAAGCCCTACATGACTTTTTTTCCCCTGCCATCCATTTCAATTATGATGGTAACTCATTTTCTAAACCTCACTAAATTCTATAATGTCATTTGTGTCTGTAGTTATACCCCTGTATTGAATTTCACTTCATTTCAGTGGCTCAATCCTGTCCGNAAAAAAAAAAAAAGGAAAAAAAGAAAATAATCTAAATATCTACCAATAGGAAACAGGCTAAATGAAATAAATTTGAACTTTTATATTTTTTTCTCAGGAGTAGATTTACCCTTCGTATTATATTCTATATTTCATATTCTTACTCTTTGTTTCTCACTTTGTTATTACTGTTTTACTCAGTATTGGTTAAGCTTTTGATATATATTGCAGCAGTCTTCTGTGAAATTTTATAAATGAAATTCACTGAGATTCTTTGTTAATTAATTCAATTTCCATGGCAGTATGTGTAGATGGTAGAGGCTTCTCTGAGGCTCAGTGATAAAGAAGCTGCTTGCTAAATGCAGGAGACATAGGTTTGCTCTCCAGGTCAGAAAGATCCCTTGGAGGAGGAAATGGCAATCTATTACAGTATTCTCACCAGTGAAATTGCATGGGCAGGAGAGCATGGCTACAACCTATGAGGCCACAGAAGAGTCAGAGAAGACTCAGTGACTAAACAACAGCAACCACACGGAGATTGAAGCTTTACTGTCCAAACTGTATTCACACTGAAAAGGCTTTTTCAAAGAAAGAAAAAGAAAGAAAGAAAAGAAAGACGAAGCCTCCCTCAAATATTAAGTCCTACATGACTTTTTTTTTTTCCTGCCCTCCATTTCAATTGTGATGGTAACTCATTTTCTAAACCTCACTAAATTCTAATAACGTCATTTGTATCTGTAGTTATACCCCTGTATTGAATTTCACTTCATTTCAGTGGCTCAGTCCTGTCCGACTCTTTCGGACCCCATGGACTGCAGCATGCCAGGCCTCTCTGTCTATCACCAACTCCCAGAGCTTGCTCAAACTCATGACTATCGCATAGGTGATGCCATCCAACCATCTCATCCTCTGTCGTCCCCTTCTCCTCCTGCCTTTAATCCTTCCCAGCATCAGGGTCTTTTCCAATGAGTCAGTTCTTCACATCAGGTGTCCAAAGTATTGAAGTTTCAGCTTCAGCATCAGTCCTTTCAAAGAATATTCAGGACTGATTTTCTCCAGGGTTGACTGGTTGGGTCTCCTTGCAGTTCAAGGGACTCTCAAGAGTCTTCTCCAACACTACAGTTCAAAAGCATCAAATCTTCGGAGCTCAGTTTTCTTTACTGTCCAACTCTCACATCCATCCCTGACTACTGGAAAAACCATAGCTTTGTTGGCAAAGTCATTTCTCTGCTTTTTAATATGCTGTCTAGGTTGGTCATAGCTTTTCTTCCAAGGAACAAGTATCTTTTAACTTCATGGCTGCAGTCATCATCTGCAGTGATTTTGGAGCCCCTCAAAATAATGTCAGCCACTGTTTCCACTGTTTCTCCATCTATTTGCCATGAAGTGATGCTACCGCATGCCATGATCTTTGTTTTCTGAATGTTGAGTTTTAAGCCAACTTCTTCACTCTCCTCTTTCACTTTCATCAAGAGGCTCTTTAGTTCTTCTTCACTTTCTGCCATAAGGGTGGTGTCATCTGCATATCTGAGGTTATCGATATTTCTCCCAGCACTCTTGATTCCAGCTTGTGCCTCTTCCAGCCCAGCCCTTCTCATGATGTACTCTGCATAACCTCTGTAAACACTATTAAGCCAAAACTTTGAAAAGATAAAGATAGAAAAGGGATTTTTTTAATTACATATATATTTGAAAAATTGTCAGTGAAGCTAATTTTACATGATATGAATGGGCTTTGTTATTATGATGATCAGACATGTCCAACTCTTTGCAACCCCATGAGCCATAAGCTCTTCTGTCCATGGAATTTTCCAGGCAAGAATACTGGGGTGGAGTGCCATTCCGCATTCCAGGGAACCTTCCCAACCCAGGGATTAACTCACACCTCTTGTGTCTCCTGCATTGGCAGGCTGATTCCTTATCACTGGTGCTCAAACGGGAAACCAGGTTCTGATTTTGGAGCCGAGGAATGAACTCCATAAACTAGCAAACACTCACACAGGCAAAGTCAATTTTAAAAGACAGAGATGTAAAGCCCTTAGCATAGACACTGACAGGGGGAGCCCCAAAAAGGTGAGGATTACAACAGCTTTATATGTTTATTATTATTGATCTGTACATTTTTGGTTGACTTGTAACTTTAATATGCATCATTTTTGACCAATTAGTTTAAACNGATAGAGATGCAAAGCCCTTAGCATAGACACTGACAGGCGGAGAAGAGCCCCCAAAAGGTGGGGATTGCAACAGCTTTATGTATTTATTAGCATTAATCTATACATTTTCGGTTGACTTGTAACTTTATTATGCATCATTTTTGACCAATTAGTTTAAACTTCACAACATCCAGTTTGTTATTTTTATGGCGTTCTTGGATCCCCAAGTTTCTCAGTTTTTCCAAACATTGTGACACTGTTTCTAGACACTTTCTTAAAACCCCAGGCCATTATTTAGGGGCTAGATATATATGCTTAGGAGCTAATTGTCTACCTGGAGCTTTTCTCCTTGATAGATTAAACAGCAGCTCATGATTGTGTTGTCCTAGGTTTGAATGTTTTTTGTTACCAGACCAGAGAGGCATTCCTCTGAATGCCTGGAAATTGGAAAAAGGAGTGAGATGCTTACTTGAGAACAAAAAAATTTAAATTAAAAACAAAGAACAGGAATTGAGTTTTCAAAGTCTTACACTGTCTAGAAATTTTTGGCTCAGCACCGCCTGAGAAGCCTAATGTTTGCAGATATAAATACTTTCACATGTTCTTAATAAATTTCACTGGGTTGTGAAGAGCTTTAGACAGTGATTGGGAGTTCCTGATATGTGTTATATTCTATGAACTATAAATAATTTGAAATCATGAGAGAAAGTATTGAAGAAACAATAAAATACATATGTCTCAAATCCCAGTTCATATTAGAATTCTAATCAAATAATCAGCTGAAAGTTCCAAGTTTTTTAATATGTTTTTTCCTTCAAATGATATCTTGATTATAAAATCATCAGCACCAAAGGCATATTGAACATAAGTGAACAGGACCTAACTTAAATAAAAATCTGTATAAGCAATTGCTCTCTCCTACTAAAATTATAAAGAATGCCTCCACGTTCCTTTCATGGCCACAACCTAAGATAAAATGAATGCTTCTGAGGACTTTAAATTGTCTTGTTTTCACAACTGGATTAATTGCTAATTGAATACAGTCAGAACAGAATATGCAATTAATTAAGTTTTGGAAAATATTTCAGGGATTAACTAGCATACAATAATTTAGCACTACACAATTGTGATAACCACTGTTAAAATTTTGTTTAGAATATTATTCCAATTTATTTCATACTTTCATAGATAACATAATCACTATATATAGCATGCTAATATAACTAATACTTTGTTCCTCCCCTACAAAGGGAGCTATATTTGTGTTAATATATGATTTAACATATATGGTTTATGATTTAACATATATGGTTTATGATTTAAAGTATATTATGGGACCTTTCAGTTTATTTGTTCACTTATTTTCATTATTAACTAGTGTAATGCTATGAACCCAGTGAAGAGACGGCGTCCTCTTTGGTGTCCTTTGGAAGATCAGGGGATATGGTGACATAATTAAGGCAGAATGAAGAGTTTTACAACAAATAATTCCTGTCTCTGACTCTCATTTCTGTATAGGGCAAAATAAAACATATGCAAATAGATATCTCCTAAAGTGAACATGGTTGGATAAAATTAAGGAAAAGAGAATTTTTTTTTATCAGTTTCCAAAGGTTCAATTTTATATTAAGTGTTCTGGCTACACTCATTCATTTGTTGTTCAATAAGTATTTTTGAACTGAATTATCAGGTCAAACCCTGTAAGTGGCATAGTAGAAAAAATGGTGAACAGAATAGTAAGTGTCATGCTTTTATGGAATATTTAGAAATGGAGGGAGGTTTCTTATTTATTTTTACTTATTTATTTACTATTTACTTCAGTGTGTTATGATGGAATATTTATAGGGTGATGCAACTACATAAAAAGGGTACAAACAAAACTAATTTGACACCGTCACACTCTCTCCTGACTGAGCAAGTCTATTAAGCCTATTGTTTAAAACAAACAAACAAAAAAATGGAAGCTTTAGGGAAGTAAGTTTAATTTACATGGATAGAACAGTTGCTCTTCTCATGATACCTCACTAGGGCCTCTCAGGAACAGAAAAAAGAGATCTAAAAATGACCTTTTGTGCAAAACAGCAAAGAGACCCTATTGCTACTCCTTCTTAGTTTGGAGAGAAGGTTAAGATCACTAAGGCCTGCTCCCTACACTCAATTTAGGCACAATTGAAAATAATGGGAAACATTCAGAAGGTTGTACTGGTGGGTTATAGGAACTTATGTCAATATACTAGAGCTTCAGCTCTCGGAATCTTTAGAGATTTAAAGAACAAAGGTCAAGAAACAGGCTAGAAAAGCTGTTAGCCTCAGTTTCATCATTTCTTAAGGAAGAAATGTTCTGCTAATCATTTTCCTGAAGGCATTTGTTACATCTTTGTTCCTAACGCTGTAAATTAAGGGATTTAACATAGGTATAATCAATGTACAGAACACAGAGATCGCTTTATCAACATCTAGTGAATGGCCAGTGCCAGGGCACAAACAAATTAAGATCAAGGTACCATGGTAAATAGAGACCACGGTCAGATGGGAAGCACAAGTGGAAAATCCCTTTCTTCTTCCCCCGGCAGAACTGCTATGATGAGGATATAGGAGAGAACTGTTAGAAGGCTGAGGGCTTCCACTAAACTAGCGAAGAACACCAGTACAACGTCATGGATGTAGGTGTCAGTGCAGGGCAGAGAGAATAGAGGGGAAGTGTCACAAAAGAAATGGTTAATTTCACTGGAGGAGAAAGACAGGTGAAATATATTTGTGGTGTGGACGATTGAGCTCATGGTGCCTTCCAGAAATGCTCCAATTGCAAGCTGGCAGCAAATCCTCTTGGACATGATAATGGTGTAAAGCAAGGGATTGCAGATGCCTGTGTACCGGTCATAAGCCATGGCAGTCAAGAGAAAAGACTCTGTGTCCACCAA
Organism: Neotragus moschatus; assembly: GCA_006410615.1. NCBI lineage: Eukaryota > Metazoa > Chordata > Mammalia > Artiodactyla > Bovidae > Neotragus > Neotragus moschatus. The sequence continues at coordinate 1,977 of SJYA01005655.1, read as the reverse complement.
ACAGCAGAAGAAATATAACTGTGCAGCACAGCCATTGTAAGAAATGGTCTTCTTATCAGAAACTAAGTCCACAAGTAGCTTGGAGGCAATGACTGAAGAGTAGCAGGCATCTACGAAAGACAAGATGCAGAGAAAAAGCTACATAGGGGTGTGCGAAGGAAGACCGACTGGGATTAATAAAATCATCCCAAGGTTCCCCATGAAGGTAACAGAGTAGATGGACAGAAACACAGCAGAAAGAGCACGCTGCAGTTCTGGGTGGTCACTGAATCCCAAGAGAAAGAACTGTGTCTTCACAGTGCTGTTCTCCACCTCCATTCTCTGCAGGGTTCCTGGAGGTTGAAATTTTGACAAGGTATTGATGTTTATAATAACCTGAAGAGTCAGAAAAAAATAAATATGAAAATGGCTAGAAGAATTAGAACATTAATTCTAAATCCACTTGGGCATCCTGGTAACCCCTAGGCATATATGAACAGTAAGTACAGAAAATGTATGTATTTCCACTTGAACTGATAACTTACCGCTTCTATTCCTTAAAGCTATCATTTTCCACATTAAATGACACAGCATCAAACCAGTGGGTGAATTCTAGCCTCTGAACCTCTTACTTTCATTTACTCTCATCTTTCACCAGTGTGAATGATCATGGTTAATCACATTGCATATAGCAAACTCTGAATAACTCAGTTCTGTTCCACTTTGCAGTATTTTTTTACTTGCACAGCAAATTAAAGTATTTCTATTTCAGTTGAAAACTTGCCTAGTTAAAAGAGTCAAAGTACTTTAGCTCTCATACATTGAGAAGCAACTTTGCCTCTAAGGAACAAAGGAACTTCTAAGAGTTGCTTGTAAAATAGAAAGAGAAAATATTCAGAATTAGTTACTGACTCAGTAACAGAATTAGCAACCGAATCCTAACTCAGCTCAACAATCACTAAGTTTAAGTTTCATCATCATTAGTATGAGAATGACAGTGGCTGTCTCATCAAATTTTATGTTAAATGAGTTTTCTTCTACAGTTAAATATCTTTAGCATCTCATTGATTCACTGTTCTAAAGTGGGCAACATATTAATAGTAGTTAGTAATGGATTTTTTATTTTTTAGGTTATAAGCCAAGCTATGGAATCTTACTAGAGAAATTTTCATGCATGGACAATTACTGAATTAATCCAGGCAATATAATGATAGTGTTCAGGATTATTTCAATGTTTAATGATAAATTGTAACAGATGTTTGAAAAGGGTCATCTACCCACTTCTCTTAGTGATGTGTGCATTCTCTTGTCACTGCACTAGTCTACAGCTCTGTAAATTGTAAATAACCCAGAGAAACACACATGATGCTTGTTTACAGACAGGTACATTTTTTTCCAGCATACAGAAAACTGATTTGCTCTGTAGTGGAAAGGCAATTTTGTGTCTATTATCAGTTTATTTGTGAATTCCTGATTTATAATATTGTGATTCTTTGAATTATCTTTTTAACACTTATAGCATCTTAATGAATGAAATAAGGAAAATCTTTTACATGTGCACATTTTATACAATTATAAAGTTCATATTATATATATATGTATATTGTGAAAGTGAAAGTCGCTCAGTCATATCTGACTCTTTGTGACCCCATGGACTATACAATCCATGGAATTCTCCAGGCCAGAATACTGCAGTGGGTAACCTTTCCCTTCTCCAGGGGATCTTCCCAACCAGGGACTGAACCCAGATCTCCTGCAGTATAGGTGAATTCTTTATCAGCTGAGCCACCAGGGAAGCCCATATATATATAAAAACATACATATATACACATTTTATGTCATATATAATGTGTGTGTGTATATATAATGCATATATAATTCTTCCTTAACACCTTACATCACGCACAGCTCCTACAAGTTCAGCATTTGCATACTGTCAGATTTGAATATATTTTCATTTTCATCTTATATACTCTATCTCAGATTATGATCTAACCA
>SJYA01005654.1:0-21415 GCA_006410615.1 Neotragus moschatus | reverse complement strand
CCACCCACCCACCCTTCCATCCACTCATCCATCTGCTCATTCATCTAATTAATCTACCACATCCCTTATTATCTATTATCCATCTACCCCTCCATCCATCCGTCCATCCATCCACGCACTCAGCCATCCAGCCATCTGATCAACAGGCATGACCGAGCTTTGAACACATACTGGGCACGGTGCCAGGTGCTGGAACAGCAGGAGACAGAGCCCACCCTGCCCTGCCTGTTGAGACTCCTGACTCAGCCTGGAGCAGACAGACAGACTGGAAACGGATGGATGGTTTACTGGCTGGTGTGATGGGCAGGCAAGACAAACAGAGCTGGGGTGGGGAGTCAGAGTAGTGTGCAGGCTTGGGCGGGGCTTTCCTGCTGGTGACCTGGCAGAGTGGGGTCCCCCTCCTAACAGCTGGGGAGTTAACAGGCTCGCCCACCCTCTTGCCCCGACTGCCACTGAGGAGCCATGTCCTGCCCTCCTTGGTGTCCAGCTCCGCATGCACCTCCTGGCTCGGCCTTCCTGGTGAGTGGTCCCTGCTCTCCAGCCTCAGTCTCCCATCTGCATCCTGGAGATGATCAGGGGGCCATCTACCTGGGGCTGCAGAGAGGCTGACACTCACCTCTTACATGCTGTGTGGCCTTGGGTGGGTGCCTGAACCTCTCTGTGCCTCAATGTCCCTGTCTGTAAGATGGGGCGATCGTGGTGGACCCCTCTCCAGGCTGCCCACCACGAGGTGAGCTGGGAGCCAGGTCAGCACTGCTCCAGCCCACAGTCCTGCATGGAGTGGGTGCTTGCTTGCCGGGAGGGGGAGGCGGGTATCTTGTAGGCAGAGCACTTGCTGCTGGTGAGGGAAGGGGGTGGTCTGTGTGTTGCCTTGAGAAGTTGCTGAAGTTGGGTGGGTCTGGGATTGGGGAAATGCTGCCCACAGGGTCCTTTTGTCCATCAGCAGCGGCCAGACCCCACGCGTCCTGGACTGAGAAGCTGGGCTGAGGCCAGAGGGCCTGAGCAGGAGGCACAGCAGGACTTGGGGGGCCCTGCATGCACCATGGCGCTGAGGAGCAAAGCGTGGGGAGCCGCAGGGGGTCTGGGTAGGGAGGCGATGGACGTGAACGTCAGTGTCGCCTCCTGCTGGTGGGAGAGTGGGCCGCACCCCAGTGAGTTCCGGGGGAGTGGGGGAACCCACGCAGTGTGTCCCTGCCACAGAAGGGCAGGATGACGGCCCCGGCAACGCGTTCCCCTCAGCCGGGAAGGGAGCCAGCACCAAGTGAGGCCGTCTGGCACCGGGCTCTGTGCGCGGGATCTCGCCTGGGTCTCGCGAGGCTGGTGACTTGCGGGGCCACACAGACGCCCACCTCTGCTCCAAACCCCTGGGAATTTGCTTCTTTTTACCTGTCTGGGTTTTTGGGAGGAGTCGTGATGGTTCTTTTGTGGTGGATGTGGGTTCTAGAACCCATCTGCCTGCCCAGCCACCGGCTCAACCCTCAGCCTTCCTGGCTGTCATGTGAGGCCCTCAGGGGCCACCAGTCCCAGCTGCCCGCAGGTTGCCTGGTTCCCTCCTGCCCACATGCCCCAGCAGCGCCTCTCTCCTGTCGCCTCAGCACTGTCCTGCAGGCGTGGGCAGGGAGGAGCCACGGACAGACATGGCAGGGGTGGCCCTGCACGGTGATGTCCTGAAGAGCAGGTGGGCAGGTGTGGCCTGGCACTGCTTTGCGGGGCTCAGGGCGAGCATCTCTGGGGGTGCTGTGCTCCCAGGCTGAGCTCACAGGGTGCCCCAGTTGTGCCCATGGCCTGACTCTTGGAGGAGGCAGAATAGGTGGGAAGGCGTGATTAGTCTCTGCCCCTGCCTGGCCCACCTGGCCTCCCACAGGGTGCACAGATCCGCCTTGGCACTGGGCATCCTGATTGAAATTACAGCGGAAGATGTAGGAAGCAACAAGCGTGGTGACCAGCAGGGAGAAATAAACAACTTAACTGCTGATGCTGTGGAGAGCGCCCAGGCCCAGGGGCACATGGGGTCTTGGCCCCTGGCCAGATTTTCTTTCTCTCTGGATCTCTGTCCCCCCACCGTCTCTCTCAGCGGTTTGGCATCCTGGCCTGCTGGGACACTGCTGTCAGGACCTTCATCTGCTCCTGGGTTCTCCACTTGTCCACCCAGCAGCCCTGCTCCTTGGTCCGCTGCCCAGAGAGCCTGGAGCTCCAGCTCTGCCGGAGGACCGCAGGCTGCCCCTTACTGCGGGCCTGCGGCTGCCTGGGGGTGAGGCGGGCGGAGCCGGCCTGGGGCGAGTGGTCCCAGGAGGGAAGGTGCTGACGTTAGCATGGGGGCTGCAGGCCAGCCTGCGCTTCTGAGGGCTGCTGCCAGGTGCCAAAACACGGTGACTCCATCCTTCGGGCTGCGAGTGCAGGGCCCAGAGCTGCGAAATATTGTGGTAACCATAGCAACAGCGGCTTGCGGGTGTCTGCCTTTGGGGGCCACGTGGGACCCTGGCTCAGACGCACCTTTTACCCGTGTAACTGCGACCCCAGGGGTCAGCACAGTGGCCTTGGCCGAGTCAGCAGCTGCAGAGGAGCAGGAAGTGGGAGCAGCCTGCCGATGCGGGGGTGGGGGGCGCTCTGGGCCTCAGTGTCACCATCTTGAAGAAGACACTTGCCACACTGCCCTCCTAGGCTGTGCCCCGCATGTGCTCTGCCAGCGAGCCTGATGTGTGAGGGGTCAAGCTGGCGGGTGGAGCGGCCAGAGAAGCTTCTGATGTGGTTGGACAGGAGGCCAGGAGTGGTAGTATGAGAGACAGGCCAGAGAAGTGGCAGGTGGGCAGCTGGTGCTTCTCCGTCTGCAGCCCAGCCCCGTCCCCAGCCCCCAGCCCCCATCTCTGGGGCTCTCTCTCTCTGGGTCTCTGTTCCCCGTCTCCGGGGCTCTCTTTCTCTCTGGGTCTCTGTTCCCCTGTGTCTGGGGCTCTCTTTCTCTCTGATTGCTTTCTCTCTCCCTGGTCTCTGTCTTCTTCTCTGGGTCTCTTTCTTTCTGGTTTCTGTCTCTCTGTGTGTTTCTGACTCCCTCTCGGGGTCTCTGGCCCCCTGTGTCCCCCCCACCCCGCAAGTGCAGCGTCTTCCTGCTGCTGTACCCAGGACCCCGCGGTGGAGTGGCCTGGAACTCCCTGGTACTGCGTCGGCCGGGGCGCGAGCCAACCAGCTGTGCTGCACTGCTGCGCTCCATCGAGCCACATGGACAATAAAACCAAAATTGGCTTTGAAAGTGGAAGTGCTCTCCGTTTTGAGGGGAAGTGAGGGAATTTGCATGTCAGAACAGTATGTTAAAGGGGCAATATCGTCAGACTCTGTTCTGGCCTGAGTTTTGGGCTCCATGTGGGGGTGGGAAAGGATTTTACAAAACCCCAAAGAAATGTTTCCATGAAATTCTTTCTTGTTCTTGCCTCGTCTCTCTCTCTCTTTTTTTTGGACATTCCAATGAAAAGAGCTTTCCGGGGCTTCAGATCTCTCCTGTGAGCTTGGGAAACCGATCGTGGAGACCAGGGCCAGCAGGCGGGCGAGGGCAGGAGGCGGGGAGCGCCCACCGTGCCGAGTGCTGCGCCTCACAGCTCTCAGTGCCCCTGAGGGGCCTGTTACTGTTCACGTGGCCCCGCACCTCCCACGGCCGCCCCTCACTAGGCCATTCTGCCTTGGACTTGGGTCCCCTCAAAGCAGGTTCTGAAGCAATGGCTCTAGCCCATGGTGTATTTTGGGGTGTTGACTTCATGAACAACTAAGGGGGAAGGAAGGAGCCCAAGCAGGGGGTGCCAGCCAAGATCTGGTGACAGTGTGGGCAGTGGGCTTTACCGGCTGGGGAGGCCCTGGGGATCTTGCCATGGGTGTCCCGGGCGGGCTTTTCCCCCACACAGTCCCACCAGCCCTCAGCCCTGTGCAGGGATACCCTTAGGGAGGCAGCCGCCGTGTTCCCGTGTCACGCCCAGGCCTGCACATGCCTGAGGGCGCCCGATGACAGTGCCAGGGGGACATGGCGTGCGGGCTGGGGTCAGGATAGCATGGGGCATGCCCTCCGTGGCCAGATCCAGGCTGAGGGTGCAGCCGGGGCGGCCTGCAGAGACGCCCTGACCCGGCTGCTGACGCATTGGCTCCGATGACTCAGCGCGGGTGACCGTGGCTCGGGTGGCTGTCTGGAGGCTCGGACCAGCTCAAGGCCTGCCGCCGCCGCCGCCTTCCTGGGGGCCGTGGCCCCGCCTCGCCGCCGCCCCCTGTCTGGGCCAGCCTGAGTAACGGGCCTTCCCTTAGTCATCGGGCCCAGGCTCCGGCCCTCCCTCCTCCTGCTGCCCACCTCCGCCCAGCCACGCCTGCCTGTCTGTCCAGGCCGGCTGCCTCTCTCCCTCCCCGAGCTCCCCAGAGGCTGCGAGGTGTGTGTAGGGGGGTAGATGTCAGGGCGTCAGAGGCAGTTGTCCCATTTCTGAGATGGGAGGAGGAAAACAGCCTCCTGAGGTGCTGGGCGCCTTGCTGGCGGCACAGGGAGGCGGGCCTGCGGAGGGCGAGGCATGCGCAGAGAGGGGCTGCTGCCTGCCCACGTGGCGCAACGTAGGCTCCACGCCCTGTAAGCGCAGTGCTCTGGGCTTGGTAGGGGTTTTCTGGGCTGGGGTGTCCTAAATCCCACATTGTTGCTGTTCCTCAGTCGTGTCTGACTCTTTGCGACCCCATGGACTATAGCCCGCCAGGCTTCTCTGTCCATGGGATTTCCCAGGCAATACCAGAGTGGGTTGCCATTTCCTTCTCCAGGAGATCTTCCTGACCCAGGGATCGAACTTGCATCTTCTATATTGGGAGGCAGATTCTTTACCTCTGAACCACCAGGGAAGCCCTATAGGAGCTTTTTAATGCTCAGAATATGCACGGCCTCCATGCTCAGCTGGAGGGCAGCCCTTTGTACTCTCTTAAAGGGTGATTAGTTTGTTTCCCATCTCCAGCCCCCAGTGAATATCCTCACACATCTCCCAACTTGCGTAAGTAAGTGTATCTCAGAAAAATCCTGGAAGCAGACTTGCTAGGTTGAGAAGATGAGCCATTAGAATTTTGCTAGGTCTCAAACTGCCTTCCTGGGTGTTGACCCATTTCAAACTCCCTCTGGGAATAGACAAGAGTGTCTGCTGCCAGATGGCCTGCCTGATGACTCTGCCCCCTTGAGGGGCAAAGCCAGTCCTTTGGCAAGCACACTTTTCTTATCATAAGTGAAGCTGACTCTGGGGTCCTTCCAAGAAGATGTGCTTCCTTTCCCATGAACCATCAGCCCACAACCTTTGCACATCTTTCTGTGACATTGCTGGCTTTGTATTGATTTCTTGGTGCTCTTTATATATGAAGGACCACAGTAAATATATACTCAGGGACCAAGCAGCCCCAGGATGAAGTTACCTCAGGTGTGAGATCTTTCTTCTAGTGAAAACACATGTGGGTGTACCAGTCCTCAGGGCTCAGTGAAAGCACAGGAAATCCTCCCACCTTGCCTCACACTCTCAGAGGAACTTCGAAGAAAAAACTAAGGCCAGCTAAAAGCAAAATGGCAAAGGCTGGGTAGTGGGAGTGTAAAAATGTGTGAGGCAAGGTGTCCATGGAGAGGCCAGCCAGGCTTAGTTGGCACCTGCCATGAGCCAGCGCTCTGTGGGTGGTTCCAAGCTTCAAGTTCCCAAGCACTTGGCTCCATTCAAAGGCAGGTGGGCAGCTTGTAGGGGTGGCGGCAGGGTGCAGCCCTCCACTGGGCCTGGCCAGCCCAAAGTGAAGCTGGAGAAAATAAGGAGTCTGCCATCCCTCATTTCCTGGGAGGTGATGGGGGCCCCGGAGCCTCTTGGCAGCCCTCTGCCCCATTTGAGAGCTGAGAAAAATCAAGACCCAGAGGACTGAAGAGCATGCCTGAGTCACGTGGCTGGCAGATAGCAGGGCGGCCTCGGAGTCCTGCCCTCTGCGCCTCACTCCAGGTGCCGGGGCCTCGAGTAGCAAATGCTATGGTACGGCCCTGGCAGGCTTTTGAGTGGGTCTGGCTGAGGTGAGTCTCCCAGGCTTTGGGTCCGGGCCCAGCCTTCCAGACACTGCTCAGGGCCAGGCTCCAGGCTTGCATGACTCTAGGAGATCCTGGCGGTGCACATGGCACACTGGTGCTGTCTGTGCATCACTTTTCACCCCACAGCCCCTGCTGTGCACACCGAGTGGCGTCTGTGGAGAGTGGCTCTGCCGTCCCTGGGGTCACCCAGACCAGCCGAGTCTGCGTCGATGTCTTAATACCATCCCTAGTTTGAGGTGGGCCTCTTCTCCACCGCCGGGCCCCGGGAGAGAGGTTCCCATCAGCTGTCGCTGATCCTAGGCCGTTGTGCTGTGCAGGGAAGATGGGGGCGCCTGGCCCCAGGCAGGAGGGGGCCCGTTGCGGGCTGGAAGGTGACCCCGCACAGGGATGGCCCTGATGGAAGCCAGGCTATAGGGCCAACACCCAGGATGCTACCAAGCCCCTCTGCTCCCAGGGAGAGGCTGGGCACCCCTGTCTAACTTCAGGGGTGGCAGAGCTGGGAGGAGGAGAAGCTGGAGACATCCCCACTTTCTGGCCTCTCCCCCTCTCTGCTCCCAGCTCCTCTTCCCTCCCACGGGACACTGACAGGCCCGTTCTGGATAATTTGACCATGTTGGGTCCCCGTTTCCCTGACTGTGCCTGGCAAGGGCCGGCTGCTCTGTCTCATTCATACTGTGTCCTCCCACCCTTGGGAGGGGGCCATGGGGCTGACACAAAGCCCTGAGGAGCTCAGGATGGACCCGAGCACCTCAAGGATACTTGGAGGCTCTTGTGGGACACAGTGTTGGCTCTGGTGTTCCAGAGCCCATTGTGGAGTGTTGGCGAGAGGGCACAGTGAGCCCTTGTCCCTGGAGATGTCCTGGCCAGGGGATGGGTGCAGTTTGAGGTCCTCTGAATCCCAAGGATCTGTGATCTTCAGAACGGGGTCACTCGCGGGTCTTGGGAAATCAAAAGAACAGAGACTTGGGTCCTAGCAGTGGCCCGTCCAGGAAGGATGGCCTGGATGCAGCAGCACCGGGGAGAGGTGGGGGGCATGTGAGGTGGGCGTCCACTCCATTTAGCCAGGCTAGAGACTCAGGGTCCTCCTGGGCCCCCTTCCTTCCCTCCTTCCACAGTCTGCACACCCAGCCTCCAGGTCTGGTTCCTGGCGCCACTGGCCCCCTAGCCTCTCCAGCGCAGATGCTCTGAGTCGCTTGTGGTCCTGCCTCCTTGGACAGGACGGCTTTTCACTCAGACCAGGTGGTGTCCCCCAACAAGTCCCCACACCTTCGGAATCCTGAGCACCTTACAAGTCTGTGGGCAGTGCCCAGGGCCCTGCACCCCCTCTGCCCATTGACTTAGTTCACCTCCTTTCTTGAGGCTTCTAGAAGGGCCACTGAGATGGGCAGCCTGTGCGAGTTGCGGACCTCCTGTCAGCAGCAACTGAATGCCGTGTGCTTGACCCCGATCGTGTTTGGGGAGCTGATGGGCAGTGGGAGCCGAGAAGGCTTCTTTCTCCTCCTGCATTCTTGGAAAGACCAGTGCCCACATTCCTGGCCCTCATTTGTGGGCAGGCGTCCGTCCCAGGAATGGGAAAGCACGTTCCAGAGAGCTGGAGGCCATGGGGAGCGAGCAGAGGACTGGGGATGCTGGCCTTTGCCTGGCAGGGGCGGGGTGGGGGGAGCCTGGGAGAGTCCTGGGAAGGTTATTGACTCCATGGAGGCTGAGGGGCATGTGCCTTTCTTTTTTTATAAGTTTGGAGTTTTAAAAATATGTATATTTATGTGACTGTGCCGGGTCTTAGTTGCAGCATGCAGGATCTCCGATCTTCCTTGCAGCACGTGACAGGTAAACTTTTAGTTGTGGCGTGCAGGCCTACTTCCCTGACCAGGGATCAACGTGGCCCCCCTGCATTGGGAGCTCAAAGTCTTAGCCAGGGAAGCCCAGGCATTGTCTGTTTCTGTTGCATTTGGAGGATGAAATGATACATTAGGGCCCCCTAAGCTCTTAACTTATTTATTTTTTTTTTTACTTTACTGTTGTTGAGTTGTTAAACTGTGTCTGCCTCTTTTGAGACTCCATAGATTGTAGCCCTCCAGGCTCCTCTGTCTGTGGGATTTCCCAGGCAAGAATACTGGAGTGGGTTGCCATTTCCTTCTCCATAAACTCTTCACTTATTGATGCATTTCCGCAAAAGTTTTCCAAGATGAAATAGCAAAGGGGACAGTGGCTAGGAGGCAGGGGATGCAGGGGAGTGAGTGGGGACAACAGGGACTGAGCCACAGAGGACCTCGTGTGCTGTGAAGCCCTGGAGGTCATGGCTGGCTTCACACAGGGCCTGAGAAGGCTCCCAGGACCTTGGGTTTTGTTTTGTTTTTCGGGATGAAGTTCACACAACATGGAACTCACCATTTTAAAGTGGATAGCTCAGTGGCATTTAGTGCTTCGACAGTGTTGTGCAACCATCATGTCTTTCTGGTTCCAGAATGTTTTCATCACCCCAGAGGGAACCCTGGGTGGGCAGTCACTCCCCACCCTCCACCCCCAGCCCCTGGCAACCACTGATCTGCTTTCTGTCTGTGGATTTCTGGACGTTTCATAGAAATGGAATCATGCAACATGCGACCTTCTGTGTCTGGCTTCTTTCACTTAGCCTGAGGTCTTCAAGTTTCTTCACTATGGTAGCCTGAATCAGCTCCACTCTTTGTCATGACCGAGTAATGTTCTGTCATATGCATACACATTTCGTCTATCCATTCATCCACTGGTGGGCATTTGGGTTGTGGCCAGCCCTCTCCTTTTCAAAACTTTATTTTTGTTATAAGACAGCCTTTGCCTTGTGCATCCTCATTTTGATGGGATGTGCCAGAATGTGTCNGACCGAGTAATGTTCTGTCATATGCATACACATTTCGTCTATCCATTCATCCACTGGTGGGCATTTGGGTTGTGGCCAGCCCTCTCCTTTTCAAAACTTTATTTTTGTTATAAGACAGCCTTTGCCTTGTGCATCCTCATTTTGATGGGATGTGCCAGAATGTGTCTTCCTTTTCCCATCCCCTCAGCAAGCTGCCTCCACAGGTAAATCCGTCTTCTTGAGGGCAGTTGTACTTGGTTTTATGGCTTCTTTATATTGGCCCCCAGGGTGACAGGAAGATCCCATGCAACCTGCTGTTTCCTCGGCTCGGGTTCAGTGCTCCTGTGTCCTCCTACAGCCCTGGGGCCATGGGGTTGGGACTCCCCAGCTGGTCCAGTGATTAGAACTCCACGCTCCCACTGAAGGGGGCCCGAGTGTGAGCCCTGGTCCCATCAGGCAAATGGCCACGGGAAGCAGAGCAGCGGAGACTAGGGGCTGAGGAAGGGCTGGGGGGTGACTGGCAGTGGGCATGGGTCTGCTTTCGCCTTGCTGATAGCCGTGATGGTTGCATAACTTTGTGAGTGGATTTTATGCCACTGAATTGTACACTGCAAAATGATGACTGATATGAATCTCACCTCAATGAAATTAGAAGGAAAAGGATATGTGGGTCTTGCATGAAACCTCGCCTATTTCAGAGGTGACAAATGGAGTCTGTACGTGCGCCTATGCTGCCAAGGCCAGCCAGTGGGCAGGTGACAGTCACCACTGGGACCCAAGTCCAGCTTCCGCTTCTCGGGGATGGGTTCTGGCAACCTCACCTCCGCCCAGGGCAGCTTCCTGCCAAGCCTGCTTAGGGCCCCTGGGTGGAGAGCAGATGGCTCCATGGCCTCTCAGCTGCCTGCCCACCTCTGCTCCCCCACAGCATGGCTGACAAGAACGGGGCCCTCAAGTGCACCTTCTCGGCCCCTGGCCACAGCACCAGCCTCCTGCAGGGCCTCGCTGCGCTCCGCGCCCAGGGCCAGCTCCTGGACGTCGTGCTCACTGTCAACCGAGAGACCTTCCCCGCCCACAAGGTGGTCCTGGCCGCCTGCAGCGACTACTTCAGGTGCGCGCGGGCCCCGGGGTGGAGTGGGGGCACCGCCCGCCCCAGAGGGACCATCTCCTGGCTGTGCCACCAGCTGCACCCAGCCCAGGGTGGCTGTGAGGGAAGGAGGTTGAGGTCCGCCCATCTCTGGGTTTAGAGAGACGCCAGATGTCCAGTTAGCCCGCAGGTTTTCCAGATTTGCTGCTTGTTCAACCCTGGGGGACACGGAGCAGACGAGCTGAGCATGCCTGGGGGCGGAGGTGGGAGCCCGCTTAGCAGCTTCTGCCCTGTGAAAGCGGCAGGGCACCGTAGGGTTTTCATTCTGTCTTTGATGCCTACTTGTGCCTAACGCTGTTCTGGGCCTTGGGAATTTGGCAGTGATCAAAGGCATGAATTCTGCCCTTGCGAGCCTGTGTGCAGGCCGGGGGATGGATGGTACACCTAGTTGGCAGTCCCTGTGGGTGCCAGACTCTTCCAAGACGCCGTGTTATGAATAAGGCTGGGTGTCCGGGTCTCTCTGTCCCAAAGACTCTTTCCTGAAGAGCTCGGCTGGGCAGGGGAGTGAGGGTCCCACCCAGCCATTCTTACCTGTGGGAAGCTGTCACAGCTCGGGGACAGTTTCCCTCATTCCCTTATTGACCAACTGGTCAGCTTCCTCCTGCCACCTGAGAGAGCTGGGTTGCCACTTGGGGGTGGTTCTCCAGCCCCACTTTGCCGGCCATCTCTTAGAGTCCCAGCCCAGGTGCCCACCCTGGGCCTCACGGTCCTTGCAACTGGGGTGCTTTGCCTGGTGCGCCCCCTGGCTGCCCGCCCCATGGGCTCAGAGAGGCCATTCTGGGGAGCTGGAGCAGCCAAGCCATCTGGGGCGCCGCTTCTATTTTTATTCTGGATTTGGGGACGGGCGGGCCGGCCGAGCCAGAAATGCCCTTTAAAGGCTCCTCTGCGCTGGCACTGCAGTTGGAGAGGCCTTAAAAGGCAATGCTCCCTCCCATCGCCGTGATCACTTCTGCCTTCGATGGGCTGATGGAACTCGTGGTGACAAGAAGAAGCGGGGTCTGGGGGCTGGTGGAGCGCTGCTGCCAAGGGTTGGGTGGTGGTTAGTCGGTGGCCCCCGGCTGCCCCCAGCTCGGCTGTCTCTGCTCTGGGCCTGAGCTGGGCCCACCCAGTGGGGGACATGCACCTGGCGCATCTGCCAGGTGGTGTCTGAAGTTGTCCCCTCAGGCAGCTGTCATAGATGTGTGCTGATAGGAGTTACAACTCTGATGAGGTGCCAGCTGGTCCCATGAAAGGACCCTGCCACTCTCCATCTTCTAGAACTTGCCAGGAGCCCTGAGCAGGCACTGGGGTTCTCACCCCTCTTCCTGGTAGGGGACCCTCTGGAGCCTTGGGGGGCTGGGACCCCAGGGCCGGTGTGTCTCACTAGCACTCAAGTAATACGGCTTCTCGGAGCAGGAGCGCGTGGTGGACAGAGCCGGGGTCACTTGCTGCTGGGGTGGGGCTCACAATGGACTGGTGTTCCTTTAGGCCATTCTCAGGGGGCTTCCCTGAGCACCTAGGCCTCTGGAGACGGCAGGGATCCTAGCATAGCTTCCTGACGGGCCCTCTGACCTGGGGACTCTCACCCCTCTCTGACTCATGTGACAGTGACCCAAGACCCAGGCTGGGGAAGGTGGAGCCTCCTGCCCTGGTGGGCCAGGCTGTCTGTGACCCATGGTGCGCACTGCTGTGGGGGACCCTGCTCTGTCTCCGGAACTTGCCGCGGGGGAGCTTTCCCAGGGCGGGTGTTAAGGTGGGCCAGGGGGACCCGTCCTTAGTCAGTCCAGTCGCTCAGCCGTGTCCGACTCTCTGTGACCCTGTGGACCGCAGCACACCAGGCCTCCCTGTCCATCACCAACTCCTGGAGCTTGCTTAAACTCATGTCCGTTGAGCCAGTCATGCTATCCAAGCATCTCATCCTCTGTTGTCCCCTTCTCCCGCCTTCAATCTTTCCCAGCATCAGGGTCTTTTCCAATGAGTCAGTTCTTCGCATCAGGTGGCCAAAGTATTGGAGTTTCAGCTTTAGCATCAGTCCTTCCAATGAAAGTCCTGTCCTCAGAGTCAAAGCCAAACCCAAAATTTGGTCTCCTCTTGCGGAACTGCACCCACCCCGCGGCTCACAACCCTTGGTCTTCACCCTCTGAGTCCGTGGGCCCTAGCACTGCTAACCTCTGGGTTAGGCTGGGCAGGGCCCCTGGTGGGGACAGTGTCCGGGGTGTGGGGGCCAGGCCTTCCTGGGCAGCACTCGGCCCCTGGGCTGGCCTGAGCCTCCCCGCTGTGTCTCCGACCTTCAGGGCCATGTTCACGGGTGGCATGCGGGAGGCGAGCCAGGACGCCATCGAGCTGAAGGGCGTGTCGGCCCGCGGCCTGAGGCACATCATCGACTTCGCCTACAGCGCCAAGGTGACGCTGGACCTGGACTGCGTGCAGGACGTGCTGGGCGCCGCCGTGTTCCTGCAGATGCTGCCTGTGGTGGAGCTGTGCGAGGAGTTCCTCAAGGCCGCCATGAGCGTTGAGACCTGTCTGCACATCGGCCACATGGCCACCACCTTCAGCCTGGCCTCGCTCAAGGAATCAGTGGACGCCTTCACCTTCCGGCACTTCCTGCAGATAGCCGAGGAGGAGGACTTCCTGCACCTGCCGCTCGAGCGCCTGGTCTTTTTCCTGCAGAGCAACCGGCTGCAGAGCTGCGCTGAGATTGACCTGTTCCGGGCGGCCGTGCGCTGGCTGCAGCACGACCCAGCCCGGCGCCTGCGTGCCAGCCACGTGCTCTGCCATATCCGCTTCCCACTCATGCGGCCCTCGGACCTGGTGGACAGCGTGCAGACGCTGGACATCATGGTGGAGGACGTGCTGTGCCGCCAGTACCTGCTGGAGGCTTTCAGCTACCAAGTGCTCCCCTTCCGGCAGCACGAGATGCAGTCATCGCGCACCGCCGTGCGCTCAGACGTGCCCTCGCTGGTGGCCTTCGGGGGCACCCCGTACACAGACAGTGACCGTTCCGTCAGCAGCAAGGTGTACCAGCTGCCCGAGCCGGGCGCCCGGCACTTCCGTGAGCTGACGGAGATGGAGGTGGGCTGCAGCCACACGTGCGTGGCGGTACTGGACAACTTCGTGTATGTGGCCGGGGGCCAGCACCTGCAGTACCGCAGTGGCGAGGGCGCCGTGGACGCCTGCTACCGCTATGACCCCCACCTCAACCGCTGGCTACGCCTGCAAGCCATGCAGGAGAGCCGGATCCAGTTCCAGCTGAACGTGCTGTGCGGCATGGTGTACGCCACGGGCGGCCGCAACCGGGCCGGCAGCCTGGCCTCAGTGGAGCGGTACTGCCCGCGGCGCAACGAGTGGGGCTACGCCTGCTCGCTCAAGCGCCGCACGTGGGGCCACGCGGGCGCCTCGGCGGGGGGCCGCCTGTACATCTCGGGTGGCTACGGCATCTCGGTGGAGGACAAGAAGGCCCTGCACTGCTACGACCCCGAGGCCGACCAGTGGGAGTTCAAGGCGCCCATGAGCGAGCCCCGAGTGCTCCACGCTATGGTGGGCGCCGGCGGCCGCATCTACACTCTCGGGGGCCGCATGGACCACGTGGACCGCTGCTTCGATGTGCTGGCCGTGGAGTACTATGTGCCCGAGACGGACCAGTGGACCAGCGTCACCCCCATGCGGGCCGGCCAGTCTGAGGCTGGCTGCTGCCTGCTGGACAGGAAGATCTACATTGTCGGGGGTTACAACTGGCGTCTCAACAATGTGACCGGCCTTGTGCAGGTGTACAACACCGAGACGGACGAGTGGGAGCGCGACCTGCACTTTCCCGAGTCCTTTGCTGGCATCGCCTGTGCCCCCGTGCTGCTGCCCCGGGCCGGGGCCCGCAGGTAGCTCCCCGGACCCCAGTGACCGGCTTGGCCATCTGCTGTTTCTGCCAGGGGCTTGGTGGGCGCAGGTCCCCGCAGAGAACTGGGCCGCCCTACCCCTGGGCCGGCCTCCTGGGGCCTGCCGCGTGGATGCGGCACCCTCTGTGTCCCTGCTTCCTTCCTGAAGCAGATTCTGGCTCCACGCCCCCGGGGGGAGCCTGCCAGCAGCATGGCTAACGTGCTGTGGCCACCAGCTTACGCCCGAGGCGGTTTCCTTGCCCACCTCGTGTTCTCCCTGGTGGGTGGGAGTAGGGGTCTCGTTCAGAGTGTGTGGCTTTGTCTCCCCTCTCTCCCCTCCCTCTGCCTGGAGGTCTGAGACGTTCAGATTTGAACTCGTTTGATCCTCCAGTTTCCCCCAACCCCCTCTGAATTGCATGTGTCTTTTTTTTAATAAAAACACACCCAGATCTCTGTGACACACGGGAGCAGGAGAGGCGGCTGGGAGGTGCCTGACTCGGGGTGGCCAGAAGGGCATGTTTCTGCCTCCCCAGTGAGCCTGAGCTGCTGAGTGGGAGGGGACCAGTGCTCATCTCCATTCCTGACCTGGGTCCTGGTCCCTTCAGGGTGTGCGATTGCCTGCTTTCAGGAGGGAGAACCACAGCCACCTCCCAGAGGTGGTCCTTAGGGGCCTTAGGCCTTCCGTTTGGCTCTGGGTGACATGCAGGGCCGTGACAAGAACAGGGCTGAGGCTCCTGTCCCACGAATGAGCGGGGACACTGGCCTCAGAATCTCACAGCACATCTGCACCCCACAGGCCTGTCCCGTGGTTTTATTTCTGCCCCTTTCTAGCCCTCTGCTCCCCAACCCCCGCCCTGTGTGCAGGTTGACGTGCCGCCGGGCCTGTGCCCACCTGGTGCGGGAAGTCAGGCTGGCTGTGAGGCAGCTCCCTACGAGGGATTTGCGGCATCTGTGGCCACGTTTGTTTTGGAGTCTAAACCTCAAAACCTCTGTTTTTGTTTGGTTCTCTTTTGCTTTTTCTTAAGAGGCCAGCACCGCTGTCTTATAAACGAGATTTGTGCCCTCGGGGCAAATTAAAGTGTCTCTTCTGCTGCGAATGGACGATTGACGTGGTGTCTCTGTGACCCTCGCGCCATGTGAAGAATTAACCTCAGACCTTAGCAGACGTCACCGCCTATGTTCCTTACATTTAATAAAAATGTTATGGTAAAAACATGGAGTGGGCCCAGTGCTGAGCTTGTGGGGCATGATGGCGCGCAGATCCCTAATGGCCTTGCATGTCCGGGGGCTTCTCTCCCCCCTCCCCCTTTTCCAGCCTTGCAGAGGAGCAGGACCAGCCTTTGGCTCAGAGCCGTGGGGGCAGCGGGCTTCCCAGGTGGTGCAGTGGTAAAGAACTCGCCTGCCAATGCAGGAGACGCAGGTTTGATCCCTGTTGGGAAAATCCCTGGAGGAGGAAATGGCAGCCTGCTCCAGGATTCCTGCCTGGAGAATCCCATGGACGGAGGCTGCCTGGAGGGCTATAGTCCATGGGGTCACAGAGTCGGACATGACTGAGCGGATGTGAGCGTGCGGGTGTGGGCGTGCAGCCAGGACTTCCACTTCCAGTGGGGAAGACAGAGGGCAAACCCGGCCCAGGAGGGCCGGCCTTGGAGAGACTCTTTCCATGTTGCTCCTTGTGCCTGGTGGCCCAACCCCCTGCCATCAGCCAGCCCCAGAGCGCCTGGCTGGTTCTGTTTCCATCTACTCAGTCGCAGGACTCCAGGGTGGCTAGCCAGGAGCCCTCTCCCTAGAGGCTGGGATAGGGGAGAAGCAGGGCAGGTCCTCAAGGAATGAAGTAGTCACCGTGCTCCAGAGCTCCATGGATTGCCCCCAATCCCAGCGCCTATAGCAGGCCTCGCTGCAAACCCCACTGCTGCATTGTGGAGAATGTATTTTCTGACAGCCTCCTGAAAGGGCTGGCTTCTGGGATCACCCTCAAAACGTATCCACAGGCCTGGCGCTCCTGTGCCATGGCCATCAGGGTCTGGGGGTGAAGCTGAGTCTGTGTAGGGGTGAGGGGACAGGGTTGAAATAGAAACTAGATTGGGAACCTGTGATGAGTCCACACTGCCAGCGGCGTAGAAATGAAAAGAGCAGCCCTCAGGGATTTACCAGAACATTCCAGCCCTTTCTCATCCCCACCCCCCAACCTGAGCTTCCCCCAAAGAGAACCCTTCCTTGCTAGAGGCATGGCCCCTTCAGGGGGGCAGTTAGAAGCCTTTGCCAGCTGCAAGTCCCCCCAGCTCAGCTCACACCTTAGAACATCTTGTCCCCAGTGAGCTGGCAGGGATGGCGGCACGGAGGGAGGGGGTGGGGTGGGGGCTGCCGTATCTAACCGGGTCGATTGTGCATAACCGTCTGGGCTGGTTCATGGAATGTTCCGGAGGCCCCCTGCCCCTCCCTCTCCACACCCACCCACGGACCCCCCCCATCCCCAAAGAAAGGAAAATTATTTTTCGTATTGTAAACTTTAAACACGAAAAAGCTGTTTTTAATTTAGCAGAAACTGGCTTGAGTCTTCACTCTTGTGCACATTTGCGTCCTTCAAAGAGAGGCAGAACATGCGTGCAGAGAGGCACGAAGATCCTCACGCACACCTGCACGCAGGCATCTGACACACTCATCCACGTGGTCACGCTCACGCCCACAGGTAGCCTGGCTCCTAGGCTTGTGCTGTGCACCCATGTGCTCGCTCACGCAGTTACCACACGCGCTCCAGGACCAGCCTGACTCTCCTCCACACAGCACCATGCAGAGGTCTGGAGCTCATCACCCCGTCCCCTCCTTCACCTTTTGCCCAGGGCAGCTCGGGCACGTAGGGACTGAGTGTGTGGAGATCCCCTCAGCTTCCAGATGTCCTGCTTCCCCGCTGTGGCCCTGGATGCGGCCGGCAGGAGCCTCCCTCTGCACCTGGGCTCGGGCTGTGGGAAAACGCCCTCTCCCGGGACGGTGGGATGGAGGCCCGAGAGAGGGAGGCCAAGTGTGACTTCTGGGGCCTCACAGTGAGCGAGGGCCAAGGGGGCCTCGGGGGAGCCGTGTGAGGTGGGAATCTGCCCCAGACCTGGCTAGCTTGGAAACCCGCCCCTGGCTTCATCTCTGAGAACGCAGCCCCAGCTCCTCTGTTCTCACGGGCCCTGGAGAGTTTGCTTCTCATGGTGGAGCCTCGGCGCACGGGTTTTATTAGGGGCACCTGGCCATGTATCCCGAGAGGCACAGCCTGAACGTTTGTTGCACAAATGAGAGCTTTGGGGGTGGGGAGGTAGGAGCAGAGCCTATCTGGCTCCAGCATCCATGGGCATGATGGGCCTGCCCTTGACCCTAGGGGCAAGAGGGCCACGACACCATGCTGCTGCCCACAATAAAGGCCCCAGCTTAGTTCTTGTGACTGACCCGTGCTTGGTGCCATCCTAGTGGCCATTTCACCCCCCTCACCAGCAGAGCCACGATTTGGTGCCCAGCCTCAGGGGTTAATTTAGGATTTGGCTGAGCCATTCTTGGCAACGTCTTTTGTGGGGGTTGTTGTCAATCTGGGCGTGTTTCCCAGTTCTGGC
The DNA here is from genome assembly GCA_006410615.1 of Neotragus moschatus. Classification (NCBI taxonomy): domain Eukaryota; kingdom Metazoa; phylum Chordata; class Mammalia; order Artiodactyla; family Bovidae; genus Neotragus; species Neotragus moschatus. The sequence continues at coordinate 3,951 of SJYA01005654.1, read as the reverse complement.
CAGCAAGCTTTAAGGGGGAGTCTGGGGTGGGGGTTTCTGGACACAGGAGAAGTGCTGTTGACCCCCTCCCTCCCTTATTATTTCCTACAAGGACACAATGCCAGGAGCTTCTGCAGCCATCTTGTGGCCATGAGGAGCAAGTTAAGGCACACACAGAAGTGCTGCCTCCCAGAGCCCTGAAATCAGGGGGGTACCAGTCCCACCCTGGAACCTCTAACCTCCAGAGATCTTTTTATGAGAAATCACAGTGTCTGTGTTGCTTAAGATACTAGTGGTCAGATATTCTGATAATTGTAATTCAAACAGTTCCAAAATTATAAGTGTAACAGATGCTGGGGTTTCCCCATCTTATGTAAGTCAGGGTTTTAATTTGCAAGTAACAAAACACTGGCCAATTTAAATAGCAAGAACGTGCATTGGAATGCTGTTCAGTTCCTCACAAAAGTGGCAGAAAGGCTGGAAAACCAGGCTCAGAAAATGGTAGAAATCAAGAAGGCGAGGGTGATCAGCTGAAATCATGCCGGGAAACTGGTTGGTGAGGTCATTCCTCCCACCACCACAGAATCCAGATGCCTCAAATGGCACTGCCACTGGCACTCCGCCATAGCTGCCCCTGGAAACCAGATGCCCCTGCCCCAGTGCTGTTTCTTTCCATCGCTTGGAAACATGCTGTTGGCCCAGCCCATGTCCTGTGCCAATACATTAGCTGCCCGAGGGTAGGGAAAGTTAATACATCAGTGTATTAGTCAGCTACTGCTGCTGAGTAACGAGCAAGCCCAACTCTCAATGGCATGCAAACATAAATATTTTTTCACATATCTGTGACTCAGCTTGAGGGCAGGGTGTCTGTTCTGGGCTTCCCTTGGCTGGGCAGCTCTGCTTCCCAGTGCAAGACTGTGGAATAACTGGGATGCTCAACTCCACCTGCCTTGCATCCTCCTGGGACCAACAGCTTGTTAACCTATGCTCTCCTCCTATAGTGGTGCCAGAGGACAAGTGGGATCAGGTGAGGCCTCCTAAGACCCAAATTCAGAACTCTTGTGCTGTCACTTCTCCCCATATTCCTTTGGCCAAAGCAAATAATGTGGCCAAGGTCAAAATCGGGGTTGGAGGAATATCCCCCACCTTGTGCAGGAGTACACAGTGGGGTGGCACAGGGCAGCAGAACATGGAGACAGATGGGAAGCAGGGGCCTGTCATGTGATTGATTATACCACTGGCTTTAAACATTCTTTGCAATTCTGTGGTGCGTCCAAACTGTGGTTCTGGAGAAGACTCTTGTGAGTCCCTTGGACAGCAAGGAGATCAAACCAGTCAATCCTAAAGGAAATCAACCCTGAATATTCACTGGAAGGACTGATGCTGAAGCTGAAGCTCCAATAGTTTGGCTACCTGATACAAAGAGCTGACTCACTGGAAAAACCCTGATGCTGGGAAAGATTGAGGGCAGGAGGAGAAGGGGGTGACAGAGGAAGAGATGGTTGGGTGGCATCACCGACTCAATGGACATGAGTTTGAGCAAACTCAGGGACATAGTGAAGGACAGGGAAGCCTGGCGTGCTGTAGTCCTCCGGGTTGCAGAGTTGGACAGAGCAACTGAACAGCAGCCCTTGGCTTTGGAGCCTCTGTGGTCAGTGGGGGACAAAATTCCCATGATGGAGACTCCCCAGCTTCCAGCTGCTGGGCCATCAGAAAGAAAAGTCAGCTGTATCTCTTCTGCAGACACTATCCCTGAGAAGGTGGGGAACCCGCCTCTTTTACTGTTGAGGAGACTGGGGCTATAAGTGTCCTGAGCGTTTGGACAATGGAGGGGGCGCTCTGTGTGCGGAGTTCAGCTGGAACTCGCCCAAGCCTCAGGGCATTGTGGGGTCATTGCCCCAGATATCCCTTCAGCATGGTGGTTACAGCAGGGACTGGACTGCTAGCTCTTCTCCTGCCCCACCATGCCCTAGAGCCATCCCCCTGGGTCCCTGCTGCTCCCCAACTCCAGCCTTCTCAGCAGCCCGTCCTGCCCTACCTTCCACCCCTCACTCAGCCTGGGGTGGGAGGCCACGAGGCCTGGGTCCTCATCTAACCTCTTATTCAATCGCGTAAGGAGCGAGCTCCATGTCTGACGTTTCTGACTTCCCATTGCTTTCTTCCCTGTCGCTTCATAATCAAACCTGGCTCCTGCTTTGCTTTTCAAAACTGAGGAGGGCCCAGCTTGGAAGTCAAAGACGGGCCCTGGATGGTTTTCCTCTTTGTCTTCCCGCTCCAAATGGCCTGAGTTCACCTTCAGCAATGTGGGTACCCCAGATTGACTAAGATTCCATATAAGGCAGTGCAGAAAAGCAAGCCATGAAAACTAACATCTCGAGGTAGGGTTCTGCTTCCCTCGCAGTGACTGAATGCTTGCAAGGAAGCAGGCACTGGGCTTTAATCTTCCCAAGAACCTACTCTTGATGCCGAAAGCTCAGCTTCTGTATCACCAGTGATGAAGTGAATCTCTGAGACAAGAGTTTTAGGTGAAGTAGAAAAGGAAAGCTTTATTACTTTGCCAGGCAAAGGGGGACACAGTGGGCTCCTGCCTTGAAGATCTACATGTCCCCACTTAGAACAGTGAGAAGTTTTACAGCAACGGTTCAAAGAGGGCGTGATCAGCTTGTGGGCATTCTTCTGAGGGGTTGCTCACGAGGTGAGTGGGAGTCAGCACCATCAACCTTCAGATTCCAACTGGTCTGGGGTCTGCATGCTCGAGGGCACCATACCATCGTCCACTGTTAGCTCTTCCCACCTGGGAGGGGTTTCAGTATCTGCAAAACAGTTCAAAAGAGGGACTTCTGTGGTGGTCCAGTGGTTAGGCATCTGCCTGCCAACGCAGGGGACATAGGTTCGATCCCTGGTCGGGGAGAATCCCACATGCTGTGAAGCAGCTAAGCCCGTGCACCACAGCTACTGAGCCCGTGAGCCTAGACCTCATGCTCTGCAGCAAGATAAACCACCGCCAAGAAGAGCAGCCCCTGCTTGCTGCAAGGAGAGGAAGCCTGTGTGCAGCAATGAAGACCCAGTGCAGCCAGTAAAGAAAGAAAGAAAAAGAGAGACCCTAGAGAGCTCCCTTAACCCTTCTGCCATATGAGATTGCAGCAAAAACAAACAAATAAAAAACCCAGCTCCAACATATGGTTGTGCGTATCCCTGCATGGGTAGCCAGGACCTTGCCCCAAGCCTGCACTGTTTCTCCCCCCCCACTGTTTGGTGGCGCCACCCTGCATACGGGATCTTAGATCTCCAACCAGGGATTGAACCCACTCTGAGCAGTGTCTTAGTCTGGACCCCCAGGGAAGTCCCTGCACAAATGCTTCTCTTGACTGTTTCTCCCTTGCCTTGCATCCCCTCCCTTTCCTAATTAACACGTGTTAGAATCTGCCTGTTGGAGCTCAGGGAAGGTCATGCAGACTGAATGAAGTCTATTTCCTGTAATCAAACAAATGGGGGCCACAGAAAGACTTTTGTGCACAGGAGCCCCACGGGACCCTGCTTGGTTTCTGAGGAGTGCAATTATCCACATTTCACATGGGAGGGCAGCGAGACTCAGAGAGGTGAAGTCACTTGCCCGTTGTCACACAGTTGGAGAACTGGCAAGGGCTTGGGCCACACAGAAATGCTCAGGAACGTAGGATTTAATTCACCTTGTATCTAGAAGCTGTATTTTGAGGGGTGCTCTGGTGGGGAGGCAGGGGAAAGGGCATTCTGGGCAGGAAGACAGCCTTGCAAAGGCCCTGAGGCAAGATCAGCAAAGCTGGATGGAGAGCACGAGAAAGGGAAGGGTGGGAGAGGAAGCTGGCAGAGAAAAAAGGCGCACAGGTGGAGTTATGGAGCGTAGCAGAGAAAACTGTTTCATGGAGGCAGCAAGAAGTAGCTTATTTGACTTGCCTCTGAGCTTACATTCAGATGTGTTCTGTAACTCAAGTG
>SJYA01005653.1:0-24199 GCA_006410615.1 Neotragus moschatus | reverse complement strand
AGGATTTGAAATAGCTCAACTGGAATTCCATCACCTCCACTAGCTTTGTTTGTAGTTATGCTTCCTAAGTCCCACTTGACTCTGCGTTCACATGGGGTTACTGTTCACAAATTTAAAGAAGGCCAGGCAGCATGGCTGTCTGGTGTCCTGCCAGCCACACTGAACTGTGTTGGTGCACGTGTGCAGTGGGTGGAACTGGGGTCTGGCAGAGCTGGGCATGGAACAGAGTCATGATGAAGGGCCCTGGGGGCAGGGGTGCTGAGGAAAGTGTTGCTGGAGAAGGGAGACACAAGGAATCGCATAGCCAGTGTTTTGGGAAAATCATCTCCCTATTGACATGCCAAGTGTAACAGCTGGTTCAGGGTTGGAGGAACAAGCCACAAGCCGGGTCGTAACATTTTCGTGGAATGAGGGCAAGTGAACCTGAGGAAGTTTAGCAAAGGTGATGGCTGATGTCACATGTGCACTTGAGCTTCAGAGGAACTTCAGAGGGAGGGCAGATGGAAATGGTGAATTGGCCCCTGGAGCAGTAGGGGCGGGAGAGGGATGGATGCACTGGGCACATGGGAAGCTATGGCTGTGCGAGAAGCTAGGTGCCTTGGAGATCAGAAAGGGAAGGGAATTTTCAGAAAAGAAATTGAGGATGTCGGAGTTTTGCTGGTGATGGATTTTGTATTCTGTATTCCAGAGGTCAGAGTGGAAGTTCAGGGCTAGGAAACCAACAGTGGTAGGGCAGTTTAAGGGAATTCAGAGCTGCTGGGTGAGGCTCTAGTCTGGTTCATCTCAGTGACCGAGGGGCACAGGTTCAGGCCTGAGGGTACAGAGCATCGGGGTGGGAGAGTTCTTGCTGGCGAGAGCTGTGGGGTCCCCTAGGGTGCCTGGAAAGCGGTGCCGTGGAGGGTGTGGCATCCCTCCAGAGCAGAATGTTCTTACAGGGAGCACAGGACACTCCAAAGGGGTCCTGTTCTCTCAAGCTGGCTGCGGTGCTCAGGCCAGGACAGGCGACCCCAGGGGGGCAGGGCGGAGGCTCCTTCCACCTCTTGATAGAAGGATGTCTTCCTGTCTCCACAAGGATGTCATTTAGAGTATGCCTTGTTGTTGCTGTAGATTTGTTTGTGCTCCCTCCACTGTGTTCTTCAACGTTCCTTTTTCCCGTTGGTTTTGAACTCTCTTTGTAGGACCTGAGGCAAGAGTACCCGTATGCGTGTGTGTATGCGTGCTCAGTCGCTCAGTCGTGTCCAACTCTGTGCAGCCCCATAGACGGCAGCCTACCAGGTCCTTCCATCCCTGGGATTCTCCAGGCAAGAACACTGGAGTGGGTTGCCATTTCCTTCTCCAATGCATGCATGCATGCTAAATCGCTTCAGTCGTGCCTGACTCTGTGTGACCTTATGGACAGCAGCCCACCAGTCTCCTCTGTCCACGGGATTCTCTAGGCAAGAACACTGGAGTGGGGTGCCGTTTCCTTCTCCCAGTGTACACATGTCACCGCTCCTCTCTTTGTCCAGTCCTCTGTCCCCGTGTCCACTCTCTACGTCTGCATCTCTGCTGCTGCTGCTGCTGCTAAGTCGCTTCAGTCGTGCCCGACTCTGTGTGACCCCACAGATGGCAGCCCACCAGGCTCCCCCGTCCCTGGGATTCTCCAGGCAAGAACACTGGAGGGGGTTGCCATTTCCTTCTCCAATGCATGAAAGCGAAAAGTCATAGTCAAGTTGCTCAGTCGTATCCGACTCTTAGCGACCCCATGGACTGCAACCTACCAGGCTCCTCTGTCCATAAGATTTTCCAGGCAAGAGTACTGGAGTGAGGTGCCATTGCCTTCTCCATCCGCATCTCTATTGCCCTGAAAATAGGTTCATTAGTACCATTTTTCTAGATTCCATATACGTGTTAATATATGATTCTCTGCCTAACTTCTATCAGACTCTTCTGCTTTTATCCCCACCTAAACAACTCTCAGAGCCCTTAACTTTCATCTGCGCTGTTTGATTTCCTTGCTTCTGGATCCCACAACCCTTGCTGGCCCGGCTTTCACCTTTCCCAAATTGTACCCATCTGCTTCCCAGCTTCCAAGGTCTTTTTTGCTGTCATCTCTTCTGTGATTCTCTTTGTACTACTGAGTTTATGCTTATATTTTTCTTACTGTCATTTAAGTGGGCTTTTGCAAGATAGATGGGATAAATATGTTGCCTTAACTTTAGCTGGAATTATTAACCCTTCTTGGAGTGCATGATGACTGCAAAGTGCTACTGCACTGGTGTGTGTGATGACAGCTGAGAGTCTGAAAAGAGGAATACTTAGAGGCTCTATATTTCACCACAGTGGAGATTTTCAAATGTTTTTCACTCACCTAGTTTCTTGACTGAATCATTTGGTTTGTGTAAGCACAGTAGTTGAGTAAGAGGACTGAGAGTCTGATCTTATTTGGTGGGATACTTGATTCTTCAAACTAGGGAGCTTAGTAGGTATTTATTTTATGGACTTCCCACATATCATGGCAATCAGCTTGATTTTTCCATGGGAAATACCCCTCCGTACTTTCTGTTCAAGTGTTGGATGGGCTTGGATACAGGAGCTATAAATGGCCCAAGTGTCTGATGGACAGACTTTACCCTGAGGCCACAGGAGTTGCTTCAGGGATGAGCGCATAATCCAAACCAGTCTAATGTGGCACCGTCCTGAACTTTTGTTGGAACTCTTCAGGAAGAAATGGGCTTTCTCATTGTAGTCATGAGACTACAGGCTGGCGGGCAGGCTGTAAGGCCAAAGGTGCTGGTGACTATCCTGACCCCATGTAAGCAAATTCCTTTGCAGGAATGAAGGAAAGGAGAGAAAGAGATTGAGACTGAGACCTAGAAACACTGCTTGTTGCTGGAGCATCTGGGTCATCAGTGCCTGAAAATCTGCCCTTGGATTTTCTGGTTATTTGAACCAGTGAATTTTCACTTGTTAAATTAGTTTGTGTTGGTTTTCTGCTTTGTGAAACCACAGGGGTTATAGCTAAAGTAGAGTATATACAAAGCCGTGTGTGTGTGTGTGTGTGTGTGTGTATGTGTGTGTGTGATGCACATAAACAGAATTCCAAGAAATCATTGCTGTTTTTCTCTTTCTCTTAAGTGTAAATATAATGCCATTGTACTTGTAGAAATGTTAAGCTAAATCATTTATGTGAATATTGACTTTTCATGTGTGAAAAGCACTAGAAAGCAGGATGCTAGAGGTATGATTCTTTGATAAAGTTCTTTCCAGAGTCTTTGGGGGATGATTTCATCTAACGCTAATGGCTCACATGGGGATTTCAGAGTATAAGAAAAAATCAACGGTACATGATTCCACCAGATGNTACTTGTAGAAATGTTAAGCTAAATCATTTATGTGAATATTGACTTTTCATGTGTGAAAAGCACTAGAAAGCAGGATGCTAGAGGTATGATTCTTTGATAAAGTTCTTTCCAGAGTCTTTGGGGGATGATTTCATCTAACGCTAATGGCTCACATGGGGATTTCAGAGTATAAGAAAAAATCAACGGTACATGATTCCACCAGATGTAGGATAAGGGAATAACTTTAGAATTTAAATAATAAGAAATGCCTCTGGAGTGCTTCTTATGTTTCAGTATATGCAAATTAGATTTTTATATGATGTATCTCATAATATGGTCAACAATGGAGCAAAATTGAAATTTAATTGAAAACAGAGCTGGAGGAAAGCTGGGACTGGAAAGCATAATCTCTAGTTCCAACAAAAGCCATTTATACTGCATGTCAAGACTAGTCCACACTTTCAAACTCAGTTAGAAATAGACCAAGAGAATGGAATTTATTCCAAAGAGTGGAAGCAGATTGAGAGGCAGGGTAAAATATTATTTATTTGGCAATTACTCATATGTAAATAAGAGAAATTGTTATGCATAATTAAAAAACTATTCACAGCAAAGTAGTTGATAGGGAAAGGAATAAAATAGTGCTAGCTTGAGAAGAACAACTGATATGAAATACTATCAGAATAGACATCATTTTAACATGGATCTTGTTGTTTTTAATTACATTTTCTGCAGGTTTTGCATTGAGTATCAGCCAGAATCATAATCCAAGAAAACATAACACTGAAACCTTATTACAGGATTATAGAAAGCTTCCTCTTCCCCCACACCTCACTACTATCTTAATTATATTATATTATTATAATGTATTACTATATTATTAAAGTCTATTACAATAGTTTCTTTTACCCAGTATATCATGTTAGGCTATGAAGAAAAAGTTACAAGACATACTAAAAGGCAAAAACACAGTTTAAAGAGATAGAATAAGCATCAGAACCAGAGTCAGATAGGGCAGAAATGTTAGAATGATCACACTGGGGATCCAAAACAACTATGATTAATATGCTGAGCTCCAATGAATCAAGTAGACAGCACATAAGAACAAAAGGGCAATATAAGAAGAGGGATGAGAATTCTAAGAAAAAAAAAGAAATGAGAGAGATAACAAACACTGTGGAATGAAGAATGCCTCCAGTGGGATTTTAGTAGACTGGTCTTAGCTGAGGGCAGACTCTGTGTGTTTGAGGATGTCTCAATAGAATGTCCCAAGATCCCAAAAGCAAATAAACCAGAGACTGGGAAAAAATAGAACAGAAAATCCTAGAAGGACAGAACAACAACAAAACGTTTAATAAAAGAATAATAGGAGTACCAGAAGGAGAAGAGAAAGGAACGGGAGAATAGTTGAAACAGTAATGACCATGAATTTCTCCAAATTAATGTTCGACATCAAACCACAGACCTAGAAAGCTTAGAGAACATCAAAAGCAGAAACAAACTAAGGAACACCCCTAACCTATAAGTGCGCGTATATTTCAAACTACAGAAAATCGAAGGGTAAGGAAAACTCCTGAAAGAAAGCAGAGAGGAAAACACTTTTACCTGTAGAGCAGCACAGATAAGAACGACATCTGATTTCTCAGAAACCAAGCAAGCAAGAAGAAACTGGTGTAAAATTATTTAAATGGTTGAGAGAAACCCCTCTCCACCCAACCTAGAATTCAGTACACTGTGAAGTCATCATTCAGAAGTGAATGAGAAGCAAAGACTTTCTCAGAAAAACAAAAATTGAGGGAATTTATCACCAGTAGACTTGTTTTGCAAGAAATGTTAAACGTTCTTTTAGAGAGAAGGAAAACACTGTAGGTCAGAAACTTAGATTTATACAAAGAAAGAAAGAATATCAAAGAAGGAATAAGTGAAAGTAAACTAAAAACTTACTTTTTAAATATTTTTTTATATTTTTAAATTTTTATTTCTTTGTTTTGCTTTACAATACTGTATTCATTTTGCCATACATTGACATGAATCAGCCACGAGTGTATATGAGCTCCCAATCCCGACCCCCTCCCCCCTCCTACCCCACACCATCTCCCCGGATCATCCCCATACATCAGTCCCAAGCATCCTGCATCCTGCATCGAACCTAGACCGGCGATTCGTTTCACTTATGATATCATACATGTAAAACTTACTTTTATTTTTAAATGATCTTATAGTTCACAGTTTCTTTTCCCAAAATAATAGCAAGGAAAAAGCTGGTGCTGTGAAAAGACCAATTAGATTGATCTAGTCTGCCTAACTAAGAAAATAAAGTGGCAGCACAAATTGCCAATGCCAGATATGAAAGATGCCACATCACTAGAGACCCTGCAAACACTAAAAGAATAATGAAGAAATACCATGAACAAGTCTATGCTCATAATTTTAATAACCTAAAGAGATCAACTCCTTGAATAATCAATTCCTGCCAGAACTCACACAGGAAGAAATAAGCCATCTGAACAGACCTATATATGTATGTGTGGGTATACATATATATATAATAAATTGAATAANGAAGAAATACCATGAACAAGTCTATGCTCATAATTTTAATAACCTAAAGAGATCAACTCCTTGAATAATCAATTCCTGCCAGAACTCACACAGGAAGAAATAAGCCATCTGAACAGACCTATATATGTATGTGTGGGTATACATATATATATAATAAATTGAATAAATAGTTAACAGCCTTCTAAAACAGAAAGATACCAGTTTTAATTGGATTCATTATAAATTAATTTGTAAATGTTACAAATTTAATTAAGTTGTAAATTCTACAAAATATTTAGGGAAGAAATCATACCATTTCTTTACAATATTTTTCAGAGGACAGAAGCAGAAGGTATAGTCCTTAAGGCATTTTTGTGAAGGCAGCATGGTCCTGTGATCAAAATCACATAAAGGCGCTACAAGAGAAGAAAACCATAGACTAGATGCAAATTTCCTAAATAAAATATTCACAAATCAAATCCAACAATGTATACAAAGAATTACATACAGAGCCAAGTGGGATTTATCCCAGATATGCAAGGTTAGTTCAACACTTAAAAATCAACTTATTTAATCTGTCACAGCAACAGGCTAAAGAAGAAAATTCACATGATAAATTCACATGATCATATCATAAGAATTAGTAAGAGCATGTGAAAAAATCCAACACCTATTCGTGATAAAAATTTGTCAGTAAACTAGGAACTTGAACTTCCTCAACTTGATTAATAAAATCTACAAAAAGGCTTATAGCTAACGTTACAATTAAAGGAGAGAAACTCAAAGCTTTCAACATCACACTGAATGTGCAGTTTTTTGGTTACTAAGTTGTGTCTGACTCTTTGCGACCCCATGAACTGCAGCACCCCAGGCTTCCCTGTCCTTCACTATCTCCTGGAGTTTGCTCAAACTCAAGCTAATACTATAAGATAATAAAAGCAGTTCAGTTGAGCTTAGTTGCTCAGTTGTGTATGAATCTTTGTGACCTCGAGGACTGCAGCACGCTAGGCTTCCCTGTCCATCACCAACTCCTGGAGCTTGCTCAAACTCATGTCCATCGAGTCAGTGATGCCATCCAACAATCTGATCCTCTATCATCCCTTTCTCCTCTTGCCTTCAGTGTTTCCCAACATCAGGGTTTTTCCCCATGAGTCAGTTCTTTGCATCAGGTAACCAAATTATTGGAGTTTCAGCTTTAGCATCAGTCCTTCCAATGAATATTCAGGACTGATTTCCTTTAGGACTGGTTGATTTGATCTCCTTGCAGCCCAAGAGATTCTCAAGAGTCTTCTCCAACACCACAGTTCAGAAGCAGCAAAATAAAAGGAAATGAAAGGCAAATAGATTAGGAACAAAGAAATGAAACTGTTTGTTTGCAGATTGACTATGGAGAAAATCTGACAAAGCTAGCAAAAAATATCATAAGTTATTGGGATACAAGGTTAACATTACAAAAGTCAATAGTATTCCTATATGTTAGCAAAGAACAAATGGAATTTGAAATAAAAAACACACTGCCTAAAAACACCACAATACCATTTCCACTGCCGTGCTGTGCTTAGTCGCTCAGTCATGTCCAACTCTTTGCAAATCACATGGACTGTAGCCCACCAGGCTCCTCTGTCCATGGGGATTCTCCAGGCAAGAATACTGGAATGGGTTGCCATGCCCTCCTCCAGGGGATCTTCCCAACACAGGGATTGAACCCAGGTCTCCTCCATTGCAGGCAGATTCTTTACCATCTGAGCCACTGGGGAAGCCCAAGAATATTGGAGTGGGTAGCCTATTCCTTACCCAGAGGGAACTTCCTGACCCAGGAATCAAACAGGGGTCTTCTGCATTGCACGTGGATTCTTTACCAGTTGAGCTACCTGGGAAGCCCACCATTTACATTAGCACTCCAAAACGGAAAATCCTTAGGTACAAATCTAACAAGATCTATATGAGTAAAACTAAAAATCTGATGAAATAAATCAGAAGAATGAAATAAATGAATATATATTCCATGTCCATGAACAGGAAAACTCAATTCTATCAAAGTATAAGTTCCTTCCAACTTGATCTATGGATTCAAGGTCTTCTCAATCAAAACTCCAGCAAATTATTATATGAAGATCAATAAACTGATTCTAAAGTTTATGTGGATAGGCAAAAGACTCAGAATAGCCAACACAGTATTAACAGATTAAGAACAAAGTTGGAGGACTGACACTAACTGACTTTGCTGCTGCTAAGTCGCTTCAGTTGTGTCCGACTCTGTGCACCCCATAGACGGCAGCCCACCAGGCTCCCCCGTCCCCGGGATTCTCCAGGCAAGAACACTGGAGTGGATTGCCATTTCCTTCTCCAATGCATGAAAGTGAAAAGTGAAAGGGAAGTTGCTCAGTCATGTCCAATTCTTAGCAACCCCATGGACTGCAGCCTACCAGGCTCCTTCATCTATGGGATTTTCCAGGCAAGAGTACTGGAGTGGGTTGCCATTGCCTTCTCTGTAACTGACTTTAAACCTTACTATAAAGCTAAAATAAACATGACAGTGTAGTACTGACAAAAGAATCAATACAATACCATTGCTCAGTTGTGTTTGACTCTGCGATCCTACGGACTGTAGCCCATCAAGTTCCTCCGTCCATGGGATTCTCCAGGCAAGAATACTGGAGTGGGTTGCCATTCCCTTCTCCAGGGGAATCTTCCCGACCCAGGGATTGAACCCAGGCCTCCTGCATTGCGGGCAGATGCTTTAACCTCTGAGCCACAGGGAAGCCCAACAAAAGAATAGACAGATAGATTAATGTAAAGGAATACATTACATTAATGTATCCCATTACATCAACGTATTCCATTAAAGCACAGAAGACCCACACAAATGCAGTCAACTTATTTTTGGCAAAGGAATGAAGGCACTTACACTGGAGAAAAGTAGTCTTTTCAGTAAACGAAGCTGGAACAACTGGACATCACATGAGCATAGACACAGACGAGACATTCTCCATAAAAACTAGCTCAAAATGGGCCACAGACCTAGGTGTATGATGGAAAACTATTAGACTTTTAGATGATGACAGAAAATATGGATGACTGTCAATTTGGCACAGACTCTCTAGACACAGTACCAAAGGTATGGGCCGTGAAGAAATTATCTATAAGCTGAATTTCATTAAAAGTAAAAATATTTGTTTTGCAAAAAGATACTGTCAAGAAAATGAAAGCACAGGCCACACTGAGAAAACATATTTTCAAAAGACACATCTGATAAAGGACTGTTATCCAAAATATACAAAGAACTTCTAAAAGTCAACAATTAAAAACCAAGCAATCTAACTAAAAAATGGGCCAAAGAACTCATCAAAGAAGATATACAAATGGCAAATAAATATATTAAAAAGACGCTTCATATCCTGTATCACTGGAGGAACGCAAATTAAAATGAAAAGGAGAGATAACAGCACATCTATAAAAACGGGTAAAATCCAGAACACTGACAACACCAAGTGCTGGTGAGAATGTGGAGCAGCAGGAACTCTTATCAATTGCTGGTGGAAATGCAAAGTGATACAGTCACTTCAGAAGACAGTTTCTCAAAAAAAGCCCCGAAAAATTGGCTTGTCATATGATCCAGCAATCATGTTCCTTGGTACACAATCATATTCACACAAAAACTGCACACAGATAAAACATCTTTATTCATGGAGTTATCTGTATAATAAAGTAAACTGTTTATATATCTGACATTGAGTGACTGGAAATTGGTTAAATAAATTATGATGCAACTCTTAAAATGATGCTGGTAAATTAATCACTGGATGTAGGAAAATACTCATGACTTGCTAAGTTGATTCCAACAACTATGCACACTGCAGAAGGTATGCACTTTCTTTAATAGGTATATTCAAGAACAAGACGGTCTATACTATCACTCAGTGTGAACAGGTGATCAGTGTTAAAAGATTTTTACAACCTTTCTCAGAAATGATTCATGCTTCCCTATTTATTATTATTTAGACAGAGGATAAGATGGTTGGACGGCATCACCTACTCAATGGGCATGAGTTTGAGTAAACTCCAGGAGTTGGTGATGGACGGAGAGGCCTGGCATGCTGCAGTCCATGGGGTCACAAAGAGTTGGACACGACTGAGTGACTGACCTGAACTGAACTGATTCAGGTATTCATTCAATTGCTAAGTTCCCTGGGGTTTCAAAAAATGCTTAGAAACTCTTTGATGCTCCTCTGAGAAGATGGATTCCAGTTTGCCTTCTTGTGTTTGTGGCCTGGTTTTAGAAACTTGATTCCAACAAGTGGAATGTGATGGAAGTGATGGTGTGTGTTTCCAAGGCTAAATCATAAAAGGTGACATTGTGTCTCCCTAAAATTCCAGGCAGTAGAGAAGCCTTGGGAATCCTAAGTTGACATGGAAGAAGTCCAGCCCACCAAAAGCTACCATGCTGGAGACACTATGGGGGCAGAGCAAATAGAAAACAAGAGGTGCCTGGGGACACCCAGCTCTCCAGCTCCAGGTCTTAGTCTTCCAGCCTAGACACTGGGCAGGCAGGGCACGTGGCCTTCAGATGATCCAACACCAATCCTTTGAGCCTTCCCGTCTGGTGCTGAGTGGAGCACAGATAAGCTATCCCCTTCAAACCCTGCCCAAATTGCAGATCTGTGACCAAATACTGATGTTTTCAAAGCTATTAAATGTGTATGTGGTTTGTTATGCAGACTTAGATATTGGAACAAACCCATACCTGCCAGGCATGGTGACACATGGTGATACACAATGTCACCTTTTATGATTTAGCCTTGGAAACATGTGAACAAATGTACAAAGATTCATCTCTTTCTATCTCTCATGACAAATTCTAGAAGTACACAAAACAAAAACCTGTTTCCAGGATTATATTTGGTATGGAAATACGCAGGATTTTTGGCTATTCCCTTGTGATTTTCTGAAATCTACAGATTATCTGAAATTGGTAATGTAGTTATTACTTCTATCATTAGAGACAGTCAACAAATGAATAGATGAATAAATAATAAACAGGGAAAGATGAATCACTTCTGAAAAGACTGTGATAACTTTTTAACACTAACCACCTGCTTACAAGGCGACACAATATAGCCCATCTTATCCTTTTAATGGGCTTATTATCCTGGACATCCTCAGTGACAGTCACAGTCTGAGCTCTCTGGCTTCACAGAAGTGGATCTAAGATTAGGAACCACAACCTGGGAGAAGAAAGACACAGCTCCAGGTGGCCTTCTAGTACCTTGCATCCGCTGAAGCTGCCATTAAACCTATTTCCATCAAAGTTCCTGTGTTATGGAAAAAAATAGCTGGACTGACTCTGGGCTCTGGGTATTTATAATCATGATATTTATCCATCATATAAAGACTCATAGAAGAGAGAAGTCTGCAGCACTCAGATAGGGATCTTTTTTATGTCAGCACAAGCTGATTATTGATCAAAATTGCATTCTCCAACTTATCAGTGCCAGCTACGCACATTTCAGATGCCCTTCACATAGACGGGAAAATATAAAAAGAGTGTATATTCTTGGGTACTTGGGCCGTGATAGTGTAGAGTGTCTGGTTGGCGAAGACATTTGCTTTCTATTAAATAAGGCAGTCAAACATGTTGGGGAAGCTGCTTCTAGTAAAAAGTGGCTAACATTTTCATCCCCAGGAAAAGATATCGTGGTCCCCAGGGGGTCTCCAAGCATTGGGCAGTGGTCATAGTAACCAGTGAAAGTGTGCTGTGCACCATCGCTGTGTGAGGATGAGGGCAAAATGTAAAGAAACAAAAGTGTGGAATTTATCTTTGCTTTCAGAATTCTGGAACAGGTCTATTTTAATAATGTTTGAGGCAAGGGTGAGCTGGTTTCCCAGCACAGTTAAAAATAGCTGGTTCTTTCATCCAAGTTTGAGCTGCCTAAGGTCTTTGGCATCCTCTGAGCAATTGTGCCATCCTCTCCACGTCACAGCAATTTCTTCCCCTTTCATTTCCTTACATTAAGAAGATGTTGGCTGCAGTGTGATTCCATGTGCTCCGGAGAACAACAGCATTCACTTATTTAGTGACTACTATGTGCCAGACACTAAGTGTCTTGTGCGTATTAAATCCTTACTTAATCCCGCTAATACCCTTGTGAGGTAGAAAACATCATCTCCATTTTATAGATGAAAAAACTAAAGCAAAGAGTTAACACTACCT
This sequence comes from Neotragus moschatus, assembly GCA_006410615.1. Taxonomy (NCBI): domain Eukaryota; kingdom Metazoa; phylum Chordata; class Mammalia; order Artiodactyla; family Bovidae; genus Neotragus; species Neotragus moschatus. The sequence continues at coordinate 12,124 of SJYA01005653.1, read as the reverse complement.
AAGACCACTCAGCTAGTATGCAGCAGAGCTAGGATTATAAAGACAGAAATGATAAATATGCTATCATATTTTCAGCACTTATTATATAACAAGCTCTGTGCTAAACACTTTAGCTGTGTTAAGAAAAATTACCCCAAACTTGGAAATAAGGCAAAATGATGATCGCATGTCTTTTCATGCTGGAATATTGTCTAATAGGACCACCCAAAGATTATCTAATTCTCTAGCCATACATCTTGTTTCACTATTATTTCAGCTCCAGTGGAATTAGATGCAACTTGTAGCAAATGGATACATTTCAAATAATTTTTGGATGGCAGAAATACAAATAATTTCTATAGAAAAGATAAACCCAAATATTGTTTTATTGCTCTAAAAGATGTAACAAGTTAAAAATAATTTAGTGATCTTATTCCGGCACTTTCTTTCATTTATTATGTGTACCAGTCTTTCCCATATGTCTTTGAATCATCTTTGTGACCCTGCTGGTTTCCTCACGAGTGAGTTAAATAATTCTTTGTCTCATGTTCAGTGTAGGTTTAGAAGATAGTCATGCCTTTAGCAGTTGGGGAATTATACAATTTAATTGCCACAAAATCAAAAAAAGTTGATTATGTGTTTTTTTCTGTTTTATAAAGACCCTGAGGATTCAAGAGGCCAAATAGTGAGTTCAAATTTTACCTTAATAAGGAAAGGAGCTGGGACACAGACCTAGGGCTGCCTGACTCCACAGACCAGGTTTGAATCCATGTGTTCAGTGTCTTGTTTCTGAGTCATTGGTGGCAGGGCCTTGTTCTATTCATTTACATAAAAGAGCCTGCCATCATAGATACTTGGTAAATTTTTGTGCCAAAATAAATTCCAGAAATAATCTTTAGCCTTGATGGAATAAAATAAGATATAAAAATTTTAAAAATAGGGAAATCACCCAACTCCAAATATGTCTAAAACTATTGCTTTGAAACTCTCATATCTGCTGATGGCTTAAAATGTTCTAATCGTCAGTCCTTTCTTTAAGGTTATTTGGAGTTAGAAACATTAGTCATATTTAGGATAATGTTAATTTTGAGTTCCTATTAAGAGTAAGATCTATCTTATCACTAAGTCCCAGCTTGGAGTCCTTTCTCTTGACTCCAGGGTAGTAACTATCTCTATATTGGAAAGTGAGGAGTTTTCTTTTTATTTCCCTTGTTTGGAATTTCCTACTGGTCTTTCCTAAGTGTTTTTGAACCTATAAGTAGTTACCTATTGTATTACTGTTCCCAGATTGTAAACAAATCCCTAGGTGATGCATATATATATATTCAATAACTGGTTGGTTAAAACTCTGAAGAGCCTGAGTGACAGTCCTTCATTTTCTGGGCACATTACTGCTCAATTCTGTGCTTTAGTTTTCTCATTTATTTAAAACATGAATACTGGCATTTGCCTTACAGACAGTGGGTGATTGTATCTTGAATCCAGTGATGCTGAACAAACGTCCATGAAAGTTGGTAAGACAGGGTTCTGAAATCTATCAAGAACAATGTACCTGGGGGGCGGACTTCGGCCACCTCTGGATGGCAGAATTGAATTGCTGGGTTTTGGAAAAAGAATTACCAGAAACTGATTCTTATAGGAATCCAGCAACATATTTTGGCTGTTGAAGAAGAAATAAATCAGCAGACTTGAATCTAGGTCAATAGAGATCATGCAATCTGAAGAATAGGGGGAAAAAAAAGGTGAAATGTGAACAGATTTTCAAAAAAATGTAGGGCACCATAAATGCATTAAAATATGTGCAATATGAATACCAAAAAAAAAGAGGATAGAGAAGAGGCAAAAAATAATTTAAAGAATAATGACTGAAAAGTTCCCAGTTTGATTAAAATAAAACATTAATATACTCTTTAAAAAGCTCAGTGAACTCCGTGAAGATTAACACAAAGATATCCACACTCAGGCACATCATAGTCAAACAAACAGAAAGAGAAAAATATTGAAAGCAGCAAGAAAAACGACTCTACATATTGAAGCAAACTCCAATAAAGTTAACAGCTGACTTTTTGTCAGAGACAGTGGAGTCCAGAAGAAAGTGGAATAGTATATTCAATGTTCTTGGAAAAATATTTCAATCAAGAACCCTATATCCAGCAAAATATCTTTCAAAAATGAAGGCACAGTGATTTCCAGATAAACAAAAACTGAGCAAATTCAGTTTTAGATTACAAGAAATACTAAAGGAAATGCTTGATGCTGAAAAGAAATTAACCCAGAGAGTCATTTGATTTCACATAGAAAAACAAGGTATGTGTTAAAGGTAATTACGTAAGTGGTTATAAAAGAAAGTAAAATTATGTTTCTTTTCCTAATTGATTCAAAAATTGCTTAGAACAATATTTATGAAACAAATTTTCAGTATAGTTGAAACAGCTTTCTACTGAAAGAAGTTGCCATCTAGGACTTTCATAGATAGAAGTCATTGCCTGGCTTCACAGCTTCAAAGGAAAGGTTGACTCTCTTGTTAGAGGCCTTTAGGTTGAGGCCAGTGCTCATTTACCATTCTGAAAATATTAGGATCCTCAAGAATTATTCTAACTCTGCATGTGTTCTATAAATGGAACAACAAGACCTAGAGGACAGTAATCTGTTTACATGGTTTACTGAATGTTTTACACCCATTATTGAGACCTACTGCTTAGAAAGATTCCTTTAAAAATATTACTGCTCATTGACAATGCACCTGATTATCTAGGAGATCTAATGGAGATGTACAAGGAGATTTATGCTGTTTTCATGTTTGCTCATGCAACATTCATTCTGCAGCCCATGAATCAAGGAGCAATTTTGATTTTCAATTATTGCTGTTTAAGAAATACATTCTGTAAGGCTATAGCTGCCATAGAGGGTGATTTCTTTGATGAATCTGAAACAAACAGATTAAAAAACTTCTGGAGAGGATTCTAGATGCCATTATGAACATTTATAAGAATTCTAGATGCCATTAGGAGCATTTTTGATTCATTGAAAAGGCAAAAATATCAACAAATGATAGCAGGAGTATAGGAGAAATTGATTCTAATCTTCTTGTATGACTTTGAGGGGTTCAAGACTTCAGTGGAGGAAGTAACTGCAGATGTAGTGGAAATTTCCAAAGAACTAGAATTAGAAGTGGAGCCTGAAGATATATCTGCAATCTCAGGATAGAAATTGAACAGATAAGGAGTTGCTTCTTATGGATGAGCAAAAGAAATGTTTTTTTTTAAGATAGTCTTACTCTTAGTGAAAATACTGTGAGAATTATTGAAATGACAACAAGGACTTAGAATATTACATAGAAGTTGCAGATAAAGCAGCTGTAGGTTTTGAGAGGATTTGCTCCAATATTGAAAAAATTTCTATCATGGGTAAAATACTATCAAACAAAACAGCAAGGCCTACTACAGAGGAATCATTTATGAGAGAGCCAACTGATATGGCAAACTTCACTGTTGTCTCATTTTAAGGAATTGACACAACCACCCCAAATTTCAGCAACCATCATGTCAAGGAAGCACCTTCCACCAACAAAAAAGATTATGATGTGCTGAAGGCTCAGATAAGGGTTAGCAATTCTTATCAATAAGGTATTTTTAAATTAAAGCATGCCCATTGTATCAATGTGGAGGTGATGGGATTCCAGTTGAGCTATTTCAAATGCTAAAAGATGATGCTGTGAAAGTGCTGCACTCAATATGCCAGCAAATTTGGAAAACTCAGCAGTGGCAACAGAACTGGAAAAGGTCAATTTTCATTCCAATCCCAAAGAAAGGCAATGCCAAAGAATGTTCAAACTGCCACATAATTGCACTCATCTCACATGCTGACGAAGTAATGCTCTAAATTCTCCAAGCCAGGCTTCAACAGTATGTGAACCAAGAACTTCCAGATGTTCAAGCAGAATTTAGAAAAGGCAGAGGAACCAGAGATCAAATTGCCAACATCTGTTGGATTATCGAAAAAGCAATAGAATTCTAGAAAAATATCTACTTCTGCTTTATTGACTACACGGAAGTCTTTGACTGTGTGGATCACAACAAACTGTGGAAAAGTTTTCAAGAGATGGGAATACCAGACCACCTGACTTGCCTCCTGAGAAATCTATATGCAGGTCAGGAAGCAACAGTTAGAACCAGGCATGGAACAACAGACTGGTTCCAAATTGGAAAAGGAGTACATCAAGGCTGTATACTGTCACTCTGATTATTTAACTTATATGCAGAGTACATCATGCAAAATGCCAGGCTGGATGAAACACAAGCTGGAGTCATGATTGCCAGGAGAACAATAACCTCAGATACGCAGATGACATCACATTTATGGCAGAAAGTGAAGAGGAACTGAAGAGCCTTTTGTTGAAAGTGAAAGAGGAGAGTGAAAAATCTGGCTTGAAACCCAACTTTCAAAAAACGAAGATCATGGTATCCAGTCCCATCACTTCATGGCAAATAGATGGGAAAACAATGGAAACAGTGAGAGACTTTATTTTCTTGGGCTCAAAAATCACTCCAGATGGTGACTGCATCCATGAAATTAAAAGACATTTGTCCCTTGGAAGAAAAGTTATGGTTAACCTAGACAGCAAATCAGCAAGCAGAGACATGACGTTGCCAGCAAAAGTCCATCTAGTCAAAGCTATGGTTTTTCCAGTAGTCATGTATGGATGTGAGAGTTGAACTGTAAAAAAGCTGAGTGCCAAAGAAATGATCTTTTGAACTGTGGTGTTGGAGAGACTCTTGAGAGTCCCTTGGACTACAAGGAGATCAAACTAATTGATCTTAAAGGAAATCAGTCCTGAATATTCATTGAAAGGACTGATGTTGAAGCTGAAGCTCCAATACTTCAGCCACCTGATGCGAAGAACCGACTCATTGGAAAAGAGCCTGATGCTGGGAAAGAGTGAAGGCAGGAGGAGAAGGTGATGACAGAGGATCAGATGGTTGGATGGCATCACTGACTCTATGGACATTAGTTTGGGTAAACTCTGGGAGTTGGTGATGGACAGGGAGGCCTGGCGTGCTGCGGTCCATGAGGTTGTAAAGAGTCGGACACAACTGAGCGACTGAACTGAACTGATGCACATTATTGTTTTAGACAAAATACTTTAGACACTTAATAGACTACAGTCTAGTATAAACAAGACTTTTATGATCATTGGGAAACTAAAAAATTCCTGTGACTTTCTTTTTTGTGATTTCACTTCATCGTGGTGGTCTGGAACTAAACCTGTGGTTTCTTTGAAGAATGTCTGTATGTCAATAATAATGTTAAATATGAGGGAATAAAACAGTACAATCAAAAGGTAGTAATTGTTGCAGAAGTAAAGGGAAAAAGAGCCAACTATCTGCTGTCTGAAAGAGACACGCTTTAGAGTCAAAGAAACAAATAGGAACTTTCATGGTGGTCCAGTGGTTAAGACTTTGCCTTCCAATGCAGGAGGTGTAGGTTCAATCCCTGGCTGCAAAGCTAAGATCTCACATGCCTCGTGATCAAAAAGCCAGGATATACAGGGTGCTCAGGGCTGGTGCACTGGGATGACCCAGAGGGATGGGATAGGGAAGGAGGTGGGAGGGGGGTTTAAGATGGGGAACACACGTACATCCATGGCGGATTCATGTCAATGTATGGCAAAACCACTACAATATTATAAAGTAATTAGCCTCCAAAAAACATATATATATAAACAATAGAAGCAATATTGTAACAAATAAAGACTTAAAAAATGGTCCACATCAAAAAAAATCTTAAAAGAAATAACTAAGTTGAAATAAAAGGATGGTGTATATGTTTTGGACACCAAAGATGTGTTATTTCTCATGCCAGTTCTCCAATTCTCTCACACTAACTGGATGTCCTATTGAATCCTATCTGAAGTTAGCATCTACCTACCTAAAGTTAGTATCTTCTCCTAGAAGTTAACGGATTTATTCCTAAAGGCTGCTTCTACTTCAAACACCAGCCACAAGTGGGGTTCTCAGGCAAGCCATACTTCTGGCCAAATGACAACAAATTTGAAGTTTCCACTGACCAGTACCCCCCACCATCTCAGTTTCAATAATTTGCCAGAATAACTCATAAAAGTGCTCTACTCACTATTCTAGTTTATTATAAAGGGCATCAGTGAACGGCCAGATCTTCAAAAAAGCAGACAGAGTAGGGTCTGGAAGTGTCCCAAGCAAGAGAGTCTCTGCCCCCATGCAGACAAAGGGTATGTGGATGTAGTCACCAACTCAGAGGTTCTTCAGACTCTGTCACTTAGGAGTTTTATGGGCCTTCCATTATGTATGCACAACTGATTAGATCATGGGCATGCCTGATTGAACTATCTCCAGCTCCAATCCTCTCCCCAGGGGTTGGGGTTTGGGCTGAAATTCCTAGCCCTCTACTCATATGGTTGGTTTTCTGGCATCCAGCTCCCATTCTGAAGCCATTCTCCCCTCCCCTCACCAATTTGAATGATTCAGATTGATTGATTCAGCATTAGTCATTCAACATACAGAAGGTTAAGTTACAAGGGTTTCCAGAGCTCTGTTCCAGGGACCAAATAATTATTTTTCTTTTATTTTAATATACAAAGACCAGATATTTATTTTTAATTATGGCACAGATGGAAAAAGATATTTAATGTAGGCAGCAATCATAAGAGAACTGGAGTATCTATACTAAGAGGAGGCAAACAGACAAAAGACAAACTGTGGCTAGAGACAAAGGACATTTTATACGGTAAAGAAAAGTCGGTGGATGTGAAGAAAGGGAGGGTCAGAAGTTGGGATGCTTGCTTATCCTTCTAGGAACTTGTTTGCCCTTCATGAACTTGGCTAGCTCGAGTATGAGCAGGACACGTTAGGATAAAAATGGTCCAGATACGGGGCTGGGGAAGGCACGATCAGGAAGAAGATAGTGTCTCTAATTCCTTTCCTCACAAACCTCACAGTTAAACCTTTAACTTTCATCCTGGCCTCCCTGTGAACCCTCAGTGGAGACAATTTCCTGAATATGCTGAGTCCCAGAGAAATGTACATATTATATCTTGTTAGGAATAAGATTGAGAGAATATAAACTACTTGGTAGGATGGTAATTCAATTTAATGGTTGAATGGAATTGTGTGCCTTGAAGATGACTAAGCTAAGGAAAAGGAATTGAATGATTGTGAGTGAACTGGAGAAAAGCACTTGAGAAGATGAAAGATATTTTAATACAGCTTATAGAGGGCAAAATCTCTTTCATTTTTTTGATATCTTAATGACATAGCAATAAGAAAACCAAAGGATGCATCAATTGTTCAAAAAAAGTGTTTTATAGTGACTGGTTGGGTTTTAGTCCTTAAGGTTTTATATATAATACTATATCATGTGTTCACTATCACATTATCCAATGAAATTGACTCAGCATTAACACAGATGATAGATTTATCACTTCTGTGTTTTTTAAAAGTTGGTGCACTTCTTTCTTGTTAAGATTATGCCATAATAAATTTATTTTTGAGTTAGATGCATTGCTAAATCATGAAGAGAAGATGATATAAAGAACAATTTTCTAGTGATTCATTTACAGCTTTGAAGAAGCGGTCATATGGAAATTGTTACGGCTCCAATCAAGTCGGGTGTAAGGTAAACTTGGAAGAGTGACAGATTTGGCATTCTTCTGTAATAATGGAGAAAAACAGAACCCAAATCAAAGAAATTGTACATTAAAAAATCTTTGACTACTAATGTAACCTTGACCTTTCTTACCAGGGAATTATGCTACTTTAAAATAAAACTTTAATGCCTTTAATTAGGAATTGGAGCACTGACTTATTCCCATTGTGCAGACTTTGAAAAATGATTCCCATTGGCATTCATATTCCTGTTTTGATAGAGGGTAGGCTGAATCAGGGTGACAAATTTTTGGCACTGACTGGTGAGATGTATGTAAAACATAATGGCTGATAATTTAGAGGTTACATTGGTTTAAATAAATTGCTTCATTAAGTAGCAATTAATTTTAAATAAATTGCTTCCATTTAAATCATGTCTCAGCTCTCCCTGCAGTGACAGGGGCTCATTCTCAAAAGCAGTTAATATGTGAGGGCAACATCAATTTTATGGAACCCTGAGTAAATTTCACTTGATAAGCCTCTTTGATATTTGAAGCAGAGTCCATCTGAGAAAGAACTTCAGAACTGGTACATCCAGGCAGCCCGGCCCCACCCTCCCCTCCTACAGATGAGGTTGGGGGGCTATTTGAGTTTCCTTTCCTTTCATTCCCATGTGAAATTGTCCTGAAATTCTGACCATTTTCCTTTCTGATTTTTTCTCTAATTTGTTCCCTCTTGTATTTCCCCACTCCCATGGTTTATTCATGGCTTCATCAGCTTTAAGCTGTAAATCTGTTCTTCTTGCTTTCTTTTCACTTCTCTTAAAATCTCTTTTACCACCCTCGAATTCAGTTATTTAAAAAGCAAATCTTGAAGAGACTCAGCATCATTAGTCATTACGGCCAATGCAAATCAAAACCACCATAACCCCTCACACCTGTCAGGCACACACACCCCAACAAAAACAGAGAAGAACAGGTGCTGATGAAGATGAGGGGAAATTGTGACCCTCATACATAATTGGCAGGGATGTCAAACGGTGAACCTGCTTGCAAAACAGGTTGGTGGATTCTGCAAAAGTTGAACACAGAGTTAAGACATGACTCAGCAATTCTGGTCCTGAGCGTGTACTCCAAAGAACTAAAAACAGGTACTCAGACAAACACAAACGTTCATAGCGCCACTGTTCACGTTACTTAAAGGGGAAACATTCTAAATGCTTATCAAAGGATGAACAGGTAGACAAAATGTGGCATATCCATACAACGGGATATTCCTTATCCATAAAAATCAAGGAACTAATGATACATATTACAATATGCATGAATCTCAAAAACATGCTAAGTGAAAGAAGTCAGACACTAAACATCACTTACTGGATGATTCTATTTATATGCAATATTCAGAATAGGTAAGATTGGTGGTTGCCAGAAGCTGGGGCAGGGGCAGTGACCACTTCATGGATACAGAGTTTTCTTTTTAGGTGTTTCAAGTGCTCTGGAACTTGATACCATGGTGGTTGAACAACATTGTGAGTGTACTAAATGCCAATGAATTGTGCACCTTAAAATGGTAATTTCATGTACAGTCATTTTACCTCAATTTAAAAAGTACTGTTACGTGTATGAGGGAGGCAGAAAATGTCAGAATGGTGCTATGTGAGAAGGACTTGACTCACCTTTTCTGGCAATGAAGACAGAGGAAGGGATCATATGCGCAAGAAGCTGGAAAAGGCAAGGAAATGGATTCTCCTCTAGAAATTTCAGAAGAAACTCAGCCTTGCCAAACCCTGACTTTTGCCCGTGAGACCTCAGTCAGACTTGTGACCTGCAGCCTGCAAGATATGACATTTGTGTTGTTTAAGCTGCTTTTAAAAACCCCCTCAAATCTTAGCATCTAACGTTTTGTCCCAAAGCTATTCCAAGTTACTTTATCACCCTTAGGAGATTTTATCATGGAGTTAAGAGCACAGGGGTTGCTGACCCCTCCAGGAGCCTCAGACATCCCTTGTCTTGCTAGTTCTGTTCCCCAGGGGCTACCCTTCCAATATCCAGGCTTAGACAGACTGAGTGCAGACTGCTCTCTGCTCCCCCAGCCATGTTAAATTCTTTTCCTTGGTGCTCCATAGGGTCTGGGATGTGGTTTTCCTTGCAGTTGACCCTGAGCTGATTATGTGCAGCTTGAGATCAAAGACATATCTTTAAGCCCCAAGACCTACACTGCACTCTCCCCAAATTCCTGCAGAGAGTAGTGCTTATAAATATTTGTTGAATGCATCAGTAGACAAAATTTAGTTCAGAGAGGTGAAGTAACCTATAGGGGATTATTAAGAGCTGGAAGTGAGTCTTCTTTCCAGGCTGATGCTTTTATGAGCTGCCTAATAACAAGTTAGTGAGAAAAACTTGCCTGCAGCTGTACCAGATATTTCTACTCAGGATGTGCTTTGTGTGGACCAGGATACTCTAAGGAAGTATTACTTATTCTCTTTGCATGTTCCCTTTCCCTGTTGTTCTACAAGGGTCACCAAGCCCTCAGATGTTCTTTTGGCTTAAAAGTTTTTCTAATTGGGCTGGAAGCAGAAGTTGTCAGTGAGATATCTGTCTTCCGGGCTTTTGTTTTTCTAAACCCTCAGCTTTGACAGGTTTATGCTGAGCTCTTTTAAGGACAATCTGAGGAAGAGATTTTTTTCCCTTAGATCAAGGGAGAGAAGGGGGTTCATGTGGTGGTTGCACTTAGGCCCTGCACACACTCATGATGCAGACATAAAGAGCAAAGAGATGTTGTTTAAGGATGTAGGTGGGCAGGCCAATGAGGACGTCAGGGTGCCATGAGAAACTGGCTGTCAGGAGGCCCTTATCTTTTGGATCTTGGAGTGACTATATGCTAAGAGGAAGGATGGATGAACAACAGATTGGCAGGATAGGGCTTGTAACTGTATTTCATTTAATCTAAATGAAAACATTTTAGAATGGGTATTTCTTGCGTCTTTGAATTTGTGGACTAAGATCCATACTTACATGTGGATAAATGGAATAAAAGTATGAAGTTATGGGGAAGTGGTCTAAAAGGCCCCTTACTTTCTAACAAGAAGGCCTATTTTGGAACTTCCCTGAAAGTCCAGTGGTTAATACTCCACACTTCCACTCCAGGGGGTGGGGGTTTGATTCCTGGTAAGGGAACTAAGACCCTGTGTGCCGTGTGGTGTAGCCAAAAAAAAAGAAAAGGAAAAAAACCTACTTCAACATCTGAAATGATCCCATTTTAGCTCTTTAAAGATTGTGATGATCCTAATGTTACTGACGGAGGCAACAGGGTATCTGGAAGGTTGGTTGAATAGGAAGCCAAAGGCCTGGGATGTTCCCAGGAGCAGAGACCAGAAGGCTGTAGTTGGCCTTTGGTGGTGACTCTCTGGGGGGTGCTTTTTGGCCCTTTCCTCTGCCAATCTCTGGAATAAGCACAGGGCCAGGCCCTTATCAAAATCTGTGCGAGGATCTTGGGCCAATTATCAAGACTCTCTGCCTCTGGACACCTGGGTTAGGACGGTGGGGAAAGCAGGTGACAATGCAGCATGGATGAGCTGGTCAAACCAGCCATCATCTACGTGAACAGGGCTCCAAGGAACCGTAAAGGGAGGATGAAGAGGAGAACGTTGCTGGAAAGGTTAGGACTGTGGGTCTATCTGAGGTGGGGCTGGTGGGGAAACTTGTGGCTGACAGCTTACCGTGATGATTCATGATCTCTGAAGAAGATTTAGCCTCAGGACCAGGAGCCAGACTCAGCCACTCAAGAGCTTTTGTGGAGCAGAGTTTTATTAAAGTGAAAAAGGAACAGAGAAAGCTTCTGACACGGACATCAGAAGGGGGACAGAGCGCCCCCCTCGCTAGTCTTAGTAAGGGAGCTCGATACTTTTTCAGTTGGTTATTACAGTAAATTAAAAGAATGTCTCAAAGTTGTAAAGAGACCAGACCCACTCCCATAATACACGTTTTAAGATGATGGGGTTAGTCAGAAGGTTCTCAAGAAGGAGAAACATGTCCTTAAGCAGGATGCATTGTTGTTATATAATCATTGGTACAGAGTTTAAGGAAAAACAAGAGCAAGAGGAGTTATTTTGTTGTGCAATCATCAGTTCTGGGCTTAAAGAAAAAAAGTTGGTCCTTTTCTCCTTGAACTCCAGATCCTTATCTCCTTCTCAAGAGCCCCAGACCCCTTTCTCCTCCTCGGGGACCTTGGACTTCTTATCAACTTGCCTAAGGATTGATTCTTTCATGACCACCCTCAGGCCCTTCAGAGCCAACATGGTATCAGCAGCCCCTGAGCCAAGCAGGGGCTGAGCCCTAGTCAGCTTGGGCTGCCACAAGCAAAACATCACAGGCTAAGGGCTTTGGTTGGATCATTGAAAAAGCAAGAGTGTTCCAGAAAAACATCTATTTCTGCTTTCTTGACTATGCCAAAGCCTCTGTGTGGATCACAATAAACTGTGGAAAATTCTGAGAGAGATGGGAATACCAGACCACCTGACCTGC
>SJYA01005652.1:0-24679 GCA_006410615.1 Neotragus moschatus | reverse complement strand
TGGTGTGCTGCGATTCATGGGGTCGCAAAGAGTCAGACACGACTGAGCAACTGAACTGAACTGAACTGATTCAATTTCAGGTGATATAGAGACATAAGAAAAATTACACATTGTGAACTCTGACCAGGAGAACCATCATCCTACTCCATGCTAGTACTCCTAAATCTCAGAGGCCAAATAGCTTACATACTACATTTTCCATGAACGTTTATGATTGGATGTGATTGCTTTAATNTGATTCAATTTCAGGTGATATAGAGACATAAGAAAAATTACACATTGTGAACTCTGACCAGGAGAACCATCATCCTACTCCATGCTAGTACTCCTAAATCTCAGAGGCCAAATAGCTTACATACTACATTTTCCATGAACGTTTATGATTGGATGTGATTGCTTTAATTATCAGAGAAGGCAATGGCACTCCACTCCAGTACTCTTGCCTGGAAAATCCCATGGACGGAGGAGCCTGGTAGGCTGCAGTCCATGGGGTCGCTAGGAGTCAGACATGACTGAGCCACTTCACTTTCACTTTTCACTTTCATGCACTGGAGAAGGAAATGGCAACCCACTCCAGTGTTCTTGCCTGGAGAACCCCAGGGATGGCGGAGCCTGGTGGGCTGCCGTCTATGGGGTCGCACAGAGTCGGACACGACTGAAGCGACTTAGCAGCAGCAGCAGCTGTAATTATGCAACCTTGAGTTTTAAAAAAGACTCTGGTTCAGAGATTCAACACATGGTTTTATCTCCACTGTCTTCTGAAATCCAACAAAATGATAGTAAAGGAAGAAAACAAGTCATGAATCACAAATTTCAAGGAAATGGAGATGGAGCTGAGACAAGATAAATGAAAGGAAAAAAGTTTGGAGGAGCCCGAGTATGTTAACTGACTTACCAGACGAAAGAAAAAAGAAACCACAGCCCCCAGTGGGGGAAGCCATCGAGAGAGTTCATTTACTCAGAACCCTGAAAAGCCTTAGGAATCTGAAAGCAAGGGTGCAGAAACTGGAAAAATCGTTTCTGTCTCCTTGCAGTTTGGCAGGAAACTCAAGACTGACTCTATGGCAAAACCAAATTAGAGAGGGCATATTTAAAGGGCCCCAAGTAGGGCTGAGACACCATACTGAAATTGGGTGAAGGCCTGCAGATGACATGGGACAATCCCAGCCCCCTTCTCCTGCTTTGCTCTTAGAATACCAGCAGCCAGACACACAAAATCTGTATAAGAGATTAGGGGATTGTATTCCAGAGATTCTGACCAGCCCATGATGGAAAATGACAAATGGATGGTAGGGTAAGGCCTTGCTTGATCTCTCAGCAGTGGCTCTCAAACTGGGCTGCACACTGGAATCACTTGGAAACTCTAATCCTTATGGATAATCTAGGTTCCCAGAGATCTGATGTGATGGGTCAGAAGTGCAGCCCAGGACTGGGGCTTATAAATTCTCCCTGGGTGATTTTAACGCACAGCCAAGACTGAGAAACACCAATGAACCTACCAGTCAATATCTTCTTTTAAGTGCTTCATTCCTGATCTTTTCAAAGAACCAACTTTTAGTTCTGATTTTCTCTATTCTTTGCCCATTTCCTGTTTATTTCATTGATTTCTCGTTTCCTTTCTTCTGCTTATTTTGGGTTTAACTGGCCCTTCTTTTTTCAGTTTCTTAAGACAGAAATGTAGAGCACTGATTTTAGACCTTCCTTTTTTTCCTCAGAAAATTTAATACTACAAATGCCCCTTAATGTACTGCTCCAACGTGTGTGTCCCACAGGTGTTGATGTACGGGCTTTCATTCTCATTCTGTTCAAAATATTTCCAGGTTCCCCTGTGATTTCTTCTTTGACATCTTATTTAGAAATATGCTGCCTGATTTCCAAGTATTTGGGTTTTGTGGTCACATATCCTTCTGTCACTGATTTTAATTCTACTGAGTAGAGAATACGCTTTATGTCATCTGGATCCTTTTAAATTCAGTGAGACTTGTTTTAATGCCCAGAATATGTACTACTTGAATATTCTACGTTCATTCGAAAAGAATGTGTACCCTACTGTTGGGTGGAATGCTCCATAAACGTCAACGAGGTCAAATCAGTTGAGAGTATTACAAAACTGTCTATATGCTGATTCATTTTCTACTTCATCTGTTCATTATTGAGAAAGAAGTATTAAACTCTTCAACAATAATTTTAACTTTGTCTGCTCCTTGAAGTTCCAAAAGTTTTTGTGTCCTGTGTTTGGAAGCTATGTTATTGTGGGCCTACACACTTGGAATTATCATGCTTTCTTGACAAATTGTTCCCTTTATCACTCTGAAATATCTTTTTGTCCGTGATAATATTCTATGTTTGAAGGACATTATTTTATTTGAATATGATCCAATACAGCCACTCCAGCTTTCTCATGGTTAGTAATTGTATGGCCTACCTTTGTTGTTTACTTTTAACCTATTTGTTTTTATATTGTAAGCAGGTTTCTTATAGACAGCCTATAGATTGGGTTGTTTTATAAGTTTAAAGATTCTTTTGATGGGATGACATAACACAGTGACCCTCAGACAGCTGAAAGGCAGAACTCTGTTACTTTTAGGTCCAAAGGAGAGCAGAACAGGGCCACACAGGGCTCTACACTCAGGGTAATAGCAAGCTGGAGCTACAGAAGACAGTTTATGTATGGTTAGCTAGTTTCTTCAGGGTCTGGGAGATGGGGATCTCAAAGAGAGACTGCAGGAAGCCCCCAAACAATGCTGGAGGGAAGCTGCAGGGTTACAGCTGTGCAGCAGCCCAGAGACGAATCAGTGCAGGTCACAGAGAAGGATAACTCCGGGGAATTGTTAAAAAAAAAAAGAGGGGAGAAGGGGAGGAGATCTTGTTATCTCCTTGATAGGACTGTCCTGCAAAGAGCATGATTTAGCACGTTATTTAGAATTATGAAGGCAAATATGAAGAAACACAGTGAGAAGATTTGAAAATGGTGGTTCTGGGTAGTGGGAATTGAAGTTCAGGAGGACCTTGGGGAGGCGATTGTTATTTTTGTTTTAATCCCGTTTTCCTATTTGATTTTTAGAATTGTATCCACGTATGACTTCAATACAGAAAAAATGAAAGGGTAAGAGGCCTAGAAATCAAAATTCACAAATACCAAGCCCCTTAGTGGCACAAACTCTTCCCTGGTACCCTAAGGGGTGTGAGTGTGACTGCTGTGTGAGTGAGGTCAGAGCATGGGGCTTGCACTCCAAGCCAGCTCAGGTCCAGAGTTCGGTCTTCCCCCTGGTGGGTCTGAACCTAATAGGGTTCGGGTTTCTAGACCGCCTGCAAACTGGCTTACCATGTGAGTCTCTGAGAGACCGAGGCAGAAGGCCAGTTCAGCAGTTTACAGTTAGAAATAACAACTGTCCAGGACACGTGACGGCCTCCCTGGTGGGTCAGGTGGTAAAGCATCTGCCCGCGATGCAGCAGACCTGGGTTCAATCCCTGGGTTGGGAAGATCCCCTGGAGAAGACCATGGCACCCCACTCCAGTACTCTTCCCTGGAAAATCCCATGGACGGAGGAGCCCGGAAGGCTACAGTCCATGGTGTCGCTAAGGACACGACTGAGCAACTTCACTTTCATTTTTCACTTTTCAGGATGTTTGGGAATTCTTGTAGCAAGTCTGCCTCCACAATTCCTCTTTAATAGGAAAACATACTCCAGAAGTCTAATAACAATTCAGAAGATTGCTTGATAAAGAGAAACTCAAAGTGAAGGATATTACACAGTCCTCAGAAATATATCAGTCAGACCACAACAGCCTGGTAAGTCACTCTGCCCCTTTAATAGCTACTGGGGGATTGGGGGCAGGAGGAGAAGGGGACAACAGAGGATGAAATGGCTGGATGGCATCACTGACTCGATGGGCGTGAGTCTGAGTGAACTCTGGGAGTTGGTGATGGACAGGGAGGCCTGGCGTGCTGCGATTTATGGGGTCGCAAAGAGTCAGACACGACTGAGCGACTGAACTGAACTGAACTGAAGTTCAGCAAACTTTTCTATAAAGGGTCACGTTTTCAATGTTTTCAGCTTTGCAGACCATCTCTGCTGCAACCAGTCAACTCGAGGGTTACAGAGCAGCCACAGATGGCATGTAAATGGCGTGGTGGTGGATACGGCCCAACAGCACGTTACCTGAATCCATGCAGGTGCCAGCTGGCCTGCCTGCCAGAGCCCTGTCCCCCAACAGGCTGAGAGACTCACAGATTCTTATTCTCTGACTCCTCCTTTCTCTAACTGTCTTCATTCCAATAATCTCAGAGTGTCTTTAAACTTTGGAGAAGGAAATGGCAACCCAATCCAGTATCCTTGCCTGAGAAATCCCAAGGGACAGAGGAGTCAGGCTGGCTACCATCCATGGGGCCACCAAAGAGTCGGACATGACTTCGCGACTAAACAGCAAGAACATAGAAACGGTGACCTACTTTTAGTTCTAAACGACAGCATCTGGGTTAGATTAAGGAATCAT
Organism: Neotragus moschatus; assembly: GCA_006410615.1. Taxonomy (NCBI): domain Eukaryota; kingdom Metazoa; phylum Chordata; class Mammalia; order Artiodactyla; family Bovidae; genus Neotragus; species Neotragus moschatus. The sequence goes on along the minus strand of SJYA01005652.1, from coordinate 20,182 downwards.
CAGAAGGTCAGTAGTGGATCAGCCTCCAGATCCGCCTGCCTCAACATTCTTCAGGGGATGTTTTTCCAGAGGCGGTGGGACCGACGAAGGTGGGTTCTCCTGCCTTTCAGAGGGGAAGTTCCTTGCTTCCTCCTGCCCTCACTCTCCTTCCTCCACGCTCCTCTTTCCCTCCTCTTCCTTTCTTCTCCCCTCCCTCCCTTTTAAGCCTCTGTCGTTTTCATCGCCATTGTTGCTAGACTGTTTTTTCTCTTTATCTACATGGCATAAACATCTGAGATACATCATGATAAGCGGCCTGTGATATGGCGGGCACGCCCGGTCACTGAGTAGGTCTCGTTGTGACCTCATGGACTGTGGCCCACCAAGCCCCTCTGTTCGGAGAGTAATTCTGGCAAGAATACTGGAGTGGGTGGCCACTTCCTACTCCAGGGGACCTTCCTGATCCAGAGATCAAACTCCCGTTCCTTGCATCTCCTGATTGGCAGGTGGGCTCCTAACCACTGCACCATCTGAGAAGCCCCCTGTGACATGGCATAAAGATCTTTTTGAGATATATCATTCAAAGTGCCCCCTGAGATGTGCTTGCATTGTTTGCGCTCATTGGAAGCAAAGGCTGCCTATATCAGACGTGAACTAGGGTTGAGCTGGGCTGTACAGCTGGTGAGCTGCTTTTGCAGTGATCTAGGTTCCATCTGTAAGGAAAGCACCCAGCACATACTAAGGGGTGTCGGGTCAACCCTTGCTAAGATGCTTCCTAGACCCTGCTTTGGCCTCCTGTGAGGGCATGATGCTATTCCTATACGATAAAGGAAAGTATTTCCCTCACCACCTCAGAGTCACAGAGCCGAAAACCCAAGGCCAGGCACACTTTCAGAGAAAAGGCAGAGGGGTGGATAATTCCAGCAAAGTAACTGCTTACTTGTCCTTATCCCCAGGTTTGATTCCACAAATCTGCTTGTCTGGGATTTTATCCTGGGATTACCCATTGATATGGCTCTGAACCACTTATACTCCCTTTTAGAAATTCATGTCGTACTGATCCAGAGATCTGGCTTCTCAGCGGATCACCAGGTCCAACGAGAGTTGTAAATTTGAAGGGGATTTTGGCCATCCACGTACTCATTAACAGGCCAGGTGCTCTGGAAAAAAATTAAAAGTTCATCCTTTAGGAAATATTTTACACCCACTGTGTGCCAGGCATTGTTCTAAGTGGTGGAAATGTTGCTGTTAACAAAAATCTGTGCCTTTCTATAGTGGGAGTGTGGTTCGAGGCAGTGCAGAGTGAGGGAACAGACAAAATAAACACATCTGAGTCAGGTGGTGATGAGAGCTATTGAGAGAAATAAAGCTCAACAAAAGGGCAGGCATCGAGAGTTGGAGGGGTCGGCAGGCTAGTTAGATGGGTGCTCAGGGAGGCCTTGCTTGAATATGGTGATGTCAGAGCAGAGACTTCACTGCAGTGACAGAGGAACCATGTGGACACAAGGGGATGAGGGCTCCTGGCAGAGGAAGCAGCGACTGCAAAGTCCCCAAGGGCTGATCAGTCTCAGCTGTACTGATGGGATTTCAGTTCATGAAGGTGACCAAGCAATGACATGGACACAGTGATGCCCCTGACAGAAGATTTCATTGCCTGAAGTTGCTGGGGGGATGGGACATGCCAAGCCACGCAGGGCCACTCAGGGAAGAATGAGGTGGGGGCAGTGGGGAGTGAGAGGAGAGCCTCACCACCAGAGCCTTGGATGGGGCTTCCACAGAAAAGGCAGGACCCCGCAGAAGAAACAGCGGAGGAGTGGCTAGTTTGAATAATGTAGCTGGGCTTTGGCTAGAGAGGTGGTCCCTACCTGTTTGGTCACTGGCCCTGGGGTGATTTAGGGCCGTGGAAACACTGGCTCGGTGTGTGAGGATTAGACTAGGAAGTGGTTCAGCGTGGGCTCTGGATCACAGCAAAGTATAAACAACTTTGAGCTTTAGTTTGGTGCTGTGATGAATGGATGCCAAACAGAGAATCTAAGAAGGGCTTCCCTGGTGGTCCAATGGTTAAGAATCCACCTGCCGATGCAAGGGACACAGATTCGATCCCTGGTCCAGGAAGACCCACCAGCCGTGGAGCAACTAAGCCTGTGAGCCACAGCTGCTGAAGCCCGCGTGCCCTAGCGCCCGTGCTCCACAACAGGAGAAGCCCACTCACCACAATTGGAGAAAGCCCGTCCATAGTGACAAAGACCCAGAGCAGCCAGAAATAAAACAAGTACAAAAGTTTCAAAAAGAATCGAAGAAAACTCAGAACACAGTCACATAGGGTCATGATAGCATGATCAGATCATGTTTAAATTCCTACAGTGGGAAAGCTGGATGCACCTCTGGAAGGTCAGGAATCCTTCCAGTCACCAGGACCTGTGTGACAGTAACAAAGATGAGCACTGACTGCTTGTACTCAGTTCTGAAGATTCCTACTGTCTCCAGTCTGATTTTAGACTCTATCTCTATGCACATTCGTACAGCTGGTTACAAGTTTTATCTGACCATTCTTGGTATCATTTAACACGTGTTGTTTTTCCTATTTTTTTTCCCTGTTGCAAGTCCTATTTTGTTTCTCTTCCAAGACAAGTAACAGCAGAACTTGTAGCCAGGGACTTTCTAGAACAAGACCGACGATGACAAAGATGCCAGCAAGAGTCTGTTCTTTGTCATTTGTCATTAAGCTTTCATTTCATGGAAGAAGGTATCATGAGATTCACACTCATATTAGGACAATTTAAAGGTTCATTTTGTGAACTGAAAGATGCTTCTTAAAAAATTAAAGATGTCTCTCACAGCCTGGCTGTCTGACCAGCTCCGGCTTTTGTTCATTTTGTTCATTTGTTTTCACCGCAATTAAAAACCACAGCAATTATTCAAATGCGAAGAACTGAAAGGGCGAGAACCTTGTCATTGTCTAAACCTTGGAAATGAACATTTTGCTTCCCATGTGCTTACCGAATCTGCTGAAAGCAAAAAGGCCAAATAAACAATGTCTTTGTAGAGCTGCCTGAGTTCATATGACAGAGAAACATCAGTTGTAGGTTCAGTCACAGAAAGCTCTAAATTTCATTCATTTGGGCAAACACTGATGGGGCACTTACTGTGTGCCGGGTACGCACAGAGGACGTAGTGTTGAATGAAACAAACGTGGTCCCTGGCTTCATGCAACTTAGGTCTAGTGGGCAACACATTTAAAAACGAAAAATGCCTAACCACATATGCAGTTATAAACTGTGATATATGCCAGAAAGGAAAAGAGGGGAATGTAACTTAGACTTGGAGGTGGTGTCTAAGGAGGACTCTTTGAAGAAATGTTATTTGATCTGGGGCTTAAAAAAGGTGAATAGGAATTTCTAGTTATCTATTACTCCCTGATGAAGTGAAGTGAAGTTGCTCAGTCGTGTCCGACTCTTTGCGACCCCATGGACTGTAGCATACTACACTCCTCCGTCCATGGGATACTCTCTGATAACCCATCCCAAACTAAACGACATAGAATACCATGTTATTATACTCAAAAGTTCTGTAGGTCAGGATTTCAAACAAGACATGGTGATTAGGACACATTTCTGCCCCATGATGTTTAGGGTCTGAGCCAGGGAAATGTGAGTGTCTGGGAGTAGCTTGAACACCTGGCGGGCGGGAATCATCTCCAGGCCACCTCACACATGTGGCTGGGGCTGAACAGTGGCTCCAAAGAGGTGGGCCAAGTCCTAGTCCCCTTTACCTGTGAACTTTGACCTTATTTGGGAGCAGGGGTTGGGGTGATGTGTCGACAAGCCAGGGAACGTCAGGGATTGCCAGACACCGTTAGTAACTAGGACACAGGAATGGAATAGATGCCCTCTTAAAGACGCAGAAGGCAGCATCACCTGTTAACACCATGGCACCCACTGACACCTTGATTTCCGACTCCTGGCAGGACTCAGAACTGGAAGGAAATGGATTTCTGTTGTTTTAAGCCTCCAAGTGGGCAGTAATTCATCACGGCGGCCACAGGAAACTAACACAGGTACCTGGCGGGATGCCCCCAAAGGATGGAGCAGCTGCACGTGGCCTCTTCGCACGGCTGTGGCTCCTTCTAGGGTGGAGCTTCCTGAGAGCAAGTGTCCCAGGCCTACGACCTTGAAGAGACCAGGGCAGAAGCGGCAAGGTTTCTTCTTTCCCAGCCTCGAAAGTCCTGCTGGAATCACTTCTGGGACTTCAGGTAGCAGGATGGTTAAGACTCCGAGCTCCCGACGCAGGGCGTGTGAGTGTGGTCCCTGGCCAGGAAGCCAGGACCCACTTTGGTTGTCATGTCAGTGGCTCCGTCATGTCCAGCTCTATGCAACCCCCTGGACTGTAGCCTGACAGGCTCCTCTGTCCATAGCATTTTCCAGACGAGAATGCTGGAGTGGGTGGCCATTTCTTTCTCCAGGGGATCTTCCTGACGCAGGGATCGAACCCACATCTCTTGGGTCTCCTGCACTACAGGAAGATTCTTTACCATCTGAGCCACTTTGGCTGCGGGTGTGCCGCCCACCCTAATCACTCTGTCACATAGGCACAAGCCCAACTAGAGTCAAAGATTCAGAGGGGATATAGACCCATCTCTCAATTAGAGGCGTGTCAGAGAATTTGTGACAACTTTCTAAAACCACCTAAAGGTGCAAGAAGCTGTGTGCCTCAGAGTAGTTGGGATCTTTACTGTCCATCCTGGCAGCTGCTAGTCACGTGTGATTGTTTAAATATCAGTTAATCCAATTTAATCTAAATATAATCTAATATTAGTTTCTCAGCCATACCAGCCACATTTCAAATACTCAATGGTTACATACAGCTAGTGTCTACCATGTTGGACAACACAGATTAAGAATATCTCCATCCCTGAAGGAGTCCTATTGGGCAGCCCTGCCTTAGACTGAAGGGACAGCATGGGGCAAAGCTCTGAGTTGGAAAATAAATGAGCTTATAAGCCAAATAAATAAAAAGTTGGCTTTAAGGGTAGGGTCTGCCACTGTGTGCCCATTGGACACGTAGCTCACAGCATGTCCTCACACGGTATTTGTGTTACAAACAGCATAAGGCTACAGTATTCCATGTGTCCTGCCAGAGGACAGTGGTATCAGATGAGACTGGACAAGCTGAGATCACACAGGGCCTCTCTGACCCTCCTAAAGGAGTTTATATTTCATTCGAAGTGAAATGGAAGTTGCCTATAACTTATTCTGCATTGTGAATACTTATGAGAGGTCTAAAAAGAAGCAGATTTGTGTTTAGTTGATACATTTGTTAGTAAAATATTTTGCTACTAGACAGAAATCCAAACTATCACAAAGGGCTTCAGAAAATTAGAAGTCTGTTTCTTAGTTTATGTAAATACCAGCTGCTGTTGTTACCAGAGCTGCTCCAGGTCTTTGCTTACAGCTCTCCAACCCCCACTTTTGGCAGGGGTTCACCTAAATCTTTTAAGTTAAAGTGTCCATAGAGAAGAAAGGAAGCTACAGACAAAAAACCAGATGGAACCAGCTGGGACTAAGATGGCAATGAATCTGACCTCCAACAGACCTGAGTCTCATTATACCTTGCTTTTACTACATTAGCATATTCAGTGCTGCCAGTGTGACCAGGTGGCGCAGTGGTGAAGAACCTGCCTACCAAGGCAGGAGACGCAAGAGATGTAGGTTTGATCCCTGGGTTGGGAAGATCCTCTGGAGGGGGAAATGGCAACCCACTCCAGTATTCTTGCCTGGGGAATCCCACAGACAGAGGAGCCTGGGGAGATATAGCAGCACCAGTGGTCATCACGGAACATTAAGGATCAAAAGAGGATAAAAAAAAAAAAAAGGTGGGGTGCAGCTAACTCCCTGAGAGAAAGCCTTTCCTGGTAGATTAATTCATATACTTCCTCCTCATTAGCCTCACCCCTTCTCCCTTTACTCTTTAAAATGAAATCTCTCTCGCCAGGGGGCTGAGAAGCTGACCTGTGAACTTAGTTCAGCTCTGTCCGTTCTTTGATCACTGAAAAAAGCTTGTGCTGCATTCATCCCAGCTTCGGTTATTATCTGGCTCTTCGAACCCCGAAAGGAAAAGGAACTCTCCCCTGCCAAGGCAGAGAGCTTCAGCCAGGCTAGGGCCCGAGCAAGGTCCATAGGACTTAATTCAGCAACATCGGCCCTGGGATTTCTTTGGAAGGAATGATGCTGAAGCTGAAGCTCCAGTACTTTGGCCACCTCATTGGAAAAGACTCTGATGCTGGGAGGGGTTGGGGGCAGGAGGAGAAGGGGACGACAGAGGATGAGATGGCTGGATGACATCACTGACTTGATGGACGTGAATCTGAGTGAACTCTGGGAGTTGGTGATGGACAGGGAGGCCTGGTGTGCCGCCATTCATGGGGTCGCAAAGAGTTGGACACGACTAAGCGACTGAACTGAACTGATGGCGACTCTACAGTCAGCAGGAACCCAGGCTATCGGTTGAGGCTTCCTCCTCATTGTCTAGGGTGTCTGCTTTGGACCAGCTATTACATCTGCTTCCCAGCCACATACAACAGAAACAGGAAGATGGAGAGCTGTTGCCCCTCATATCCAGGGAAAGCTCACTGCCAAATCTGTAACTTCATTATGTTTGCAAAAACCCTTTTCCCAGTGAGGTCATTCACAGTTACGGGGCTGAGGGCTTGGACACCCACTTGATGTACATCCCATTGGCCAATACTTTGTCATATGACCACACCTGCTTTGTGAGGAGGGCTGGGAAATACATGACCACACTCACTTTGCAAGGGAGGCTAGGAAATATAATCCTTCTTCTGGGGAGCATGTGCTCAGCTAAAGGAGAACTCTGTTACTATGGAAGAAGCAGAGATAAGATGTGAACAGGAAGCAACTATCGGTCCTTGGCATCATGAAACAGGAGGGAAGTGGGCAGGACACAATATTTAAAAGAATGCCAAAGGCTGGTTAGAACTGACTAGGTCCAAGATGGTGGAAGATCTGACTTCCAGCAGACCTTACGCCTCGTTGTACACTCACTTATTGCATTAGCATGCTAAATAACACACCCATAGGGTCATGACAATTCTGAGGCTGTGAGCATTAAAAGCCCCAAATCAGGCAGTGGCTCAGTTCCTGGAAATTTCCTCCTCATTAGACTTTGAAATTACCCAGCCCATAAAAACTAACCACCCGATATTTAAGGGCCCGTGCCTTCTGAGCTGACCCAGACTCTGTCCATAGACTGTGTGTTTCTCAAGGCCCTTCTTGCCTATTGAGATGGACCACGTTCTATCTATAGAATGTGCACCTCTCTAAATAAATCCACTTCTTACTTATCACTTTGCTTCTCACCAAATTCTTTCTACGATGAGACATAAAGAACTTGAACTTCATTAAGTCCCAAGACCAGATGTGCCATCTCAATTCAGACAGTGGGTTCGAGTTCCACTCCGGGTTGTACAGTTTCAGCTGTATGCATATATGCACTTCCCCCTAGACTATGAGCTCCTTGGGGAGAGGGAACCAGTTTACCCTCAATCCCCAGCATTTAGCATGTAACAACCCATCGGTGGTTACCCATGTAACCAGCCTGTCATTCTTTTAAACGTTGTGCCCTGCCCACTTCCCTCCTGTTTCACAATGATGCCAGGGACCGATAGTTGCTGCCTGTTCACATCTTATCTCTGCTTCTCCCATAGTAACAGAGCTCTCCTTTAGCTGAGCACATGCTCCCCAGAAGAAGGATTATATTTCCTAGCCTCCCTTGCAAAGTGAGTGTGGTCATACATATATTTCCCAGCCCTCCTCACAAGGCAGCTGTGGTCATATGACAAAATACAGTAACAACCCTGCCTGCTTGATTTTAAGGTTGTTTCCTAATTCCAGCATCTTTTTCAGAAAGATTTATTTTCTCGAAGCCACACCGTCTTTTTCCCTCTACTTGTCGGAAGTAGGAGGGGACGTTTGTCTAGTCTTCACCTTGAGAATCTGATGATGCTTCAGGAAATAAACAAAAGAACAGACATCCTCCCCTATAAGCACCCCCATCCCTCCCCTCCCCATTGCCTTTGGAATTTTCAGCTCTCAAATTAGCCCACTCTGAGCCTCCAACAATTTGTCACTTACGTTTGCAATGTTCCCACCGCTGCTGGCTGCAGGTGTGGACTTGTGCTTCTGGTAGATTGTGATTCTCTGTATTTTCTCATCCCTCCAATTTTCAGGGTGATGGTTGCCTTGTGACCTCAGTTTTCTGAGGGATCTAGGAAGAGGTGTCGATTTTCAGGTCAGCGTTTCTCTTCCTGAGATGAGGATTTGAGACGTGGATGGATTGGTAAGGGGAAATGAAGAGAGAGCGGCATCGAGGCAAGAAGCCCAGGCAATGAAGAGGCTTGAAAGCCAGGAGACCCAGCATCCTGTAACCATCGCACTTCTTCTGTCTGGCCAGGGATTCATCCAGCTGACCACCCAATACCTGCTGCTGCTTCAGTCTCCAAAGCAGTGTTTTTCAACTCTGACTGTTCATTAGAATCAGCTGGGGAGCTTGTATAGCTCCCTGCACCTAGGTCCTCCCCAGTTGGAAGCACACTAGGTGGCTCTAAGGAGGTAAGGGGAGTTAGGTTCAATCCCTGGGTTGGGAAGATCCCCTGGAGAAGGGAACTGCAGCCCAGTCCAGTATTGTTGTCTGGAGAATTCCATGCACAAGTAGTCCACGGTTTCGCAAAGAGTGGGACACAACTGAGTGACTAACACTTTCACTTTAGGTGGCTCTAACATGCAATTGGTGCCGAGAACCAGTGCTCTAGATTCTTGCTACTCAAAGAGTGGTCCACGGACCAGCAGTGCTGGTATCCCCTGTTAGCTTGTTAGAAAGGCAGCATCTTGGGAGCTACCCTAGACTGGTGTGCATAGGTGCTCAGGGCTCAGGCGTGTCCAACTCTTTGTGACCCCACGGACTGCAGCCCACAGGCTCCTCTGTCCATGGGATTCTCCAGGGAAGAATATTGGAGTGAGTTGTCCTGCCCTCCTCCAAGGGATCTTCCCGACCCAGGGACTGAACCCACATCTCCTGCGTCTCCTGCACTGGCAGGTGGAATTTTTACCACAGAGCCAGCTGGGAAGCCCCACCCTCAAGCTACTGAATCAGAATTTGCATTTTAACAAGATCCTGGTGGGATTTGCGTGCATATCAAAGTTTGAGAAGAAACAAGGAGGTAATCCTCCTATACCTCCACTTCCAGTTGTCCTCATGAAGCAGCCAGCTCCCTGGGAAATGTGAACTGGGCATCCTCCTGACTGCATCAGAACACTGGAGAAGACCAGAACAGCTGGGGTAAATGGTGTGCCTGCTGTAATTCCCCAAGGCTAATATATTTGAAACGGACAGAATTAGATCTTCCAGCTGAGGGAGGTGCTTGGGCCCTTTAATCTGAAACACCAATGCTGGGTTCACTAACTTCTGGGCCCACCAGGCAAATCCCTGTTATCGAATATGTTATAGCTGAAGAGCTGGGGTTAGCTTGGAGGCTGGGGTTGGAAGGAGGCTAAAGAGACTGAGCGAAAAAGAAAATAAATCAAGAGTTAAAGAGGAATGACCACTGGGGTGAGGAGGTGAGGGAAGGAAGATAGAGGTTGTCCATTTTGGTGGGGGTAGGGGTGGTGAGGAACATGGCAGGGAGGCTGGTGCACTCAAACAGGAGTGCCTGGGGCTGGGTGACTAAAGCAAAGAAGTGCGGCAGACCACCCCAAATACCGACTCCCCTGAGCCACATGGAGGCAGGCCTTCCACCCTGCTTGCTTCCATAAGCTCTCATGTCCTTCCCTACAAGATCTCAGCACTTTGTCAAATAAAATAACAACAGGCTTGTGTTTGGCACTTTATTGCTCAGCAGGAGTGGGGCATACTAGGCACAGATGGGGAAGGGGCTAAGAGCTTGGACTTTGGAGCCACATGGCCTGAATTCCACCCTCAACTCTGCCACTTACTATCGGATGATGCTGGGCGAGTCAGCCGACCTCCTTGGGGGGTGCTTCCTCGTTCACAAAACACGGACAATACTGGTAACCCCTTCATGAGGGTAAACGCAGAACGGATGTGAAGCAAAGAGCACCCTGCCTGGCAGAGGTGCATAGCCACGTGCACACACATATATGGCATATTATTCAATGTAGTATGTGGGTATCGTAAACAACACAAACAAGGAGTTGGCACCTGATTCTTCTGACTTCCGTCTGAGGATTGCCCACCATCTCATATCACCTTTCTAGGTTCCTTCAAGAGTGCTAAATGAGAGTGAGAACACTTAAAATGATATTTTAACCAAATCACTGTGGAGACCTTATTCAGATTCTGTTTGAACAAACAGTGGATATAAGAGACATATTTGATACAAGTGGGAATATTTGAAAATGGACTTGGTGTTAGATAGTAAGGAATTAATCTTAATTGTGTTAGGTGTGCTAATAGCATATATCAAAAAAAAATTAAAAAGTCCTTAGAGGTTGGATTAGATTCATATAGGGCTTCCCTGGTGGCTCAGATTGTAAAGACTCCACCTACAATGCAGGAGACCAAGGTTCAGTCCCTGGGTTGGGAAGATACCCTGGAGTAGGGAATGGCTACACGCTCCAGTACCCTTGCCTGGGAAATTCCATGGACAGAGGAGCCTGGCGGGTTATAGTCCATGGGGTCCCAAAGAGTTGGACAGGACTGAGCAACTAACACCTTCACTTTTGATTCATATTGAGGTATGAGATCAAGCCATATAATATTGCCAATATTTGACCATATAGTTTAAATATGAACAAAACTGGCCTTTGTCTGGTACTTTAGTTTTCACCAGGACCAGTGCATAAAGTAGATTGTAGGGGCTGAGTTGAACGTCTGGGGTTTTCTTTTAACATATTCCTAAGGAACAAAAAGGGTAAAGAGATAGATGAAACAAGATAGTAAAAATATTAACAGTTGTGAAGCTGGGTGATGGAATGTGGAAATTATGCTCCTCTTTCTACTTTTGTGTTTGTTTGCAACTTTCTGTAATAATATTATTTTAAAGTTTTGTTTGATGCTTTTTGACTGTGTATCTATGACTACAATGGAAAGAAACCCAATTCAATCTTGCTTAAACTAAAGGAGGGATTTAACTGACCAATGGGCAACATAGAGCTGGTCTGGAGGAAGATTGGATTTACTCCCTTGAATACTTTGAGGACCCTCTTTGTCTTTCTCTATTTCTCCTCTGTTTCCTTTGGCACACTAATTTTGTTGGCTGGAAGGAACTTGCCCAGATAGTGAGGTAGAGGGCTGCCCTTACAAGTATATCCTTGGTTTTGTGATCAGAGAACAAGAGGTTCTCACCCGTGGGCAGGAATTTGAAAAGCCCCAGGAGAGCTGATTGGCTTAGTTTAAGTCATGTGCCCACTTCTTAGGCCCATCACTGTGGCTGTGAGGATCTATAACTAGCCTACTACCCTGGGTCACCTGGCCACCTCTGCAGCGAGGACGCTTGTTTTCCGAAGACTTGGGAGGGATGAGAGGAGGGACAAGGGCTGAGCCGACAGAAGCAACAGCGGCAGTTACCAGGTTTCTTGTTATTTGCTGTTAGATTGCAATCAGCCTTTGATCACAGATCACGTCTTTTTCCTTTCCAGTGTCTGTTCCCCCCACCCCCAGTTTTTATTTTAAGGTTTATGGAGCTGCTTGCAAGCCTTGTTGAAAAAAGAAAAAAAAAAAAAAAAGCAGTTTCCATCTCTTCCTCCATTTCCCTTCTTCAGAGGAAACTAGTTTCAGCTCTCTCAACTGGCTCTTCGGCTTTACTTTCACATATCTGAATGACATCCTGATACTCCTACACTTGATGTTTCAGTCTTAGGCATGCTCATTGATTACCACCATGAGAGACGATTTTGAAATCTCTCACATACACCTACGCTCCCCACCCCCACAGGTGCAATCCTTTTAATCTCCCCAAGTTCCCAATAAATTATATCAGCATCCTGTTGATGAGATCAACATTTAAACATTACGTGATTAACATTATATGATTATGCCTATGAAAACAGTGTCTAGTTAAGCCATAACTGTACTACTGTTTGTTCTCCTTAAATAATAATAATACTTTTTTCTCGTAGACTTTCATTCAGTCCTCAATTCTCAGATGATCTAATTTGCCCCTAAATAAATGCTCCCCTCATAGCTCAGTCGGTAAAGAATCTGCCTGCAATGCAGGAGACTCAGGTTTGATCCCTGGGATGGGAAGATCCCCTGGAGAAGGAAATGGCAACCCAGTCCAGTAGTCTTGCTTGGAGAATCCCATGGAGAAGGGAGTCTGGCAGGCTACAGTCCATGGGGTCGCAACAGTCGGACACAACTTATCGACTAAACCACCACAAATACACTCAGATTTATTATGTATTTCTCATCCTGGGGTGTCCATTCAGCATCACCCTTGGGATCCCTTTCACCTCTTCCCACGTTGGAGTCCCTTTTTCCTGCACAATGGTCTTCTCAACAACAGTGAGAAAAACTACCTGTAAAACTGGATTAATAATAATCTTGAAATAAAAAAAAATAATTAGTAGCCATTAAGACTAAATTAAGTAATGGTGAAACTTACCTATTCCTTGTTGGAATTTAAAACAAAGTCATGAAAAATTCTCTAAAAATAGGAAGCAATTTCCTATTATTAGGCACATACATTTTGCTGAGTTTTCTTGGTCCCCCTCCCCCCTTTTTTTTTCCAGTATCCACTCAGGGTTGAAGTAAAAACTTGAAAGCAGTTATGAGATGGCACGTAACTCTGTATCTGTTTTGCATTGGCATTTCTATAAAGGCTTGAACTAATGAAGAGTTAGAATGATAGGGCTGTTTCACTCTTTCAGTAATTTTTCAGGACTGTCACCTTAAAATGTTCGTGAAAAATTCCTTCTGGGTAGAGTCTGCCTCACCAGCAAATACCTTTGTTTAACAGGATTAACACATCAGTCTCAGCTTGAGACTTTACCACAACTTCAGGTTAAATTCATTTATTTTCTACATTTTATAAAATAATTCCAAATAAGGTAGCAATGTGTTGAAAATAACTTTAGGAGGACATGTAGATATGGAAATGTATATCAACTGTAGTCATTATTCAGAAAATAACAGACAGCTATTTCCTCAATGGTGTAAAGAAAGCACTTAAAGCAAAGCATATAAAACATTTCTGGACTTTTGATCACAGTGTTTTAGGAACTGAAGGTATGTATTTTTATTGCCATGTATGTTTACTGGTGTTTTCTAAATGCATTTGGCCTAACGTTTACAACGCTGAAGAAGTAATTTGGGGGAAAGATACCCTAATAGTAGTTCTCAAAGTATGGTCATCTGGGAATTTGTTAGAGGTGCAAACTCTCTCCCCACATCCACCCCATTTAATGAAAAGTTCAAGGAAGGAGGAGAGCTCTGTGTTTTAACAAGCCTTCTAAGGCAAAGTTTGAAAAGCATTGTCTTAGAAAAACATTGTATAAGTTAGGGCTCATGTTGTTCTGCTGTTGGTAATAGAGAACTAAAATAACAGCAGTTTAAATACACTTTTTTTCCTCCAATAAAAAAATACTGAAGGTAGGTAGTATTGGCTGATTCAAGTGTCATATTTTCATTGTCTTTGATTATAACTTATATACTCATGGTTTTAAAATGGCTGCTGAAATTCCAGCTATTACAAACACATTCCAGACAGTAAGAAAAAGTAAGGGAGGTGGGAGAAAGCAAGCTAAGTCAGCCACCTTTCAACTGCATTCTCAGATGCCCCAAGCAATGACTTCTGCTTTTTCTCCTTTGCCACCATTGATCGAAAGTGACCATATATTTCAGCTCAGTTTGTCCAACGCTTTGCGACCCCATGAACCGCAGCACGCCAGGCCTCCCTGTCCATCACCAACTCCCGGAGTTTACCCAAACCCATCTCATCCTCTCTCGTCCCCTTCTGTTCCTGCTCTCAATCTTTCCCAGCATCACGGTCTTTTGAAATGAGTCAGCTCTGCACATCAGGTGGCCAAAGTAGTGGAGTTTCAGCTTTAGCATCATTCCTTCCAATGAACAACCAGGACTGATCTCCTTTAGAGTGGACTAGTTGGATCTCCTTGCAGTCCAAGGGACTCTCAAGAGTCTTNATGAGTCAGGTGGCCAAAGTACTGGAGTTTCAGCTTTAGCATCATACCCTCCAAAGAAATCCCAGGGCTGATCTCCTTCAGAATGGACTAGTTGGATCTCCTTGCAGTCCAAGGGACTCTCAAGAGTCTTCTCCAACACCACAGTTCAAAAGCATCAATTCTTCAGTGCTCAGCTTTCTTTATAGTCCAACTCTCACATCCATACATGACCACTGGAAAAACCATTGACCTTTGTTGGCAAAGTAATGTCTCTGCTTTTTAATATGCTGTCTAGGTTGGTCATAACTTTCCTTCCAAGGAGTGTCTTTTAATTTCATGGCTGCAATCACCATCTGCAGTGATTTTGGAACCCTGAAATATAAAATCAGCCACTGTTTCCACTGTTTCCCCATCTATTTCTCATGAAGTGATGGGACCGGATGCCATGATCTTAGTTTTCTGAATGTTGAGTTTTAAGCCAACTTTTTCACTCTCTTCTTTCCCTTTCATCAAGAGGCTTCTTAGTTCCTCTTCACTTTCTGCCATAAGGGTGATATCATCTGCATATCTGAGGTTATTGATATTTCTCCTGGCAATCTTGATTCTAACTTGTGCTTCATCCAGCCCAGTGTTTCTCATGATGTACTCTGCATATAAGTTAAATAAGCAGGGTGACAATATACAGCCTTGATGGACTCCTTTTCCTATTTGGAACCAGTCTGTTGTTCCATGTCCATGTTGCATTCAAGGCCTCACCAGTTTTTCAATTGACTCTTATGCCAAAAGTCATCTCCCAGACTGTGGAGCTGCAAATACCCATCAGGGGTGCAGGGCAGGATTCCTGGTTCCTGGCACCTTCATGGACCTTCTCATCATATCATTCCTCCAAAAAAAAAAACTGGTTGCACCTTCTTTTGAAGGTTTGGGTTTTGGAGTTTGCAAAAATGGACTCTTCCCTCTTACAACCAATATGAATATGAACTGGCTGCTTCTGGGTAGACCTGGCCTTGGACTGTGACCATAAATTGGAGCAAAAGGCTTCCCACGGGAGAAAGACGTTGATATGCTCTTCTGTGCCTCTGTGCTTTTTCTATAGAAATAGAATACTTTATTAAGTTAACAAAGCATGATAATTCATTCCAAATTATTATAGATAAAAACTGATTATAGCACTTAGAGCAAGGTTTAAAGAAATACATATACCTCGTTGTTACTGTTAACAGCCATCATTCACTGCTTAACCTAATCTTGGTACTTGCCCAAAACTTCAGCTAGAATTCACTCTCTTCCTTAAGAGTTTAAGTCCTGTTTGGGGTTGGGACTTGGCATTTTTTTCCCCTCGGGGTATTAGAGATTTGGGCACCAATAAATATTTCACATGGTTTCTCTCCCGCTTTTCACAATCTTAGCTGCCTTCATACAGCTTCTCAGTGAGATGGGGCCCTGCTGGGTCCAAACATTCTGATTAATAGTCTTGCTGTCTAATCACTCTGTCTTCTGTTGTGAGAGGCTGATCTTCTAATCCACACCATTTGTCAATAGCCAGGAAGAGAAAGTGATTAGAATCGTGCCACATACTACCCATGGTGTGACTGTATACACACACACATACAGAGTATATTTTCTTTTTACCGAGTAAAAGGGGATGATTTAACACAAAGAGGAAATCCTCTTTTAAAAAGGACTTCTCTGGTGGTCCAGTGGAAAACGCCTTCCAAAGCAGTGGGTGCAGTTTCAATCCCTGATCAGGAAGGTAAGATCCCATATAGTTCCCAGCCAAAACATAAAACAGAAGCAATATTGTAACAAATCCAATAAAGACTTAACAAAAGAGAAAGTCTTCTTCAACCAGCCTTCTGTCCATGAGAGTCAAATGTTTGTT
The DNA here is from genome assembly GCA_006410615.1 of Neotragus moschatus. Lineage (NCBI taxonomy): Eukaryota > Metazoa > Chordata > Mammalia > Artiodactyla > Bovidae > Neotragus > Neotragus moschatus. The sequence continues at coordinate 4,168 of SJYA01005652.1, read as the reverse complement.
TTCTTACTTCCTTGTTTAACAATGGCTAAAGACCTCCAACTCACGGATGAGCCTCATTCTACCTAATCTGTTATCTAAGCAGAACATAATATTTTTTAAACCAAGATGGAAATGAGTTTTTCTTTAATATCTTATTTTAGTAAGCTGTCAGATATAAGGGTAAAACATACTATTCCTACATACGAAAATAGAACTCAAATTTGTACATCATGAGAATCAGTTCTGAGTTCTGTAAAGAAAAGCACTCTTCTGACAGAATCACAGGTGTGCCAAAGGCTGACAGGCAAATGAGGGGAGGGCTGGAGATGGGAAATCATTTTGCAAGTGCCAGAGCAAGGATCAGTCCAAGCAAGAATTTAGCACCGATGGTTGCTAAATCTGGAGGGAATTGTTGATGAGGCATAGAATGTCTTCATGATCTTAAAGGGTCTCCTGAAAGGTGGATGGGGAACAAAATTAGCATCACCAATGAGAGGCAGATGGACTTTGTGTGCCTCTGGTCATGATGCTATCTAAAGATTATGCCAGGATTATAACCTAAAGCTGGCTGTTGAGAAACATCAGACAAACCAAAAATGAAGAACATTCTACATATTAAAAAAGGAAAAATTGAATTCTTCATAAAGGCTACTGTTTTCAAAGACAAAGAAAGGCTATAGAAATGCTTCAGATAAAGAGACTAAAAACATAACAACTAATGGGAAAACTATACCAAATCTATGGGCAGAAAATGCTACAAGGGACATTATTGGGTCAACTGAGATAGATCAGAGTATTATATTAGTGTTAAATATAGTGAAATTAATAATTGTGCTGTGGTTAAGAGGCACATTTCCTTAGTCTTAGGAAATACACACTGAAGTATCTCGTCATAAAGGGCAATGAGGTATACCATCTTCATTCAAATTGCTCAGAAAAAAATTATGTGTGTGTATTTGTGTGTTAAATAGAGAGCAGACAAGCACTCACAAATGATAAAACAAATCCAGCAAAATGTTAAGATACGTGAATATGGGGAAAAAGTATATGGGTGTCCTGTGTTCTACCCTTATTCTTGCAACTTCACTATATGTTTTAAATTATTTCTTGCGTAAAAGTTAACAGCCACACACACACACACACAGAGGAAAATCTCATGAGGGAAAAACTCAAGGAGGCAAAGAGGACCAATCATCTCATCCTTAACCTTCTCCCAGGGAGAAAGCCTATCCTCACTTAACCCATCCCCCTCTCTCCTCTAAGAGAGATGAGTTCTGGGGGGCAGTGTGCTCTCCTTACCAATCCTAACTTAGATTTTGATAAGCGTTGATGTCTTTTTCTCTTGGTCCAGCTGAGACAAAAGTGAAACGTTTTTTCGAATTTTTGTCTTTAAAAAAATTCTAGGGAAAAAGAAAAACAGTAGAAAACACAAATACAAACAGGTGAAGTTACAGGCAGATTTCTCATCTTTAAACTACCAAATGCTTGTCAAAATCTGTATGTCACCATTTACTACACTCACCTAAATTCACTTTCTTGTTGTTTAGCTGATAAGTCATGTCCAACTCTTTACAACTCCATGGACTGTAGCCCACCAGGCTCCTCTGTCCATGGGATTTCCAAAGCAAGACTATTGGAATGGGTTGCCATTTCCTTCTCCAGGGGATCCTCCCAACCCAAAGATCAAGCCCAAGTCTCCTACATTGGCAGGCAGATTCTTTACTTTCTTTACTGTTGAGTCACCAGGGAAGCCCATAAATTCACCTTACCTCTAACTTATTTCATTTGCCCAAAGTTAATGTGCCTTCATCTATTTTTCTCAGCTAAGTTTGGGCCCAGATTCACTAGTGACCATTTGACCTTTGTGCCTGGTGCCATCAATCCAGATTTCTCTCTTGCAAATGACCTCTCTTCCCATAACAGTTGGTTTATGTGATCAGAAATGAGATATAGCACCTCACTCCCTGCCCTCAAGAGATAAGTAATTATCTTAATGTCCTAATGTGAAGTGAGGGGAGTTTTGCTCTAACTCATGAATTGTGTGAGAATGAGCTACTGTTCTGTTTGATTGATTGTGGCTTGATTTTGATGAGGTAAATTTGAAGATTATTGAATGCTGCTTACTGTGCCTAAAAAAAAAAACTTTATTCTTTAGTTTTAAAAGTCAGTGTGCTATTGAACCAATAAGTTCCCATTTATGGTATAGTGAGGAGTCTGCAGCCCCGAGCACACTGGCAAAGCAGAGATGGCAGACATACTCAGGGCCCAGTGACCCTCCCAGGATCAGGTACCATCTCAGCCCACTTGTCCAGGTACTCCTGAAGACACATTCAAGTGCTTATCTCCTACCCGATGACCCCTGCTACCCTCCACTACCACCCACACCCACCCTTTTACTTCTGCCAAGGGCACCAAAAAAAAAAAAAAAATGGGAAGATCTTTAGACATGCAATAGCAATGCACATGACCAGAGAGGGCAGCCCATTCAGTCCCAGACCTCCTCTGCCCAGATACCTCTTTCTCAGATCCCAACCTAACATTGTTCTCAGTGTTATTGTTCTCATTGTTCTCCCTAGCCCCTTTCAGTCTGGCTTTTCAAGGAGTCTATTTTTCTGCCTTTCTGTCTAAGTTGAAGTTATATTAGTTATGGTAGGCTAAATTGCTTTAGCAAATGTATTCACAAAAGTAATAGCTCAAATCACGTAACAGTCCGTGGCAAGCATTTCTGAATCAGCAGGAAGCTTTTCATCACATACTGACTCAGGGACACGGGTCCTGCCAATTTGTGGCTACACCATCCTCTGGAGCCCCATCATTCTCTACAACTTCTGCATTCAGCTGATGAAAACGGAAAGAACACAGAGAAGCTCCACCTGCCCCTTAAGGGCAGGAAGTGTTGCACATCACTTCCACTCACATGCCATCGCTGAGAACTGATCACATGGTCCCGACTACTGCAAGAGGGAATGGGAATTGTAGTCCCCTTCTGGGCAGCTACTTCCTATTACTAAGTTGTAGAGGAGAGATTTTCATGGACAGCTGCAGACCTGACCACAGAACTTAAACAAAGAAAAGGAGGAAGGTTTGATTAATGGAAATCACACTGAAAAACAAAGAAGGACTATGAAAGTTTCAATTCCTTTTTCCTTTGACTTATTTTGATGTTTATTTATTTTCAAGGAAATATATGCCTTAGAATTATGTTCATATGATTATTTGTATTCTTTACTTTTAATTTGTTTACTAAAAGTTTTGAAGCAAGAACTAGATGCACAGGAAGAGAAAGAATGATACTGATTTTTGTTCAAGTTCTGCAGCTGCCCATGAAAATCTCTCTCTAAACCTAGTAATAGGAAGCAGCTGCCCAGACAGAGACTACAGTTCCCATACAACATTGAAGTAGTTGGTCAAAATGCATTGCCAGGCAAAAGATTAGTAAATTTAGGGGAGTCTGGTTTTCCCCAAGACCACCTCTCCAACATCATTTTCCGCCCATCTGCCTCTCATGTGTCATACTCTAACCTCATTGCCTTCTATACTCTTCCTAGAAGAATCTAAGCCTATTTTTCAGTTCAGTTCAGTTCAGTCGCTCAGTTGTGTCCAACTCTTTGCGACCCCATGAATCACAACACGCCAGGCCTCCCTGTCCATCACCAACTCCTGGAGTTCACTCAGACTCACGTCCATCGAGTCAGTGATGCCATCCAGCCACCTCATCCTCTGTCGTCCCCTTCTCCTCCTGCCCCCAATCCCTCCCAGCATCAGAGTCTTTTCCAATGAATCATCTCTTCACATCAGGTGGCCAAAGTATTAGAGTTTCAGCTTTAGCATCATTCCTTCCAATGAACACCTAGGACTGATCTCCTTTAGAATGGACTGGTTGGATCTCCTTGCAGTCCAAGGGACTCTCAAGAGTCTTCTCCAACACAGTTCAAAACCATCAATTCTTCAGCACTCAGTTTTCTTCACAGTCCAGCTCTCACATCCATACATGACCACTGGAAAAACCATTGGCAAAGTAATGTTTCTGCTTTTAAATATGCTATCTAGGTTGGTCATAACTTTCCTCCCAAGGAGTAAATGTCTTTTAATTTCAATGGTGTAATCACCATCTGTAGTAATTTTCGAGCCCAGAAAAATAAAGTCTGACACTGTTTCCACTGTTTCCCCATCTATTTCCCATGAAGTG
>SJYA01005651.1:7737-21539 GCA_006410615.1 Neotragus moschatus | reverse complement strand
AGTAGTAGTTGTAGTACATCAGAGTAGTCAACGTACACTTCGTAATAACATTCTTGGTAGCAGGTGTAGCAATGGTACCATATTATATATAGAGAGACCAGTAGAACTTGAGATATCTGTCGAGCGCTTTCGCCCTTTGAAAGCCATTGCACGTGCCAGCAGCAGTGCGTTACCAAATGAAAGCCATTGCACGTGCCAGCAGCAGTGCGTTACCAAATGCATAGAAGTCTTTCCTGTGACCTCTTTCAGGAGCCCGTGCAGCGCTGGCCCACAATTTTTTGCCGCGACAGTAAGCTCCTCGCAGGACACACGAGCCGTCCCACTGACCCAATACCTACCCCTGAAACTGTTTCCGGCTTGCGTTGCCTTGCTGCCTTTTTCACAAACTCGCAGGCTGCGCCTCGTAAGACACCGCTCTCCTCCTGGAAGTCCAAGTAGAGTACGCGTAAACGTCGGATAACAATATGTATGTCTTACAGTATATATTTATATGTATATATATGCGCGCGGCCCACAACACAACAGACATGGTGCCACCATCGCGACCCGCCCCCTTGTCACGCCAAGCTCCCCGAACCTTAGGCCTTCAATGCGACACTTTGTGCGTGCGCCACTACTCGTGGTTATACTATCTGAAAACAACAGAACGGAAGCGGAAGGGCAGCCTCTGTCCAACTGCCCGTCTTCTCATCCAGCCGCCGTCGCAATTAAGCTATGACTGAAACACTGGGTAACCGGGCAACATCGGTTACGCCAAGGGAGGCTTTTGTGAGCAACGAGATGGCCACCGTGCCGCCCCCCGTACAGCCCCACTGTGACGCTTCAGAGCCCAACTCCGGGCGCTGCAGTGTTCCTGAGGAAAGCACCATGAAATAACACTCAGAAGCCGCATCACGCAATTCCTCGATTCTGCCTCCAGCTGACTTTTCACTTTTGACTACAAAGCAAAACAAAAGGAAGAAAGCTAGTCTCGCAGGTCCGAAGCGCTCGCAGCTTTTACACACGACAGCATGGTGGCAGAGGGAACCACGGGCCGCAGCACCGAAGAGACAGAGTGACGTCAGGAGCGGCGCATGTCCACGTGAAGATTACTCGCACTGAAGGTGATGTCTAGGACTGAGAAATATCCCCGTATATCATCTAGGGCCCTGAATTCAGAAGGCCCCGGCCACAGGCAGGCGACGATTTCCACTCAATTCTCTATGGTCATCTTGCTGTGCTTGTGCATCCCCGCTGTTCAGGGTAAGGGACCAGGAGTAGCGAACCACTTCGTTCATCGCGGCGGCCTTTGCCACAAAGAAGGCGGTTGTCGTAACTACATAGCCATAGCGGGTCCGCAAGCATGCGCTAGCCTGCAGACGCTCACCCGTGCGGGCACAGACCCGGCGGTAGTACAGGTGACGCGGTGATGCGTCCTAATCGGTACAGCGGGCATGCGGTGCCGCGGCGGCCACAAGAAGCTGGCACTGAGAACATTTTAGGCTCGGCCTGATAGAAGATGTAAAGTTTAAAGGCTACCCCAGTGTTTCAAGTGTGCCACCTCCCACCAGTCGATAGCAGAAGCAAAATTCGAGGGCTGTCCCACTGTCTCGAGTGTGCCAGTTCGCACGCGGGCCATGAAATGCAAAAGGCTGCTTGCGTGGAAGAACCGGAGCGCGACAGCCCACCACACTTGCTGTGCGATAACTGCATAGTGCTCTAATGAACAAAACAGGAACGCGAACGTAAGCATGAGTGCCCTCGCTTACACCATGTTCTTACGCTGTGGCGAGCAGTACCTATGCTGGGTAGCTGTCGCACGCAGGTGGCTACTGGTCGTGTAGCGCAGCGGCTGTACGGGTTTACCAGCAGGGCCGTACGTGCAGAGCAGCAAGCTGGGGGTGTCCAGGTCCAGTGTTTTAGGCAACTGGCTCCTGTGCTTAAGCGGGCGGCACGCAGGGATGGCGTGAGACAAAGCCCGCCAGCGTGCGTGTTCAGGGCGTCGGCAACCGCCTGTCAGCACGTGGAAGGTGCCGGGCGCAGTGTCGAACGACACTGATGGTAATCCATGGTAATCCAGGCGCAAGTGCCACAGGTGTATTCGGTTGTTCAGTCGTTTGCAAAGCGCCCTCAGGGGCCGCAGTAGCGCGCCGCTCCTGCGTGCACGAACGCTTTGAGCTCGCGGGCGCCCTCTCGCGTCCCAGCGCCGAAGCACCACATGGGGCTGGTAGCGTGCAGCTGATCGTGTTCGCGAACAGCGGACACCCAGCCAGCGCGGGCAATAGAACAAGTTTTGCCTGTCTGCCGCCCACTAGTAAGTGGGATCCACATGCATCGGTGCCTACGTGACGGCACCTACCGCTGGCTGCTAGACTCGCATGTGCGTGCCGGGAAACTAAAGCAGCATGTACGAAAGCGTGTATATGCGCCCTGCACGGCTGTCGTCATCCGTGCAACGCTTCTGGAAGCAGCACTCAGGTCCTCAAAGCAGGGTGTCACTCGGTGACATGTTCCGCCGTCACCCGCCGCGGAAACCTGGTCGGGTTACTAGGCGTAAAGCCTGCGAACGCTGTCCAGCAGTGCTGAGGCGGCAGAGAAGGGAAGCTGCAGAAAGTCCGTCTGTTAATCCGGCTCTGTTTTGGCGTGCCGTGTCGTGGACGCAGTCTTGCCTCCGCGTCAGTCTTACTATCAGGGGGTGCAGCTCGTGGCAAAGCACAGCTACGCACTGGCGCACGTCAAGCGTGAAGCTACGCCACTACGACGGGGACGACAGCCGCCGGCGCGAACGGTCGTCCATCCTGGCCTTGCCGGGGCGAGTCCATTGTGATAATGCTGTTGACTCAGCTTTAACGGCCGCGCGCAGAAGGGGCACTACCACAGCGGTACGAATCGAGAACAATGAGAGGCTGTCCGTGCTACGCAGTGGTCCACCGCGTTTCTGCTCGTTAAAGTAGGCCGGCACGCAGGCACGGTTCACTGTAGCACTCAAGGGTCTGCTGCCCACCGAAACACGGGTGCATCGCGCCTAGCTTCTCGCCGCCAGAGCTTCAGTACGAATCGAGAACACAGAGAGGCTATTTGTGTGCTACGCGGTGATCCACTGCGTGCGCGTTCGTTATGGTAGGCCGGCACGCAGACACGGTTCACTATGTATTACCCAAGGTTCCGCTGCGGCCGAGACACCAGCGCATAGCGGCTAGCTTCTCGCGACGAGAGCTCCTCAAGCCTTTCTCCCGGCCGTCTGGGACTTGAACGCTGTTTCAGGTTTCACAAAGCGCTCTGCCAGCAATCGGAGGCCGCAGCCGAGAGCCACATGCGTAGGACAGTCTCAGAATGAGCTCTGGACACACTCACCTGCACGAATATGGCTCGCTGCTGCTGGCAGCCGTGTCTCTGTGAAGCCCCCGACCTTCCAGAAGGGGTGAGAGAGGTCGCGCACATGGGGCTCTCGATCGCGTCTATGTCTCTCCTTGTGACTCCCGGCCACGCTCCTCCCGGAAAGATTGCCCGCGAACTCTACGGGAAGTGCAACACATGGCGGAAGAGCAGACGCTATACTGGTATGGAGAAGGCGGGGGATGCTCCGTTTAACACACAGGAGAACGAGGTTTCAACGACAAGTTCACACAACTATCTTAACGCAGGGCGCGCGGCTAGAGGACACTCTTTGGTCGGCGGCGCAAAGGTGTGTCTAGCGTGTCCATACTGGCGGTGCGTTCCGACGTCTTGCTCGAAGAGCAGTACACCTTCGACCACGCGTACGCCACTCTTGAAACCAGCGCTTAGAATCGTAAGGACAGAAGTCATCTTAGCACTGGCAGGCATGCTTTACCGCAGCGGCATAGGCGAAGGCGACGAAGCCTACACTGCCGCGCTCACTTTCGCATGTGCGCTGTGTAGGCCGGCTGTGTCCTTCAAAGCGTGCACCGAGTACAAGGGTGACAATCGGCGGACACATGCTTACTGCGGACTCGGATCGTGCGCTTCACTTGATTAGACCGACCCCGCGAGACGCAGGCGCGCCGCGGGCCCGGAGGGTCATTCATCTACTAATGGAGCTTGACTGCCTTGCCTGGCCCCTGCGATGCGCTGACAAGTGTGATAGCTTCGCGCAGAGGTTCCCCGTCTTGTTCGCTAGGGTCGCGGTGCACAACTGATGTCTAGTGGTGCCAGATCGAGCACGCCCGGCGGCGCAACACTCCCGAGTACGTGATCATTCGCGCTGCGACAAGCGACAGGCGGCTCTTCCTCCGAGAGTGTCGCGGGCAATGCCGTGCTGCTGCTAGAGACTTCTACACATTCACATTGGGGAAACGGATCAGTAATCGTGGTCAAGTCTCCGTGTGTAGGTTGCATGTCTGATAGATGATCCTTACGATCTGTGCGAACCCCAGCGTGGCGAGAGGGGCGTACAGCAGCGGGCGAAGCCTCCGAGCCACGTGCGAAGCAACGCGGCGCAGCCTCCACGCCCGGATCGGTGCTAGATCAGTGTGACAGCGACGACATCACAGCAGACTGTCCGCGTGGGCGAACACACAGAGGGCTACGGAAGCAACATGTGTATTTCCGCGCAAATGAAATGCGGCGACGTGCGGNATCTGTGCGAACCCCAGCGTGGCGAGAGGGGCGTACAGCAGCGGGCGAAGCCTCCGAGCCACGTGCGAAGCCACGCGGCGCAGCCTCCACGCCCGGATCGGTGCTAGATCAGTGTGACAGCGACGCCATCACAGCAGACTGTCCGCGTGGGCGAACACGCAGAGGGCTACGGAAGCAACATGTGTATTTCCGCGCAAATGAAATGCGGCGACGTGCGGTTCGCACATCCTCCGGAGGTGCGGCGGAAACTGCATTCCTCTCCGTTTTTCCGGTGAAGCGGACAAAAAGAGAAAGACCCCCACCATACTAGTTGTGGCAGAAGGAGAGCGCATGGAACCGGGTGCACAAACGTCTGAATGCCGCATGGGTTTCTCCACGCGAGAAGGACCATGGGTCACGCCGCGACCGATTGCCTGCACGGTAGTGAGGTCTCTCCTTCGTGATGTGTGCTGCTGCGCGACGCCCATTGTTTCCTGTCGCACTTTGGTCGGTGCTGCTCGCAGCCAGCTAACGCCTGATGAGGGTGGTTCACCTCTCCGCGGGGCGAGGCCGCCTCGAGGTTCTGTAGCCGCTAAAGCATACGACAAGATGGGCTTGGCCGCCTGTGCCGCCGGCCCCATGATCTTGAATGTTACTGAGAACCCGGCGAGCCACAGGGCCCGTAACCGGGCGGGTCATCTGGGCGGGGTGCCGGACCTCGAGCTACGCCGCGTACGGTCTTACGTCTTTGGAAACCTGAAGGAGTCTTTGGTGCTTGCGCGCGGACAGCGCAAGAAACTTGCGCCGCCGCCGCAGCGGTCCTCATGGCGTCAGCCACCCCTGGCCGCGTTCTAGTCACTTGTGCGAGGCCTGCTGCTATTTTCGATCAGCGCCGCGGCGCACGTATATGCGGTGCAGCTCGCCTATCAACACCGTCTTCGCGTGTACGGCTCTGGTCACTTCGTCGAGAGAGCCGCATTTCAGCTGCTCCCCTGTAGCCTCAGCACCACGGCAGCGGCTCACGCCCCGAAACAAGAATCTGTTGACGCCGTCGCTGTTCTATTGCAAGGTCGCTGTCGCCCGGCGAGCTTGGTCCACGTGCCCGCGTTGCAAGGCCCTTCGCACAACCTTCTTCTGCTGGTAGGACGTGAAATACTCACCGGATATCTGGATGTACATGTGGACCGCTCCACCTTCCCGAACCCCTCATTGAGAACGCAGGTTTCCTCCGAGCGCCGAAGCCACGAAGGTGAGCGTGTGCATGTTTCACAGCAGCATTTTCACAAATGGAAGCGAGGTCGAGTGGGTTCATGGTGCTATTCGCGCGCATGGTACTCGAAGTAGAATTTCGAGAGCGAACTACGCCACAGAAAAGACCATACAGCCACTGATTATTCGCCTCTGTGTGAGACACCGTTTGACGGCTCCTATTCACCCCAGCACTGTGTTGTGCAGCTCTGCGGGTGATGTCACGGGCCCGCCTGTTGCGCGTGCTCCGCTACATACCTGTGCAAATCGCCTAGATTCTGCCGGTGGCCGGACTTTTAGCGTCCCGCGCACTTTTTCTTGGCCGCAACTATGTGCTACAGGATACATGTGTACCGCGATTTGTTCTTCTACCATATCTCGGGTCGAGTTCGTAGGTAGCTGCTCAGCATTCAGTATGTGGCAGAGGAACAGCCCGCTGCACCGGGCTGTCGGCCTCAGATTATGTCGGTGCCGACGCCGAGGCCGTCCATGCCCCTCGCACTGAATTGGGCCACCCGTGAGCAGGAGAAGCAGTTCAGGCTGAGGAGAAGCTCTGGGGAAGACGGAAAAGAAGCAGTGTGTGCCAATTCAATGTGATAGTATTTGTCAAGCGCAACGTCAAGAAAAGCTTTCAAGCGGCAGTCATCTCCGGAGCAGGCCCCGCGCTGAGGAGACCTGCAGTAACTCTTTGCGCAGAAACGACGTTTTTCTATACGTTAAGTTGCACGGAACACCAGATGGTAGGCAGCAGCATCACATTGAAGACGCGTTGCCACACTGGCCAAAACATGTGATGGGCCGTGAACAAGCGGACTCACGTGGCAGCAACACACACACACTCCCTATCGTCTTCGTAGGCTGACACGATTGCCATTCTGTCGCAACGAGGCGCGGTTTCGGTCGGTTGTGACCGGCGGTTGATGTACGCTCCAGGAACTCAGCGAGGCACGCACCAAGGCTTGAAGTAATTCGCGCGCAGCAAGTACCGCCCTGCGGAGGGAAGTGCAGCGGGTCCGATATCTCATACGCATCTGCCGTCACCCCTTAGCGAAGGTAGGAGTTGAGTTCAGTCTCACCCGGACTTGTACTCCGAACGCGGTAACTATGGAAGCCGTCGCGTACGAAAAAGCCGCAAGCAAGGCAGCATCGCACTGGTCTGAGCGAAGCGGTAAAAAAACCAGCCTTCTTACCATGCGCGACAGGGGCGTGGTGGGTGTGGAGCTATGAAAAGCGTGGCAGCGCTATTGGTTCCTCTGCGCAGTGAACATTAGCGTCCATGCTCGACTGATGGCCTTCCTGCTTGCGCTCTACACGCCAGGCCGTCCTCGCAGCGCCCCCGTTGTCCGCTAGGTCTACACTACAAACGGCAAGTTTTGTCTGCTACGCTCCCTGTGGTCCCTGCCACGGGGCTGGGCTACCGCATAGACTATCTGTGCTGGCTATGGAGACACTGTTGACGGCGCGCACTCGGCAGCGGTATTTGCCCGTGCTCGTATAACACGGCGCGGCGCACGGTCAGTATCCTCATGATACCTCCTCAGAGTAAGGCAGCATAAACGTGTACTAAGGTCTTGGTTCGTCTTTTCCGCCGTGTGCTGACGCTTCCGCCGCTATGTCGCTATATTCCAGAATTTTCCAGCTGCTCTCTAGCGAATGTGTACAAGAGAAAACGCTGTGTAATCGTTTGCGTGCGCGCTTGCTCGACCGCACATCTTTCCACAATATGCTCAGCGAGCGGAGTTTCGACTTGTTGCCGCGTGATTCATAAGGCGCCCTGGACTTTAGTATTGCGAGGGCAGACTAGGGGAATAAGCGCGCAGGCTTCTTAGGCTGCTTTGCCTGTAAACCCGCCCTAACGGGCGTGCCCGCAGCCGCCGTCTGTGGCTTAGTTCGATAAGTGATATGTGAAAATGTGGCTGTGCCTCCTATGGGGACGCACTCTTGCGGCCACCTACGCGTAAACTGAAGGCGACATAATTTCCTATCGAATCACTTACTACGGAAACGCGGACGTACATGCGCATCTCACAAAACGCACCGGAAGGAAGACATGCAGAAGCCCCACTGGATCGAAGGCGTGCGTCGTAGGGACCGCACTGATGGAGAGAACGGCGCGCCGTCCTCACCGTCATACAGGCAGCATACATTATTCTATCTTCCTGCGTCGACCTCCCGTCCTACTCCCATGCGCACGACATTGCATGTATCTGTTGTACGCGAAACCGCTTCCGCATATGTGGTGTAGAGAGGTGCTGAGCCCAGGCATGGTCCATGCACTTCACCCGGCCAGTCTCGGGCCGTAATGCAATAAATTCTAGCAGGTGGGCACCAGGGAGGAGCTAGATCGATGTATGGTTTATGGTTATTACGTCGTGGGCGCTAAGTATAATGCACGGTGCTCGCAGATTTTACACTGGATGCACCGGAGAAAGCTAGACAGCCAGCTGGATCATACACAACATAAAAGTCTGTCCTGGCAGAAGCTGAAGTCCCGCTGCTCGGATCTGCTCTGATACTCCACGAACAGCGTATAAAATGTTGTGATGCACGCACTGAACGTATGCTTGCGGTTGTCACCCTCAATCGTAACGTCTACACCCCGAAGGCCGCTCAGTACCGGCGAACGCACGAAATCAGACACCACATGTTCTTCCGGTTGGGAGGTCAGCCTGCTCCAGGGTTTTCAAGCAGACAACCCCGCCTCGACCCCCTGGAGGTTGCAACTCAAGCCGGAAGTGTGCTCACAGTGCTCACGGCGTGCTCACTGATACGCGGGGCAGGCAGGTGACAGGCGTCAGGTGTCTGAACCCAGTTCCGCACAGCCTGCGTACAGCGCAGGCGCTGCGATGGAGTCCCCCCCCGTGCGGTGCTCGAGTACAAGGAAGTGGCGACTTCGCTGCCGTCAGCTACTCTCCTTCGCCAGGAAGATATTAACGCTCCGCAGGACTATGCTTGATATGCCTTCCGCACTGTCGTGGCAATCGCTACAAGGTAGACGACTTCTTTCGAGGTGGTGTGACAACGTGTATCGTACCCGCGTCTGAGACGCTGAAGTTTTAAGTACAGCGCCTAGCATAAGCGTATCAGTCACCCCACTGGCGAGGACAGCAACCTCAAGAAAGGACGGCATCCAGTCCGTACCACCTGCACCTTGACCATGGTGCCCCCAAACCGTGTCATGACTCTCAGTCGGCCTGTGTTCCGCGGGGAGTCGGCTCGAGCATTCTCCTGCGGCTAGAAACACGCATGATAGGAGAGAGTGCGAGGGGGGTCGGACGACCGGCCTGGGAACCCGACGACAGAGCGTCGCCGGCTTCTGCGCAGCACAGAGCTAAGCCGGCGGTGCGGCTCACGGGCGGGCTGCGCGCTAACTCAAATGACGTTTTTGGATCCGCTTATGTGGTCCAGCCTCTAAACCTCGCCCAAACACGGCAGAACCCCGCGTCCGTGATTCGCACTACCCAGCGCTTCTGCGCGAGCGCCCAGCGGTATTCGAGGGCAAACACACGCGCGAACTCAGGTCGGCCAGGGGAAGAGACGAGTTCCCCGAGTTCCGACACATACTCGCTAGCCGGGCGCGCAGAGCAGAACAAGCAGAAAGCGGACCCTACTCCCTTCTGTCAGAGACGGATCGTCATCATTACCGTGAGGAGCACAAACCCCTCGTTGGGGTGCGGTTTCCCCCGGGGGCGCCTCAACTGGAGGGCTACGCATGCCGGTCTGATGCCGCGTCGCGCTGCTCGGTATCACGCGTTCATCAGCAGAAGTCTCATTCCGGGTCGTACACCAACTGCATTCTGGATGACGAGTTTCCTGACACGCGTTTGTCCATATTCGTAGGCTCTTCTCCCCGTACATGCTCGCAAAATTCTTGATAAGTTTTGTGAGGCGGGGGTACCTTGGCACGCCTCACAGGGAGTTTCCGCGGGTATCTGGGCAGGATGGATAATGAGCGTCATGTCCGCTATGAATGATGCCGAGTCCCGAGTTGCTTGTGCCGCAATTATTTGCTGAGCATCAGCGTCCCACGGGATCAGCCACGGAGTGCTGTCTTGCCCATGTGTTTTTATCGGGACGCTCTGGTGCGCTTTACTACAGACGGAATTGCCCTTAATCCGCAGATAGCGAAGCTATCGCCACGTGGCGGTTCCAGCAAGTGTCATAAAGGCCAGTAGACTTGAAGAGCGATGATTATTTTCTGCGCAGGGGCAAGTGACGTGTTGTCTGCATTGGCGATATGCGTTTTCGCAAGCTAACACAGGGACGGCTCCCACCTGCGACGGCGACCCATGCAACATGCGTCTCTTTTTTTGTGAATTACTATGACATCTGAAAGAACTGGTTGTAGATTGTAGCCACGTCTTTGTGCTTGGGGTGGCGTGAAAGGTTCAGCTGGAGAGCATTGACGACGGCGCCATCCGTTTTACTATTAACTTCTGCGGTCGCTGCGGGCCGGTGTCTACTCTGCGGCCTTTCGACCTTCATGTAACTTCTCATACACTGCTCCTCGTGATGCCCGCGTCACAGTCATCCCTCGCCACAATGCCCAGTGATTGTCTGGAAGGCCCCCCCGTAAAAAGCGGGGATAAATCTTCAGAACAATCTGTTGACAGCCCGCCGGAGAAGCCGAAAAGCAGGCCCTTTACCATACTGATCAGTGTACTCCTCGCCGTTGTTCTTGCAGCCGCTACAACCGTTATCCTTTTGACCATCTTGTATTGGAACCCGAAAGGGAAGCCGTCAGAGTCTCCACAGCCCCCCCGTCCGTCCCTCCCGAGTGACAAACCTGTACCTGAAAAGCCTGAGAGTTATACGCCTACGCCACCGCGTTCTGAGACTGCTCCTTCATTACCTGAGAGACATACTCCGCCTTCATTACCTGAGAGACATACTCCGCCATCATTACCTGAGAGACATACTCCGCCATCATTACCTGAGAGAGATACTCCGCCATCATTACCTGAGAGACATACTCCGCCTGACCTCCCCGTTGCGCTTTCAGGCAATCCTCCTGATGACCCGAAGTCCGACCGTGTGATGACAGAGGACGAGGCACCACCTAGTCTTTACGCGCAAGGCTACCAGTCCCCCCACCACTCTGGATTTCGAGCTATTTTTCATGGCCCCTCGCAAGGGGATCCTACCGGGGAGACAGCACTTTATGAGGAGAACCCTCCAAGGCGTTTCTGTCTAATGGATGCTGGAGGCCCAGAGCTATTGCTAGAGCCACGTACTGCAGAGCTGTTTGCGAAGTCGGTGGAGGGCACTGCGCATCAATTGAGCTTCGACGCTCTCAACGTGTCTGCCAGGAATGCGCATGCCCATGGGGCGGTCAGGGCGCAAAAGAATCCCAAGCAATTGGTGGAAGTCTCGTTGAAAAACCACCCTCTGTATCTGAAGATCTATGCCTATACTCAGGGAACGGCGCACTGGGAACAGGAGACATTCGGTCCTTACAACACGACGGTGCTGCTTGCCATCCTGAGACCGCCCTTCTATCCTCATGGCGATCCGGCCAATCGCTACTTCATGTACGCCGTATTTCCACGGGAAACCGAATGGAGTTCCGTCTACGGCCGCGCGTGTAAGTTGCCTTCGCATATGTTGTCCTCTTTCAGGACGTCAGAAAAACCTTTTTTGTGTGTACTTTCTACACTGGTGGCCGTTTTCGCTTCGGCCGCAGTGGAGAGCGAGCATGCTGCACGCAGCAAGCAGCGCTAGAGTTGGCAGACAAGTCGCATTGGGTCTCAGGTCGCTTCATGCGGGGTACTACGTATCGATGCCTAACTGCTGGCTATCTGTATGTGTTGTTTTCGCAGACCGGAACACTATGCGCAACGCTCTGCTGCTTCTGCAACTGTACAACGCGCGATTTCCCCAGCAACAAATCGAACAATTGCGCGTGGCGTTGCCACGACACAAGGATCCCAGCGCTCGCGCGAAGCTCGTGGAAGTAGCTTCCTCCGCATTGCTTCTAACTGCGGTTCGAACGCCCGTACACGTTACAATTGATTTGCCACGGGATACCGACAATTCATTTTTCTTTCAATTCCGACAGCTGCTCTCCGCAGGGGCGCAGCCAGTAGCGAGAGGCTACTTACGGTCTCCTGCGCGTCCGGAGTGAAGTTGCTTCTCACCGTTGACTCGATCCCCCAGGTGGCTGTGCAGTCCTGGTCGTATCCGCCTGTAGGGTGCACGTTGGACTCGCTTTGCCAGCTAGGCGCGTTCGAAATGCTTAGTAAAGCGGATCTCGGCACCTGGATTTTCTTGCGGTGCCTTCGGGCAGAATGAGGTGCTTTTTGCACCCCCCCCCCCCCCCCACCATTCTTCATCGACTCGGCACACAGGCGGCGACTTCGGTTCTCTGTTTCTTTCAATGGACGACTCGTGCGCAAAGTTATCCACAGCGTGAGGCTGACAATTCCATGTTTTTTGTGCGAAGTGCTGCACATATCTCAATCTGGAAAGGAATCGTCGGCTTCTGTAGCGTGCGACGTCTCCTTACTAAGGCGTCGGTAGGCCGCTGTGCCGTATGTGTATACGGCGCATATGTATAAGGCGGTGCTTGTGGGTCTGCTTGCGTGTCAACAGCAGCCGCACTTTCTGTTGAAACGAGTATTCTGCTGTTTCACGTTTTTGGAATTGGTGCCGAGGACGTTAGTTGCTCGGCTAGCGGAGTCTCAGCTGAAAACAGCAGAAGCTAGTCGATTCGAATGGTGCAGCCGGAGTACCGACGCCGCTCGCGCCGAATATATCAAGGCAGGATTACTTAATTTTAGCGGCATAGTGTCACAGACAACTGTGTAGGTCCCTGCTGAGCCTGTTGTTAAGAAGAGGGGTGGTGGTATAGTTAGGCACATAGAATACACCCCCGGCAGCAGCGGTAGAATCGTGAAAGTGTCGATGTTTTTCATACAGAACATGCGAAAAAAAGGCGTTCGTCGGTATTGACTGTGTGTACCGCCGCTACGTCGGAGTTTCTCTTGTGTGCAGGACGTGAGTGGAATTCGTTTAGATCTGGGGCGACCGCTCTGATGAGCGCGCAGGAGCAGTCCCTTGCCGCGGGTTTCTCCTCTTTCTTGCATATGTAAAGTTCCGCTCTAGGTACTAGAATGTATCACTTTTGAATAGAGGGTGTGCTCGTTAAGCGGTTGCTGGGGGTGCAAACCCCTTTTTCTACGTGTTGGCATCTGTGCTTTCTCGTCATACTAAGAAAATTGTAGCAGCGGTGTTCGGTTCGAGGCTGCTGAACGGTTTCGGTGCACACGCTGCGCTCAACATTTGCAGGTTGTGGTTCCGGTGTTGGTCCCGCGTGTTACTGCGCTGTTGTGAACGTCACTTTGCGGTCCAGAAGTATCTTTTAGAGACATTGCGGACTCAGGGTGTCTGTTCCGATGATTTTGAGCGGAAAAGGCGGCGCGGTTCATAAAGGACGGACTGCCGTAGTGACCGATGGTTGCAACATGTCCGCGCTTCTGGACCGTATAGGTGTGGGGGCGTGTTACACCAGTGAAGCGTGCGACTTCTGTATGATGGTTGACCCCGGCTCTTGGGGGAAGTTTATGAGCTGTTCTACAACACGGAGTACAATTGGCTACGCTGCAACTGCACAGTCAAGCGAACCTTTTAAAAGGTTATGTCCTCTAGGGCGTATAGGGCCTTCTCATTTCTGCCCTTCCCGACGTTGCTGCAAGGAGCGAGTGGAACCACTTGGCGTGTGCTGCTTCCTCCGCAGGACTCTCTGTAAGTACTGTAATTTGCGCGCGGTTTAGCATTCCCCATTGGTTCCCCCGTCGAAGAGAGGAAGGCGCATGTAAAACGCTTAGAGCAGACTGGCCTGACTCTTGTACGTGCTGGCAGGGGCGACATGCGTGGTTGTAAGGAAGGCAAAGAAGCGGATGCTCACCGCAGGAAGATGCTATTCCGTACCAACCTGGCACTCACGGTACAGCAGGAACTCAGTGGCGCTGTGGAACACTGTCCGCACTTCGGGCAGCGTG
>SJYA01005650.1:0-24504 GCA_006410615.1 Neotragus moschatus | reverse complement strand
TCCTTAGAGGGAGGCAGGGGGTCCTATCAAGCAGATTATCTCAAGAGTGTAGATCAGGAAATTCTTGGCTGATTGGTTTAAAATTACTCTGCTTTTTAAAGGTCTCTCTCTATATCTATATGTATATTTAACTTACCTTAGGAATATTCAATAAAGCACACATGCTCACTTGTGCTTTTGGCCAAAATGAAGTAATATGGACAAGATGTACCCCCCTACTGAAAAGAAAATTTAAAATTATAGAAAACCAGTGAGTTTTCAAGATATTGGAGATATTCAGTACAACAACTAAAGACATTGATCCCTGAGAGACAAAAAGCAAATGAGGTGAGACTTATGATTGCCCTACCTTACCTTGAGAAAAAAGACATTTGGGTTTGGTACCAGGAGAGGAAACACAGGAAAGACTTAATGATCTCCTGGATTTGAGCATACTAAGCAGGAAAGGGAAAGGACTAGAGGTCCAGGTGCTGGATAGGGGAAGGAAAATCTTCATGGAGAGCCTTAGAACTTTGCAGAATTACTCAGTTGAGTTTACAGCCAAATACTGNGAAAAAAGACATTTGGGTTTGGTACCAGGAGAGGAAACACAGGAAAGACTTAATGATCTCCTGGATTTGAGCATACTAAGCAGGAAAGGGAAAGGACTAGAGGTCCAGGTGCTGGATAGGGGAAGGAAAATCTTCATGGAGAGCCTTAGAACTTTGCAGAATTACTCAGTTGAGTTTACAGCCAAATACTGATCAGCACAAGCATGTGAAAAAAGTATCTAAAACCAATGAAAGAAACATGAAAAAGGATTAAAAGGATCATCACTGGGAACTTACACAAAACCAGGAACCTTTTCCCAACACCCAGAGTGGAAAAGCCTAGTTTTTCATAGGAAATTGGCTAGAGTACCCAGAAGAATTTTTATCTCATCGGTAGAGCAAAATTAACCCTAGACCAAACGCTGCTAACAAATTAAATGCAAAACTCACTCACGTGTTCAAATGGTTAAAATAATACAATCGATTCTGAGAATGCAGTCAGGAGCATCAATAAAAACAAATAAATATCCAGCACTTAGTAAGGTAAAAGAGGAGAATGAAAAAGTTGGCTTAAAACTCAACAGTCAGAAAACTAAGATCATAGCATCCAGTCCCATTACTTCACGGTAAGTAGATGGGGAAACAATGGAAACAGTGACAGACTTTATGTTTTTAGTTTCCAAAATCACTGCAGATGGTGACTGCAGCCATGAAATTAAACAACACTTGCTCTTTGGAAGAAAAGTTATGACCAACCTAGACAGCATATTAAAAAGCAGACACATTACTTTGCCAACAAAAGTCTGTCTAGTCAAAGCTATGGTTTTTCCAGTAGTCATATATGGATGTGAAAGCTGAGCTCTGAAAGATTGATGCTTTTGAACTGTGGTGTTGGAAAAGATTCTTGAGAGTCCCTTGGACAGCAAGGAGATTCAACCAGTCCATTCTAGAGGAAATCAGTCCTGAATATTCATTGGAAGGACTGATGCTGAAGCTGAAGCTCCAATAGTTTGGCTACTTAAGGCAAAGAACTGACTCATTTGAAAAGACCCTGATGCTGGGAATGATTGAAGGAAGGAGAAGGGAACAACAGAGAATGAGACGGTTGGATGGCATTCTGACTCAATGGACATGAGTTTGAGTAAGCTCTGGGAGTTGGTGATGGACAGGGAGGCCTGGCATGCTACAGTCTGTGGGGTTGCAAAGAGTTGACCATGACTAAGTGACTGAACTGAACTGAACGGCAAAGGTAAAATGCATAACGTTTAGCACCCAAATTGAAATGCAAAGAGGCATGAAAACACAACCCATAAGGAAGAAAATAAATCAATTAGTAGAAACCATTCCAGAAGTATCAGATTTTAAGTTAGCAGTCAAGAACTTGAAAATAGTTATTATAGCTCTATTTAATGTACACCAAAAACTAAGGGAAAGAGTAGAACTAAGAAGATCAAAATAACAAAAATCAGAACATGTAAAGCATACCAAGTGTCAGCAGGAGGTGGAATAACCGGAATATACATACACTGCTGACAGGAATATAAAGAGCAACATCCATTTTAGAAAATACATGGCAGGTTCATAAAACACTTACCTATCATATCAAACTATTCTTCAACCATATGACCCAGTCATTCCACTCCCAGGTATTTACCCAAAATGAAAGCACATATCAATACAAAGACTGGTGCACAAAAATGTTCATAGTAGAATTATTTGTAGTGGCCAAAAACTGAAAAATAAAAATTCCACCAACAGTTGAATGAATAATGAAATTGTAGTGTACCTACATAACAGGATTGTTGTTGCTGTTATTCAGTCGCTGTCAAGTCCAACTCTTTGTGACCTCATGAACGGCAGCATGCCAGGCTTCTCTGTCCATCACTGCCTTCCTGAGTTTGCTGAGACTCATGTCCATTGAGTCGGTGTTACTCTCCAACTGTCTCATCCTCTGTCTCCCCCGTCTCCTCTTGCTCTCAATTTTTCCCAGCATCAGGGTCTTTTCCAGTGAATCAGATCTTGGCATCAGGTGGCCAAAATATTGGAGCTGCAGCTTCATCTGTCCTTCCAATGAATATTCAAGGTTGATTTCCTTTAGGATTGACTGGTTTGATCTCCTTTCTATCCAAGGGACTCTCAAGAGTCTTCTTCAGCAGCACAGTTCAAAAGTGTCAGTTCTTCAGTGCTCAGCCTTCTTTATGGTCCAACTCCTGCATCCATACAGGACTACTGGAAAAACCATAGCTTTGACTATATGGACCTTTGTCAGCAAAATGATGTCTCAGCTTTTTAAAACATTGTATAGGTTTGACATAGCTATTCTTCCAAGGAGTAAGCATTTTTTAATTTTATGGCTGCAATCGCTGTCTACATTGATTTTGGAGCCCAGGAAGATGAAATCTGACACTGTTTCCATGTTTTCTCCATCTATTTGCCATGAGCTGACAGGACTGGATGCCATGATCTTAGTTTCTTGAATGCTGAGTTTTAAGCTTTTTCAGTCTCTTCTTTCACCTTTATCAAGACTCTCTTTAAGTTCCTCTTCGCTTTCTGCCATTAGAGTGCTGTCATCTGCATATCTGAGGTTGTTGACATTTCTCCCGGCAATCTTGATTCCAGCTTGTGATTCATACAGGCCAGATTTCCCATGATGCACTCTGCATATAAGTTAAATAAGCAGAGTGACAGTAGGCAGCCTTGATGTACTCCTTTCCCAATTTGGAACCAGTCTGTTTTCCATGTCCAGTTCTAACTGTTTGTTCTTGACCTGCATACAGTTTGTTGTGATCCACACAAAGGCTTTGGCACAGTCAATAAAGCAGAAGTAAATGTTTTCCTGGAATGCTCATTCATGTGTCCACTATTTACTTTAGCCTTTACTATATATCAGATGTCATCCTCTTCTAGATGCATGACTACTGTCCATTAAAAAGGTGAATGTTCCCAACCTTCTTAAATTAGTTACAGCATGGAAGGCTCACAATTAAAATAAATACAAGTAAATTAATAATGTCCTTTGTTAGGAGGTACAAAATTAAAGTAAGGTTAAAGAGATCACTGGTATGGGTGAGAGCTGTTATAATTTTAAACAAGGATTCAGAGTAAGCCTCTTTGAGGTGATGATATTTGGCAAACTCTATAGGAAAAAGGAAGAGCAGAAACGCCAAGGCCTAGGACTTAATCACAAAGGTAGCTGAGCTCCACAGAAAGTAAAACTCCCAGCTTTGATATATCTACCTTGACAAGGCCAGGGACTTGTTGGGGAAAATGGAGCCCTGACGTATATGAATGAAATGTGTGGAATATGGGGGTTGATAAACTAAAAATCTTGACTCCCTATGTTCTTCTGAATCTGGTATGACTACATTAATGGCCCACTCCTCCCTATTAGGGCTTTCTCCACTTCTTGTAGGTTATCAAGGTCATCTACATTGCAAGACAATATGCAGTCCCCTCAGGATCTGCTCCCATCTCCCTTCCTGCTTATTGAGTTATTAGCCAGATTAAATTCATACAGTCCTGTTAAAGGTAAGCTAAGCCTGCTAAGGAAGGACAGAGAGTACAATGATCCCTTTGTATCCACCAAGGACTGCTTCCGGGAGAAACTCACAGATAACAAAATCCACAGATGCTCAATTCAATTCAGTTCAGTCTCTCAGTCGTGTCCGACTCTTTGTGATCCCATGAACCACAGCATGCCAGGCCTCCCTGTCCATCACCAACTCCCAGAGTCCACACAAACCCATTGAGTCAGCGATGCCATCTAACCGTCTCATCCTCTGTCATTCCCTTCTCCTCCTGCCCTCAATCTTTCCCAGCATCAGGGTCTTTTCCAATGAGTCAACTCTTTGCATGAGGTGGCCAAAGTACTGGAGTTTCA
Organism: Neotragus moschatus; assembly: GCA_006410615.1. Classification (NCBI taxonomy): domain Eukaryota; kingdom Metazoa; phylum Chordata; class Mammalia; order Artiodactyla; family Bovidae; genus Neotragus; species Neotragus moschatus. The sequence continues at coordinate 20,094 of SJYA01005650.1, read as the reverse complement.
ACTTCAACATCAGTCCTTCCAATGAACATCCAGGACTGATCTCCTTTAGGATGGATTGGTTGTATCTCCTTGCAGTCCAAGGACTCTCAAGAGTCTTCTCCAATACTACACTTCAAAAGCATTAGTTCTTCGGTGCTCAGCTTTCTTCACCTCCATACAGATCATTGGAAAAACCATAGCCTTGGATAGACAGACCTTTATTGACAAAGTAATGTCTCTGCTTTTTAGTACAGATGCTCAAGTCCCTTATATAATATGGTTATATATTTGCATGTACTCAGTGCATATCCTCCCCTACACTTTGATTCATCTCTGAATTACTTATAATACGAAATACAATGTGAATATGATGTAAATAGTTGTGCACTACAAAAAATTCAAGCTTTGGTTTTTGGAACTTCCTGTAATTTTTTTTTAATCTAATATTTTCCATCCTGGTGGATTGAATCTTCCAATGTGGACCTTGAAAATACAGAAGGCTGACTGTTGACCCTAAAGGAACTGTAGGATAGAAAAATATGTCCTGAAGGAGTTGAAAAACTCTGCTTCGGATTGGATTTTGAGAGTGTTAAAGCAATGGCAAGCACTGAACACAAATTTGATAAAATAACTTACTAATATGGATGTTTTTCTGAGAGATATGATTTAATATTCTAAAAGGTCCCCACAAAGTAAACACTTCTAGAATGGTCTAGAGCATGATAAAAGCAATGGCTCATACATCATGAGATAGAATTGCCATAACTGAGAGGAAGATAGTGAAAGAAGAATTTAAAAAATTCAGAGGAGGAAATTTGGGGATAGGGGTGTGGAGGGTAGTCCTATGTAATGCTGGAAACCCCTGCAGATGACCGTGATCCAAGGGAAGACCTTAAGCATCAGAAAACAAAGAAAAGTTGCATCCTTAGAAGGGACACCAATACCTCTAAGAAGTCTGGTGGTAGCTCTCCTTTGTAGCTAGGACTGACAGTTGGCAACGCCATTATAGAATCAAGATCTCTAATCATGAAAGGGATTAGAAGATACAAAAACAATACAGAATGGATGGCAGTGACTGACTGATAAAAATCTGGTAGACAGCAAGGAAGCCTTATCTGAAAAGAATTATAGAATTAAAGAATAATATTAATTAATTAATTAATAATTAATTAATAATAATAATTAATTCTATGATATTTTAATTATAGAATTAAAGACTAAGAGATAGTCTTTAGAACAAGGCAATTCAGGAACAAAATTATAAGGCTACTATTTATTCACTTTGGTCATAAGAAATCACGGATGAATGACCAAGAGGCCAAAGGAAGCAACAATGATAAAAGCCATCATTCCTTGACCAATTTTCAGACCTAGAGTCCGTCAACTTGCCAAGAAAAAAGTAACATGGCAAACATTACAGCAATTATCCCCTCTGACTTCCAAGAAACTCATCTCATTCATTTGAGTAACTTCAGACAGAGGAAAGGGTAAGGTATTCAGAGGAGAACTGAACATAGAATCCAAGTTAGCAGGGATACTCAGAGGCACGACCTGCCTGACAGAATGAGACTATGTGGGCCAGGTAATGAGTGGAGTCCTGGGACCCAAGTGGGGCCAGCTACATGTTTTTGAAGCTCAGTGTGATGAATATGCAGTTTCTAGTCAAAAAATGATTAAGAATTTAAAGATGGCAAAAGTGGAACAATAAACCAAGCATGAAGCACTTCTAAGCATGAGATTCTATGAGACTGCACAGGAGAGACCCCCAGGAAGCCCTGGGCCCAGATCTTACTTACAGGAGGAACATTTTTGTCCATGGACCCCCCTAGCTGTCATTCCCTTGTTCCCCACATATATGATTGGAATAAATTACTCTTGGTAGTTGGCATACGTTTTAACTCATGAGGTGAATTCTGTAGTGCACTACATACATTTCCTTTAAGAAAGAATAATTCTGTTAAGAATGGTGCCAGAACAAAGACAGAAATTTAGATCAATGGAATAAAATAGAAATCCCAGAGATAAATCCACGCACCTATGGACACCTTATCTTTGACAAAGGAGGCAAGAATATACAATGGAGAAAAGACAATCTCTTTAACAAGCAGTGCTGGTAAAACTGGTCAACCACTTGTAAAACAATGAAACTAGAACAATTCCTAAGACCATACACAAAAATAAACTCAAAATGAATTAAAGATCTAAACGTAAGACCAGAAACTACAAAACTCCTAGAGGAGAACATAGGTAAAACACTCTCCAACATAAATCACAACAGGACCCTTTATGACCCACCTCCCAGAATATTGGAATAAAAGCAAAAATAAACAAATGGGACCTAATTAAACTTAAAGGCTTCTGCACAACAAAGGAAACTATAAGCAAGTGAAAAGACAGCCTTCTGAATGGAAGAAAATAATAGGAAATGAAGCAACTGACAAACAACTAATCTCAAAAATATACAACCAACTCCTGCAACTCAATACCAGAAAAATAAATACCCAATCAAAAAGTGGACCAAAGACCTAAACAGACACTTCTCCAGAAAAGACACACAGATCGCTAACACATGAAAAAATGCTCAACATCACTCGTTATCAGAGAAATGCAAATCAAAACCACAATGAGGTACCATTTCTCACCAGTCAGAATGGTTGCGATCCAAAAGTCTACAAGCAATAAAAGCTGGAAAGGGTGTGGAGAAAGGGAACCTTTTTACACTGTTGGTGGGAATGCAAACTAGTCCAGCCACTATGGAGAACAGTGTGGAGATTCCTTAAAAAACTGGAAATAGAATTGCCATATGACCCAGCAATCCCACTGCTGGGCATACACACCAAGGAAACCAAAATTGAAAGAGACACGTGTACCCCAATGTTCATCGCAGCACTGTTTACAATAGCCAGGACATGGAATCAACCTAGATGTCCATCATCAGATGAATGGATAAGAAAGGTCTGGTACATATACACAATGGAGTATTACTCAGCCATTAAAATGAATACATTTGAATCAGTTCTAATGAGGTGGATGAAACTGGAGCCTATTATACAGAATGTAGTAAGCCAGAAAGAAAAACACCAATGCAGTATACTAATGCATATATATGGAATTTAGAAAGATGGTAATGATAACCCTGTATGCGAGGCAGCAAAAGAGACACAGATGTATAGAACAGTCTTTTGGACTCTGTGGGAGAGAGAGAGGGTGGGATAATTTGGGAGAATGGCATTGAAGCATGTATAATATCATATGTGAAACAAATCACCAGTTCAGGATCAATGCATGATACGGGATGCTCGGGGCTGGTGCACTGGGATGATCCAGAGGGATGTAATGGAGAGGGAGGTGGGGGTGGATTTCAGGATGGGGAACACATGTACACCCGTGGCGGATTCATGTTGATATATGGCAAAACCAATATAATATTGTAAAGTAATTAGCCTCCAATTAAAATAAATAAATTTATATTTAGAAAACAAAAATAATAGTGCCAGAAGCCAGCTCTCAGCTGCTCATCTTTAGGCCTTGCTTCAGCTGGAGAAATTTGCAAAACTAATTTTTTTTGCAAATTTGTTTGGGAGCAGCTTCCATCACACTACTGATCAACGCAAAGTAAGAGAAGTCCAGTTCCCTCACCCCAATTCAGAATGAGCCATCCTGACACCACAGCTCACCATGGAGTTGGCTGAAACAGAAGCCTTCCTTGCAGCTCAACTTTTTCCTCTGCTCATTTCGGCCTCCTTCCCTTCCCTTCCATAGTCATTGATCCAAAGATCACTCCCTAATACAGGTTCAATACATAAATTTCCCTTGTGCACACATGTAAGTATCAATAGCAGTAACTTTAGTCATCTGACACTGGTTGATTAGTATTACTGCAGGATTGAAGGCAAAGGGGAGAAAGAAATGAATAAAGCTTTGGATAGAGAGATTAATCATAAACTCAATAAGGGATTTTGGTTTTAAGGAGACTCCTTTTCAGTTTCAGGTGTACAACATAGTGAATATTTTTTATAGATTATATGTAGGTGTTTGTGTTTAAATTGTGGGTCTTTAAACATACAGAGTGGGCTTCCCAAGTGGCACTGGTTGTGGAGAACCTGCCTGTCAACACAGGAAGTGCAAGAGATGGGGGGGTTTACCCTTGGGTGGGAAAGACCCCTGGAGAAGGGCACAACAACCCACTCCAGTATTCTTGCCTGGAGAATCCCATGGACAGAGGAGCCTGGCAGGCTACAGTCCATAGGGTCGCAAAGAATCAGACATGACTGGAGTGACTTAGCACGCATGAACAGCACGCACATAAATTTCCATTCCGATCCTGTTTCCCAAGGAGCCCAACCTATGACAGTATTCTGACAACTATAGCCAAGACACAGTGAGAAGTTCAAAGGGAACCACTCACCTGAGGGGTCCAGCAGTTTGCACAAAAAAAAGCAGCAAACATTTCATATAGTTCTTTATTAAAATGGAACCTTGGAGGAAGACTATTTAAGTATGCACATGTATGGAAATGATGCATAACCTTGCACAGAAATCTCCGCAGATAATTTATAGTATGGGGACTATTGAAAGAAAGCTAAGATAGCCCAAATACAATACAAAAGCAATGTCATATGGAAAATATGAGTGAAGATAAGAGGCTTAAAGATTAAATAGAGGAAAGGCATGTATCATTTGAAGAATAGTTCCAAAGAAGGAAAAAAGAATACATGAAGAAGAGACAATGATTAAACAAACAGTAAAATAAACTTTGGGGATTCACAGGTTGCGCTAATGGTAAAGACTCCACCTGCCAATTCAGGAGACACAAATTCGATCCCTGGGTCAAGAAGATCCCCTGGAGGAGAGAATGGCAACTCACTCCAGTAATCTTGCCTGGAAAATTCTGTGGACAGAGGAGCCTGGAGGGCTGCAGTCCATGGGATAACAAAAGAGTCAGACATGACTGAGCACACACACACACCCCACTAAACTTTCTCTAAGCCAAATAAAGCTTGCTCATTAAAATTCCTCATCAAATTCTAAGTAGTGTTGATGAGAAAAGATTTTATAAAAAGGCATATTCTGGCAAAAAAAAATTGTTGAACTCTGAAAATTGTGAAAAAATTCTACAAGTTTCTAGATAGAAAGAACTAGTCTTTGACAATTAAAAAGAATCGCCTCTGTCCAACCTCTTATCAGAGAAATGGATTAAGGCTCAGATTACTGAGCAAAAAAGGTAACTTGCAAATTCTTTAATCGGACTAGATATTATTTCCTGGCAGAGAAAGAGATATCTGTGGACAGCCAAGGATTCAGAGTTTATCACCTACATTAATCATTTGAGAATGCATGCGTGCATGGTCAGACGCTTCAGTCGTGTGTGACTCGGCGACCACATGGACTCTAGCCCTCCAGGCTCCTCTGTCTATGGGGATCCTCCAGGCAAGAATACTGGAGTGGGTTGCCATTCCCTCCTCTGGGGTCATTTGAGAATAATAGTTAAGAAATGCATTATAATTAAAGTGCAGGTTTATCAGAGTTGAGAATTCAAGATAGGGAAAATAAAGAGAAAACACAGGTTAGTAATAATCCTGTCGATGTATAGAGAGAAGTACAGACAGATATCACAGATGATAATGACAACTGAGAATGTGGAATACAAGTTCCTGATTAAAACAAAATCTTAAAATAGAAAGAATATATTACAGGAGTCATTATACAACCTGTGAGAAATTAAAATATCTAACTGCCTTAGTAAAACCTAGGAGCAGAATTAGGGTCAGAGTGGGAAAAGGCAAATAATTCTGAATGTCCCAACAAAATAGGGCTATGTGGTAGAAAGGAAGTTATATGCACGTAAAAATAATTCAGGCACAGAAGACACTTGACTAGGTGATTCTTCATAATCTATACTTGCTATAAAAAGATATGATTAGTGTCACAGTTTGCCAGAATATAAAAGCCAATATTTGCAAATATTTAAAATAATGATCACCAGATTCCATAAGAAAAATAATAGAATAGACTCTAGAATCTAAAAAAATCCAATTGAACTCCAAAAGAAAATAGATTGCAAATAAATGCTTTTTTTTCCTTCAGCTACAAAACTTATCTCTCACTTAAAATGCATTTCACTTTGAATTTCAACTCTCATTGATAAATTTTACTAAATAATTAAGAAAAAAATGTATTGAGTGATTGAGTAGATGAATAATAAAATACACATACTGAATTCCCAATTATAAATATCACAGAAAAGAATCAACAGCTTTGTAATAAGAAATTTACTCTTAGAATCTCTGTTTTCAGGTACTTATTTTTCAGAATTTTTTTTCTTTTCTCTTTGCTAGTGTTCTCTACATGAAATGAGTTCAGATTTCTTTGAAATCATTAATCAACCAGTAAAAAAGAAAATGTGCCATATGTACATATGAAAGCATTTTTCCAAGTTTTTTTTATTGTGCCATGTATGTAAATGGGAAGACGTGCGTGTTTATGTGCAAAATCCCTGATTTAGCTTATAAAAAATGTTTTAGTAGTCTTAGCTATTCTAGTTGTTTTTTTGAATTTCTCTTCCAAACTACAGATAAAATAATTTGTAAGAAAAACGGTTGTTTTTTTTCATTGAAATTTTTTAGCCAAAACCACAACTAAAGGAAAGTATTTGCAACATAATCAACCAAAATTAGAATCTAGAATATTTAAACTTCTGTAAAGCAATGGGAAAGATAACAAATAATAGTATACTACTAATACACAATAGTGTACAATTAAAATGAAAGAACAAACAAATTGTAGGCATAACAAAGACAAATATCTTGACATGTTGAATAGGAAAACAAGCTCTTAAAGTTTATTCATACTTGATATAATATATGTAAATTTAATATCAGAACAAATGGCAGTGTAAATATATGTAGATAGAACTGTTGTTTTTGTTCAGTTGCTCAGCTGTGTCTGACTCCTTGAGACCACATGGACATGTGCTCCCTAAAGGGGAAGTACAGGGATTGGCTGGGGAAATGGGCCCCTGGTTTTACCTATAATTTTTTTTAGTGACAGATCTGAAACAAATTTGACAAAATATGAGTGTCTTTAAAATCTAGAAGACAGGTATTGTGCTGTGTGTGCTAAGTTGCCTCAGTCACGTCAGACTCTAAGAAATACTATGGACTGTAGCCCATCAGGCTTCCCTGTCTGTGGGAATCTCCAGGCAAGAATACTGGAGTGGGTTGCCATGCTCTCATCCAGGTCAACTTTCCAACCCAGGGGTCAAACCCATGTCGTTTATGTTTCCTGCATTGGCAAGAGGGCTCTTTACTACTAGCGCCACCAAATATTAGGCCTAATTAAAATATTTTCACCATGCTTAAATCATATGGTTTTTCCACTTTGTGGCATGAGATACCATGTTGCTTTGAGTTATTTTAAGCAGCAAGCAAAAGTAGATTATTAATGACAAAAATGTGGTCCTTATATCACTTTTTGTGTCTCAAACATTGGATCTAAAATTTCATCTTCAATAAAAAGTATATCTTTGTTCTAAAGAGTAAGTTTTTACATCTTTTATGAGAATATTTTTTAAAAATGAAATGAGAAAAATAACTGATTCTCTTTAAAAAAGAATTTGGCAATATAAAGAATTAAATATGAACATTATTCTACTTAAAATCACAGTGCATACTGTTTGGTTCATTCGAAACAGCCAAACATTTGGTTGTTTCGTACTCATTTCCATTCTCCAACTTTTTCCCCTTCTTTCTATAGCAATAGAAACTGCATTTCCCAGAAACCCTGGTTCACTAATGAGATTAGAAGGCAGGATGAAATGAGAAATCAGAGTATTTTACTCCACAGCCTCTCTCCATAAGTGTCTACCTCCACTGGCATTTCCAGTGTTTTACAAACTGTAAAACTCCAGTGTTTTCTCTGTGGCCTTATTACCACCAAACAGTCCTTCACAGCACGGACTGAGGTCTTGTACAGGCTCACTATACTTCCAGCTTCTGCTGGATGCTTTGTCTTCTGGAATTCACTGACATGGCCTTCTTGTTTTGTCTTTCCAGCCTACTGATGATACTAATTTCTTGCTATTAGAAATTGTCTCATCTTTTTTTGTTTGGCTTTTCAGCTCTGCTCTCAGCTATGTAAATATGCTCTGTGTTAAATTCTGTTTGAAATCCAAGGGTAGTTTTTTGGACTTAATTCTCACTGATGAATCAGCATTGCCAAAAACAAAAATAATAAAGCTCAGCTTGTAAGACTTCCTTGGTGGTCCAGTGGTTTGTCTCCAAGCTTCCAAAGCAGAGACTTCTGGTTCAATCACTGGTCAGGGAACTAAGATCCCACATGCCATGAGATGTGGCCGACCCCTCAAAATTCAACTTGCATTGCTAGTATTAGACCCTTCACAAACAAGTATAAAATACATGGACAATATAACACAGAACTCTTTTTTTGGGAGCTGTTTCATTTTCTGCACTTATACGTAAGTGTGAAGTTCGTTAATTTATTCCTTCTCTCATCTATATGTCCATTCAACAAAATATTTAATGAGCATCACCTTGTTGGTAAATTATCTCAGGGGCTGAGGATATAGTTGTCAATAAAATTAAGTTGGTGATTTTCAAGTGGCAGTCTTTCTAAGGTGTTTCAAAATAATTATTTGGTCACTATTTAAGGCCCAATTCTTTTACAACCCCAGGGACTGGACCCTGCCAGCCTCCTCTGTCCATGGCATTCTCCAAGCAAGAATACTGGAGTGGGTTGCCATCCCCTTCTCCACATGATCTTCCTTGATGCAGGGTTTATCTCCTGCCCTAGCAGGCAGATTCTCTAGCAGTGAGCCACCAGGGAAGGCCTGTTTTAAAATAATAAAATGATAGAATTCTCTGGCGGTAAACTTAATGAGATCAAATTATCAGTAGCTATCTACTTGTCATAGACTGTTTGTGGCTCCTTCCATCTGCATATGCCTTACAATCCATTGTAATAGTATTTGAAGATGGAGTCTTTGGAAAGTAATTAGGGTCCAGTTAGACATGAGGACAATCGTACCTTATAAGACGAAGGGAAATGACTCTCTCTCTCTCTCTCTCTTTCTGTTCTTTCTGCATGCAAGGCCATATGAGAGGATTGCAAGAAGGCAGTAGTGTGCAAGCCCGGAAAAGAGCTCTCACCGAGAACCAACATGATGGCATTTTGATCTTGGACCTCCCAGCCTCCAGTACTGTGTGAGAAATCAATTTCAGCTTTTTTCACTACTGGATTATAGATTTTGTTATGGCAGCTAAACAGACTAATACACTATCCATTTAGTGAAGTTTAGCAAAAAAGATTTATATTTTATTAAGATTTCAAATTCAACATCACCTTTCATATTTGGAGTAGATATCCAGAATTTTTCATTTTTATCTAAGAAATTCTCTTTTAATATAGTATATTTTGGTATATGATCGAAAAATTGTTTCACTGAAAATACAAGTTAAATCATCACACTTATTGGCCTAGGAGAGAGTTCCAGTTTACTCATCAGGACTCCAACCTTTTGATATCATGACCCCCATACAACAACATTCTTGTTCCTTTAATAGAACGACCCCTGCTTCATCCCCTCTAGTAGGTAAATGAGGCCTCAAAGCGAGAATTAGCCATGCTAATTTAAAGCTGCTGGAGTAAACAAGAGATAATCACATATTTGTCAAGAAAGTTGATTTTTATTCATTGTCTTTGCGTGCTTGTGTGATACTGGGTTGGATTTTGTTTTGTTTTGTTTTTTGGTATAATTTGGCATTTTTATTAGTACTGCTAGCCATGCAACTAGCATCAGTTGGGTGTTAAACAAAGTCAAAGTTTGCAGCTTTGAATATTATCTCTTTGATATTTGTTTATGACATTGTTATTGTGTATTTCCCCACTCTATACGCACTTTAGTTTTTTGGTCCCCATGTGTCAATTTCAAAAAGAATTCATGTAGTAGCTCAGAAGAGATAAGGTATTTGACAAGACATGCATCCTGTTTCAATGCCCTAGTGACATAAAGAAAATTTTTGACGTGGGAATGCTTTAAAGTGCCTCTAAATTTTAGGATTTCATTATATACAATCTTATGAGGGAAAAACCAAAGCAATAAAAAAAAAAAGTCCCTCATGACATAGCTGTCTAGTTGAGAAAATACTTTTGGAGTAGTTATGCCCAATGCATTGCTGTGCTCAGTTTGTTTTTCTTCCTTTCTGGTATTTTTATGTATTCAATACATATTCTACTTCGATTTACTTTCAACATATTACTGGTGAATAAAAAATGAATCAGATAAAATGACAACCTTCAAAAAGTATACAATAATGAGGATGACTAGATATGAAGAAATAATTACTATATTGTAATTATTTATATAACATTTTATATAATTTTATATAACATCTTTGTTATATAATACTATGTAAAATGTTATAAAAATGTTATATAAATTTTATAAAAAAGACAAAATGTTCTGTAAAAGACAAAGCAGTGGGGCAGAATAAAATGATGAAGTTTGCATGAAGGAGGTGAGGAGAGGGACATCTATTCTAACACTGAAGCCTCCACAGAAAAAATAAGTAAGATCTTTGTGCCAGACCTTTACCAGAAATAGTATAAATATGTCAGGTACCCAAAGAACATAATATGCCTGGGCAATGAAAGTAATTTCCTATTGCTGAAGCAAAATGGAGGAAAGAATGATAAGGTAGGAAAAAATTCAAAGAGGAGGGTTCTTCAACTTCTGTAGTGTTATTTTTGCCTTTTCCCATCAAGATTCTTTTTATTTCAGGTAATAAAACACATAAGCTTAATATGAAGGGAATTTTATTTTTATTTCATGTAACAGAAACATTCAGAGAGAGCATCGGGAAAAGATTCTGGATACTCCATTCAGGTGATTTAGTAACATTAATATTTAGCAGTCATAAAATTACTGGAGGGTTATAGTGATGCACTAAGGGATTTAAGAGGATTGACTGCCTTCTCCCTATGGCTTCCTGTGACCATACTGGACCTGAAAACAATAAGGATACCATTGCTTCACCAAAAACACAGTCACTAGTGAGGAAACCAGGGATCCATTGAAGTGCTCATTTCACAATAGGGGGATAATTTATTTCTCAAGAAAATTTTGGATGGCATTACCAGAAGGACAGCTTGTTAGGCAGGCAAAAAACACAAGAACACTCAGAAGCTAACTGCTTGATGTGTGTAGGAGGATATAAATGCCTTAAGGAAAGGGAAAATGTCCAGAAACTTCTTAACCTTCCATATCACTCAGAAGAAAGCTGAGTTAGTGACTTTATCAAGTCCAACTAGCTAGCTTCTTCTTTTCCTACAGAATTTTTTTCCTGAATCTTAAAGGACTTATTTTCTATATTACACATTTTACTGCTGATATTTGGAGCTTACATTTTTGCTAAACAATTGAATGTGCAAAAGTGCTGTCATTAATTAGGTCATAATCACTTAGAAGATAAGCTTTGCTTTCTATCCTTTCCCACTGCCAGCTAACTTCTACTACAAAGTCATTAATTTATTCAATTATTTCTTACTTATCAAATACTGATAGAATGCATATCATGCATCAGACAATGTGCTAATTACTACAGATACAAAGATAAATATGACACTATCCCTTACTATAGATTTCAGATTAACTGTTTTACACCGTCACTTACCACAAGTTCATCCTAAGGAAGAGGCAGATTACATAAATATTACTACAATCAAAGAAATACTACGGTTAGTATATGGAAAAAGTAGAAAATGAAATAAATGTTAGTCTATAGTGGATGAGGAAGTTCTCAGGGGCGCCTCACAAAGGAGATAACTGCTTAGACTAAGTCACACAATATAACCTGGATTTTACTTAAGAGAGGAGGGAAAACAATTCACTTCGGTATTTATCTACCTCTCTCTCTTGCTTGCTCTCTCTATTGTGGGTTAGCTGATGAAATTTGTTTTAGGTCTTCTTATTTTTCTTAAATTTTGAAAGATGTTATTATTGGTATAAAGTGATAGGTTGGAATAATTTTCTTTCAGCATTATTAAAATATTATTCCATGATATGCTGATTCAGATTTCCATCAGCATATGGAATTTTTGTTCGTAAGTCATTTGTAAATTTTTCTGTTGCTTTTTTTAGAGATAATGCAGTGTTCCCCCTTAAACTACTTTTAAGATTTGTCTTTGTATGTGGTTTTCATCAGTGTTGATATAACTGTCTAAACATGCTTTGTTTGTATTTATCCTGAAGGAGCTCAGAAAGCTTCTCAAATCAGTTTTGGAAGCATGTCAGTCATTATTGATTGCTTCAAATATTGCATTCTCTCTCCTTTTCTAAAGTCACAGCTAGTAAGAAGTAAAGACTTGATCACCATCAAGAAAACATGACTTTGTTAGTTATGTTTTTAATCTCTGTGCTATAGTAACAAGTATTTTAGCTAAAATACAAGATGAGCTTCTCTATTTTTACTTTTGTTCAAAAAAACCAATTACCTACTGCATATACACAAAGAAATCAAATGCAGTATGGACACTATGAACTACTGTTCAGAAGGATCACGGAAATATGGGATCTAGAATATGGACCCTCACCACTATGAGCTTTGGTTTGAATAAGGGGACAGAAATGTCTTAGTTCAAAATAAGCTGGAAACGTAGAATTGAGAGCTCAATGATAGAGACATTATATTAGACTAAGTGAAAATGTAAAATAATAAAAGAAGAAATTAAAAAAAATAAAACATACTGAAAGAACAAGAGCCATGAACAGAAAACAAATTCAAGAAAAACAATTCTAGAAGTAAAGAATACTGAAACTGCAATTGATAGCTAGGGATATAGTTAAACATCAAGCTTAGATACAGAGAGACAAGAAAAGATTAATTTAATGATATAGAATGCCACATATATAAGAGAATGTTTACATGGAGAAAGTCTAATATATGAATTTAAAAGAAGTTTCTGAAAAAGGAACAAAAGAGAAAAGACAGCATGAGAAGCTGTTTTTCATACAATTGGCAAGCTTATTATAAATCAGATAAGACTAATTTTTAAAGTAGAATAATAAGAAAGAGAGGAGTGATAAAAGAGGTATAGAAAAAGAAGAAAACAGAGGAGAAAAAAAGTAAGAAAATGAGAGGAGTTTTCCTTAAGCTTCACTCAAGGAAATAGAAACTCACTTTACGTCTGTAGTAATTAAAAGAGTGTGGTATTGATGCATGAACAGAAAAATAAAGGGGCAGAGTAAAATACATGGGAAGAGATCCACATATATGACATTAGCATATAAGTGATATGAAATTATAAACCAGTGAAGAGGTGGACATATTAGTCACATGAATAAAAATGCAGTTAGATCCTTATCTAATTCCAGACCATGCACAAAAATTCAGCTCAGTTAAGCTGATGTATAGAATTTTAGGACATTTCAAACTGAACTTACATACTTTCTTAATTGGTAAAAAAATATATTGTCATTTTTTCCTCTATAAGCATTATTTTAATCTAGTCTGGATAACTTTAATTCATTTTTATTAGAAATATATTTTTCTACACATGTTACTTTTCTTTTTCTTATGAACTAATTCTTTATTAAAAATGCACTTTCTAAAATTACTGAGCTTTAACTATTGAGTAACATTTCATCCACAATTCAATATTTTAAACATCATCTAAGGCTAAGGTACATTGATTATAATTACAAAACCCTTAAAGTTTTTCAATAATTCATTGGTTAATACTTTTGTTTCCAAAATTTCCTCTATTCCTTTTACCATCTATCATTCTAAAAATACATTTTATAAATATATTCTTTAAATATACCATTACATCTTCATATAAACATCTGTATTTCTTCCTCCTTCTCCCTCTCAAAAAATATTCTTCAGGGTCTTCTTCTGAGCTTCTATGCTATTTTCAAATGTCATGTGTTTTGTGAACTATTTGTTTTATGGCTGTGAACACACTCCCCTAACCAGTTCATGCTGAAGGAGATCAACCCTGGGATTTCTTTGGAAGGAATGATGCTAAAGCTGAAACTCCACTACTTTGGCCACCTCACGCAAAGAGTTGACTCATTGGAAAAGACTCTGATGCTGGGAGGGATTGGGGGCAGGAGGAGAAGGGGGCGACAGAGGATGAGATGGCTCGATGGTATCACTGACTCCATGGACTTGAGTCTGAGTAAACTCTGGGAGTTGGTGATGGACAGGGAGGCCTGGCGTGCTGCGATTCATGGGGTCACAAAGAGTCGGACACGACTGAGAGACTGAACTGAACTGAACTGAACTGAAAACTTGCTAGCTTAAAACAACTATCATTTAATTATTACTTAAAAGGGCACGGTGGGTTTGAGTGATCTCAGCTCTGCATGACGTCCGCTTGGCAGGACAGGCTACGTGGTTTGCCAGTCCAGCGTGTGATGAAAATGTGGGACTTTGTTTATAAACCAGCAAGGATTCGAGTTGGTGGCAGCAGAGCACTGAAAAAAGCACAGGACGTTTCAAGCTTTGGGGCCTTCCAAGTGACTGTTGAGGTCGCACGCTATCCAGCGGCGCGTCCTGCTGCTGAGCCGGAGCATCCAACATGGCTTCTGCACTCACATGCCAGTGGGTTAAGTAGGATAGTTGGAAAGACTTAAGTAAAGTAAAAGCACTCATTTAGGGTCATGTGTTTGGGGCCTGTTCTCACTGTTGGCTGGGTTTCTTGGTTCTCCTCTATGTAGTCTTAGGACTTGGCTCTTTCCACATGGCTTTGCTACATAGGCTGTTACTTTGGTTTAGGCTTCTCATAGCTTGGAAGCTGAATTCCAAGAGAAAAAAAGGAAAGCTGCCTGTCTTAGACTGAGAAGTCTACTGCATTCTGTGCGGTGAAGCTAGTCACAAGGCCAGCAAAGATTCAAGGAGTCCATAGACAAGGTTTGTCCCTTGATGTGAGAAACAAAATGTGATGTGAAAGAGAAGGAAATATGGGGACGATCAGGTTAAGTGGATAACATTAGAGATGAGAGGTACTGTAAAAACAGGAGACAGAAAGCTTGGCATTTGAACCCAGGATTGTTTCATTTCAAAGTTCACACTCTTTCTACTGTTCTAAACTTTATCCCAAGGATTAGGTTGGATTTTATTCTAAGAATATATCAAAATAAAAGGGCTGGACTTTTCCTGTTAGATAAGAATCCACCTGCCAGTACAGAGGATATGGGTTCAAATCCCTGATCCAGGAAGATTCCACATGCCGCAGAACACCAGCTGGTGAGCCACAACTACTGAAGGCCCTATGCCTAGAGCCTGTATTCCAGGAGAAAATTCACCGCAATGAGAAGGCTGAACACCACAAGGAGGAACAGTCCCCGCTGACTGCAGTAGGAGAAAGCTGCATGCGGTAACAAAGATCCAGCACAACCAAAACTAGATAATCTCATAACTACAGGCACTTTGTTGTTTGTTTTTGTTTTTTTTAGAATCGTGGCATACAAGCTACACACACCAAGCTTAGTTATCATTCAGTAAGCTGAACGTTTAACTGTAATTATAAAAATGCATCCAAAACTTGATTAAGAAAGACACAGCATTTTTTTCACTCATTTCTGAACTAAAAGTGAGAAAAGTATATTACTTTCATACTATTAAATGATTTCTATAAAGCTCAACTGACATAATATTTCTAATTATTTTTACCCTATTGAATAATAGAACTTAGAAAACCATAGCTAAATTAAAAAGAAGGAAAATTGTATAAAAATTTAAGAAATGCAGATAATTTTTAAAAATTAACTAATTTTTATTTCCATTACTGAGACTAACCACTCACTATTA
Source organism: Neotragus moschatus (assembly GCA_006410615.1). Lineage (NCBI taxonomy): Eukaryota > Metazoa > Chordata > Mammalia > Artiodactyla > Bovidae > Neotragus > Neotragus moschatus. The sequence goes on along the minus strand of SJYA01005650.1, from coordinate 4,282 downwards.
ATATTCTATGAATATTATTCATTAATTTTTTATCACTGTTGAACACAGTATATTAATTTAAAAAGCTTAGAAACATCTCTATTATTTTATTCATCAGCACCTTCTCCCTACCTTAAATTACAATTTTTCTCTATCATTACATTTGTTTGCAATCTTCTTACTAGTCTGTTATATCGAACATTTGGCCAAATGTTACTTTCTTCAATAAAGGTATTACAAAGAAAGGAACTATTTTCCTATACTAGAACTAGAATAAATTATGGTTTTAGAGTCAAATTATTTGGTAGTAGATAGGATAAAGAGTATGAAACAGGGAAACAGCATTCTCTGAGGTAGAAGAAGAAAACTGAAAGAAATACATTATGTTATATTTTCAAAATAATCCTACCAGATTTTCTTACACTGCTGTTTCTCAAATAATAGCAAGACCATAACTTTCTTGTAAAGAGTAAAAAGGTAGGACTTAGCTATAATTTAAAAATGAGTTTAAAGTAATTAGCTTGTTCATTCAAATTTTTGAAAATAAAAAATTAGTTGAAATTAAATCTACGACATATCCTTCTTGCCTTCAATTATTGTTTCCTTCATATTTTGGAATGTGCAGTTAAGTAGAATTCATTGAGTTGTTTTTAAGTGAGCGTGAAAGAAAGTGAAGTGAAAGTGAAGTCGCTCTGTCGTGTCCGACTTTTTGTAACCCCATGGACAGCAGCCTACGAGGCTCCGCCGTCCATGGGATTTTCCAGGCAAGAGTACTGGAGTGGGCTGCCATTTCCTTCTCCAGGGGATTTTCCCAACCCAAGGATCGAACCACGGTCTCCTGCATTGCAAACAGATGCTTTACCGTCTGAGCCACCAGGGAAGCCCAAGTGAGCTTGAGAATCTTTTAAAGCAGAGCTCCTAACACGATATGCCATTGTCTCTAATCTTTTTAAAGTATTTTCCAGGTGGCTCAGTAGTAAAGAATCTACCTCCAAATGCAAGAGATGTAAGAGACTCGGGTTCAGTCCCTGGGTTAAGAAGATCCCATGGAGAAAGATACAGCAACCTTCTGCAGTAGTCTTGCCAGAGAATCCCATGAACAGAGGAGCCTGACGGGTTACAGTCCATGGTTGCAAAGTCAGACATGACTGAGCACACAAGTATTTTCCACCATTACTCGTAATAAACATATAGTCTATCTTTCAGTAAAGCTCTGTGAAAATAATACCTTACAGAGCAATTCTATTTACAAAATAGAGTGTATTCAGGTTTTCCTGTGTAATGTTAGTAAGATATGCTATGTGTCCCTAAAACATATCCTGTATGTTTTCCAAGAGGAATCATACTCCGTCATAATTAAAAGTTCATTATGTAGCTATATTGTGAAGCAACTGTGAATGAGATGCATAATTACATAAAAATTAATTCTCAATTTTGATATCTAGGCTTTACATTCCATATATATAGCAGATTTCTTGAGTTTTTGTATTGTATAAAATTTGTACACATATGAATCCGTGTGACAGAAAATTGTTGAATGTCTTCTTGTTGCCTTTGAAAACTCATTTTTCCATTGCTAAAATGTAATAGGCAACACTATAATGCTTTTAACTTTCCAATACATTCTTGCTGGCTTTGAAAAATTATTTGTGAATAACCAAAAAAAAAATCACAATTATTTCTAGATGATCTTTAGGAAGTTTATATAACAGAATATTGAGTAGGATTTTCCTGTCATCCGGTTGTTCTCTAGCTTTAAATTGGAGGTATAAAATATAGTGTACATTCTAAAATGATTCTCCTACAGCTGGTCCAGTCTTGGTTAACTCTGAAGCAAAGCAAGCCCCTGTTAACAATCCAGATAGGAAGAGACTATCTGGAAGAGGACTGGGACCCAAGAAAGCAGAATTGTAGTCCTCAGCCTCCCAGGGAGTGCACTGTTTACAGAGAAATGTTCTTTCCATTTCACTGGGAGGGTGGGGCACTCTTTCTCCTGTTAAGTGGGACTATCTTCCACAAGCACAGTTACTCTTAATTGTCTGGGAAGTTGGCAGGTACTATAGAGCTTCAAGGCTATTCATGAAGCTTCAAGGCTATCTGCTGTTCCCAGAATCGTTCAAATTAAGCCCTTGTTTGTTTGGAGTAGGAAAGGTGATATATTATCACTGTTCACTATTTGGGTTCCTAGCATCCGTTTTACCAATTACTTTTTTTTTTTTGGCTGCACCTGGAGAAGGAAATGGCAACTCATTCCAGTACTCTTGCCTGGAGAATCCCATGGAGGGAGGAGTCTCGTAGGCTACAGTCCATGGGGTCACAAAGAGTTGGACATGACTGAGTGACTTCACTTCACTCCATGCATCTTTCGGTAGACCATGGATCACTGTGGATCAAGTCTGGGTCCTGACAGTGAAGACACTGAGTCCTAACTACTGGTTGTTGTTTGGTTGCTAAGTCCTATGCAACTCTTCATGGTCCAATGGACTGCAGCACCTCAGGCGTCCCTGTCCTTCACTATCCCTGAGAATTTGCTCAAACTCATGTCCATTGAGCCCATGATGCCAGCCAACCATCTCATCTTCTTACTGAGGATCAACTACTGAACTGCCAGGGAATTCCCAGCAATTGCTTTTAATATGTAAAACCTAGCTTTAGAAATTCCAAGTGAAACTTTTCTCTCTCAACAAAGACTCTCACTTGAAAATCAAAAGCATTTTTGCTTTCAAGGTACTGTTTGCAAGATGAACTTTAAAGAATCAACATGTACACATCTGTATATATTAATACATGGCAGAGAACAGAAGAAATAATGCGACCAGAGGAATGGGTACAAGCAAACATGTGAAAACGTCTTATTTAATGCCCCAAACTGTTATCCAGAGCTGATACAACTGATTCATAGGGCTGCAGAGCATAGCCAAGGCTGATATCCCATTGTTTTGACTTCAACTCATGTATTTTTTTAATTTTTCTATGTTGTTACATTACTTCCCTCTCACATGATCTCAGATGATTTATTTTAGACTTGTCAAGACCAGTTCTATAATAATTATGGTTATTACTAATATTTACAACTAGAATTATTACATTAGTTTAACATTTAAATGTTCTTATCAAGAAAATAAAAATAGTACTACCATATTTACAAAAATCAGTTATTAAAATTGAAAGCTAAAGAAGTAGTCCACTCAGTACAGTTGAAAGTCTGAAGACTCCACTCTCAGTAAACAAAACAAATAAATGGAAAAATTGGTTCCTTTTGTGAATAAAACTAAAAATATGTACCAGAAATAGTTAATATTCATAAAGTAATTTTGACCAGGACCAGGCTAATATAAATTAATTTTATAACTAATACAAAATAAAATATTCTGAAAACCAACACAAAACTTGTAAAAGTTGCATTAAGACTTTTATTCTCAAGTGAATATTTAAACATTGTTTTACTTTAAATATTTAGATGAATAGATAAGAAAGCTGTGGTACATATACACAATGGAGTATTACTCAGCCATTAAAAAGAATACATTTGAATCAGTTCTAATGAGATGGATGAAACTGAAGCCAATTACACAGAGTGAAGTAAGCCAGAAAGAAAAATACCAATACAGTATACTAATACATATATATGGAGTTTAGAAACATAGTAATGATAACCCTGTATGAGAGATAGCAAAAGAGACACAGATGTATAGAATGGACTTTGGAACTCTGAGGGAGAGGAAGAGGGTGGGATGATTTGGGAGAATGGCACTGAAACATGTATACCATCATGTAAGAAATGAATCACCAGTCTATGTTCGATATAGGATACAGGATGCTTGAGGTTGGATCATACATGGGGATGATCCAGAGAGATGATATGGGGTGGGAGGTGGGAGGGGGTTCAGGATTGGGAACTCATGTACACCTGTGGCATATTCATGTCAATGTATGGCAAAACCAATACAGTAACGTAAAGTAAAATAAAGTAAAAATAAAAATTAAAAAAATAAGTAAAAATTAAAAATAAATAAATAAAAATTAAAAAATGAAGTTATTTTGCTGTGTTATTTGAAATAATAAGCTATAATACTCTTGGCTTACTAAAATTGTAGTCTACTTTTGCTTTTAAATATTATTTTAAGCAGATATTGAAACAAAATTTTTTTAATTATCCAAGTGAAAATTCAAGCATTATACCAGTTCAGTTCAGTTCAGTTCAGTTCATTCACTCAGTCGTGTCTGACTCTTCGCAACCCCATGAATCACAGCACACCAGGCCTCCCTGTCCATCACCATCTCCCAGAGTTCACTCAGACTC
>SJYA01005648.1:0-24682 GCA_006410615.1 Neotragus moschatus | reverse complement strand
GTGTGTGTGTGTGTGTGTGTGTGTGTGTGTGTGTGTGTGTGTGTGGAGTTGGGGCAGGGGTGGGAAGGAAGGAAAGGCGTGAATGTCCAATTAGATTAGTCTCTGTTCTTGGAAGAACAATTTAAATATGTATAACCTACTGATGTTGGAATGCCAGCATATTTTCCACAATTAGCTAGTATAAACAGTTGTTTAATAAAGGTATTTATTGTAAATTGCCAAGCTGTTGGTTGCTAAAAGTAGATTAAAATTGAATTTGTATGTGTGTATAATAGCTTATATATAATTCCTAAATAGAAAGTAATTGGTTTTGTGTAGTTCTTCCTGAGCTCTTCAGAATAGAAATTCTGCCAGACATTATCAAAACAAGCATCCTTAGCTTACCAAGTGTTCAAAAGGAAGTTGTTTTATACCTCTTTCTGGTTAGCTAGGGAAGCGTGCTGTGAAGCTACTGTTGCTACTTGACAGTTATCTTTGGCTTTGCTTTGGCTTCTGCCGCAACCTGGACAGGATGCCGTAGTAGGGGTGGAAGTATCATGCCTACTGACTCTCTGCTTTCACCTTTCAGAGCTGTGGCGGGCAGTGTGCTCATAGGGGAGTTTAGAGAACCTTCTCTCAATTGTAGTGAGAGTGGACATGGCTTAGTTTCAGAAAGTTGAGGGAGGAGTCATAGCTATAGTAAAGAATAAATTTTACCTTTGCTTGTATTACAGTCTCATGTAATTCTTCGTATTTTTCAAAATTGTGCATTTTAATTGACAGTAATGCTATTTTTGTTAATAACAGAAAAAGCATTAAATCAGTGATTACTATTATTCCCTATGCCTAATGACTTCTTGTTTGTATTTACAATCTGTATTATCAGAATCACTTTAAACCAAAGCTTTTATATTCTCTGCACACATAGCCAAAATGATTAGCACTGTTACTTCTGCCCAGTTGTAAGCTTAGAGTATGAAAATGATAAAACAGGTACTAGTAGAATTTGTATCTCAGTCTATCCTTCAAGTTAAAGGACAGGTGCTCGGTGTTTGCATTTAGACATGCAGAATTTACTACAACTATTATGGAACTATACAGACATTACAGACTTGAGCTTGTACACGTGCCAATCATATTAATGTCACTTGACCACAGATGCAGATACATACCCATGACACATGATGCCTCAGGTTGGTGGCATACTTTCTTCCTGAGTGTCTTGACATTTATGAACTTGTGTTTGACTTGAGGGGCATTTCAGGAAAGTTTTGCAGAAAAGTAAGTTATGGACTTGTTGTGCCATAGACATTTTGGAAGATAAGGACAAGTCTGCTCTCCAGCAAACATGCAGAATTTGTCCCCAAGTAGGATTTCTGAGTCTCTTAATGCCAGTTGAGGACAGTAAAGTTTGTGACTATACTGAAAAGCACTTTTGTCTTCACTTATTTGTGTAATTAACTGTTGGTGATTTAGCATTAGCATTGCTTGGAAGGGAGAGATAAGTAACAAAATTACGTCTAACTCTGTTAGACACTTAGGCTTCAAAATAGATTTGTCGTGTTCTCATTTTTCCAAAGGCTTTTTTTCCCACTTGGAATAAGAAAGAACTAATGGAAACATTTGAGCTAGAAAGGTTTATGGGCAAAAGAAAGTAGGCCAAACCCTTGCAATATACCCTGTTCAAGTGAAAGTGCAGTGTCTAAGGATAAGAATACTTCTTTAAAAACAAACACTTGTTTTTAATACAGTCTTAGTAAGTAAAAGGTTTACATTTTTTCTATTGCTGTTGGTTTTAAAATTTGCTACCCTGCATTCTGAAATATTATAAAAGAGTTAATACCAAAAATACTTTTAATGTCTGACATCTCTTACATTTCACATGGTTCTTTTTATTCAGATATCATTGTAAATAAAACTAAACTTGGATAAATATGAGAATAAACTTTTAATTGTTGCAAATTCTGATTATCAATTTGTAAATTTACCCTTTGACCTAATGTACATTTTTAAATGTAGCCATTAAATTCTCTATATTTAATCTATTAGTTTCTCTCTGTAAATGTTTTTAATCTTAGTTAAATGCTGGGCAGTTTATGTACAGAGGTGTTCTTTTCCTATCAAGGTTGACTTTTTTGCACATTTTTGGAAATGTTTAATTTGTACACTGATTTACTACTCTGACCAATAATTGTTGATGGGTGTGTGAGCATTGTGAATGCGTGCATTGAACTACTGTCTGTGTCTCTACGTTTAAACTTCTTTCAAGATGTAGCCATCAGTAACTGCATTGCCATTACTGATTTAGATGGACTTTCATGCTTTTACAAAGTATACTTCTCTATGGTTCTATCTTTGTTGAGAACTCAGGAGTTCACCGTCACTTTCTGATTTTATATGTTTTCTATAATCCATGACTAAGTTGAAAGTATGCTTGTAACTCTGTGTATTGGGGGATGTGTGTGTGGATATGTCTTTTTCTGTCTGTAGGTACGTGTATATATCCCCGTGATTTCTTATTTTCATTTCTACATTTTTATGAACTTGTTTTATAAGGGTACTGTTTAGTTAGAATAATTAAATATATATAAAGCTTTCTGAGAGATTATTTACTATATGAATATATTTTCAGCTGGCTGATCAAAACTATTTTCTTAATTTTGTTTTTACCATTCAAAATGTATTTGTATTTCCACAGTTGATTGCATATTTACTTAGATATCTATCAATTAAAATACTCTTGCAGAGAACATTGAATTCTCATTGAGAATTCTATGAAATGCAAATTAAGGGGTAAAAATAGGTTTTAAGCAGTAGCAAAAACACTGTCCACTAAAACAGCCTTTGAATTCTCAGAGCTATGAAAAAATGTGAGAAACTAAATTATCTTGAAGAGATGTCAAGGCTTTTATATCTCCAGTTGCTGTTGGCCTGTCCTGCTGTTTTTGAATATTTCCTTTATTCTACCCCAGAGATTTCAACTTTCAGTTTTCTTCTTACTGGGCAAGGTCAGACCTCACTCATAAAACAATATATTGAAAAATTGTGATTCTCTGTGATTAGCTATAAATTGGTTTAGAAATGCCCAAACATACATTATTGTGTCTTTACACTATATTTTGTATTTTAAGTAACTGGCAGAAAACGAATGGGGAATTAAATTTCCAATCTGATAATGTTGTTGTACTTAAGGAAAACCTTGTTTTTAATATGCGGTATCATGTGAAATTACTTATGTTAGGAATAGAGTCCACTGTTGAAGTTGAATGTCACTAAGCTTATGTTATAAGGAGCAGATATGATTAGAAAAACCTACCAGAAGCCAGATACAGTGTGGTAAGTGCCACATTTCATGCACATTTGACTTTGTGTTCATTCAAAATTGTGCTTGTAAAAATGTAAAAAATTTCTGAGTTTTACAGTTTTTATGTACTTGTTTTTTCTTGCTGGTAAATAGCTTTTTTTTTTTTTTTAATCTAATGTGAAAGAAACCATGTTTATATTTTGTTAGTGATCAATGACTTTGTTTCTATGGAAATTTGTATATTGTTGGCACACATCTTTGTTTAGATTTATTGTGCATGAAGGCCTGCAACAATTAGCACAATGAGAATTGCTTTTTCTTACATGTTCATTTTTTGAAAGATTGTGGTGCAAAGGCTCACTCTAAGCAACCTTTTGGACTATGGAATGGATATAAATGAATGGCACTCTGAGTGCTAATAAAGCTGATATTTATTTCCACTGTGACTGCTTTGTCCACATCTCTTCTTGGACACACTGTTGTCTCTCCTCTGCCTGCTTTGATCACTTTCTAGGAGACAGCCTAGAAACACTGCAACTAAATCTTCCCAAGATACAAGTCTGTAATGTTCTCCTCAGCGTGCTCTGGCATATTTCTCTAGCTACTTTGATTACCCAAATCAGAAATGAACAGTGGCTAAAAACAAAAAGACTGCGGTCAGAAGGTAAAGAATGGACACTCCCACAGTACTGGAGATCATTTAGGTTAGCACTGTCATATAGAGGGCAGCGTAGCACCAAGTCAAGAGCCTTAGAGTCTTGTATATCCTCTGACCCAACAGTTTTGTGTGTAGGAATATGATTGCAGATGTGCTAAAACATACATAAAAAAGCCCCAAATTGAGTTCTACATGTTCAATACTGGGGGCTGTTGTAACAAAGTACTGCAAACTGGCTGGCTTGTTTTAGCTGTAGAGGCTATAAGGCCAGAGTTACGGTGGGCTTCTCAGGGTGCTCAGTGGTAAAGAATCTACCTGCAGTGCAGAAGACACAAGTTTGATTCCTGGGTCCAGAAGATCCCCTGAAGGAGGAAACGGCAACCCACTCCAGTATTCTTGCCAGGAAAATCCCATGGACAGAGGAGCTTGGGGGCGTGGGGGAGTCTACAGTGTGTGGGGTCATGGCTGAGCATAACACAGCAACACACACAAGGCACCATCAGGGCTGTGCTCCCCCTTAAACCTGTAGGGGAGTCCGTCCTTGCCTCTTTCGAGCTTCTGGTAGCCCCAGGCATTCTTGGCATGTGGCTATAACTCCTGTCTCTGCCTCCTGTCTTCATGTGGTGGTCTCCCTCTGTTTCTTTTTTTAAATAAGGACACCAGTTATGTAGTATCAGGGCCCACCGTAATGACCTTATTTTAACTTGATTACCTCTAAAGACTGTATTTCCAAATAAGGTGACATTCTGAGGTACTGGAGGTTAGGATTTCAAAATATCTTTTTGTGGGAAACATAAACATACTGCAGTCTGCCCTCTGGCTCCTGAAAATTCACGTTTTTCCCAGGTACCAAATACTTTCACCCCATCCCAACTTCCCCCATAGTCTTATTCTAACATCAACTCTAAGTCCATATATGTTACTAAACTTCAGTCAGTTCAGTTGCTCAGTCATGTCCGACTCTTTGCGACCCCACAGACAAAAACACCAGGCTCCCCTGTCCGTCACCAACTCCCAGAGCTTGCTCAAATTCATGTCTATCCAGTTGGTGATGCCATCCAACCAACTCATCCTCAGGAAAATTAACCAGGTTTGGCAGTTAGAGCTTAAATGCTGTACATTCAAGGCCATTTTTTCTTTTTCTTTGGCTGCTCCACACGGCTTGTGGGATCTTGGTTCCCCAACCAGGGATCAAACCCAGGCCCTCCACAGTGGAAGTGCAGAGTCATAACCACTGGACCACCAGGGAACTCCCAAGCCATTACTTCTGTTTACCAAAATCTGTCTTAAGTTCAAGATGTGGTTAAAGATTAATATCTGACAATACTCTACAGAGCTATTTACAATAGCTTTCCTTCTCCCGAAGTTAGAACTGGTCAAGGAACAACAGACTGGTTCCAAATAAGAAAAGGAGTACATCAAGGCTGTATATTGTCACCCTGCTTATTTAACTTCTATGCAGAGTACATCATGAGAAACACTGGGCTGGAAGAAGCACAAGCTGGGATCAAGATTGCCAGGAGAAATATCAATAACTCAGATATGCAGATGACACTACCCTTATGGCAGAAAGTGAAGAGGAACTGAAAAGCCTCTTGATGAAAGTGAAAAAGTTGGCTTAAAGCTCAACATTCAGAAAACTAAGATCACGGCATCTGGTCCCATCACTTCATGAGAAATATAGAGGTAAACAGTGTCAGACTTGATTTTGGGGGGCTCCAAAATCACTGCAGATGGTGACTGCAGCCATGAAATTAAAAGATGCTTACTCCTTGGAAGAAAAGTTATGACCAACCTAGATAGCATATTCAAAAGCAGGGATAAATTACTTTGCTAACAAAGGTCCGTCTAGTCAAGGCTATGGTTTTTCCAGTGGTCACGTATGGATGTGAGAGTTGGACTGTGAAGAAAGCTGAGCGCTGAAGAATGGATGCTTTTGAACTGTGGTGTTGGAGAAGACTCTTGAGATTCCCTTGGACTGCAAGAAGATCCAACCAGTCCATTCTGAAGGAGATCGGCCCTGGGATGTCTTTGGAAGGAATGATGCTAAAGCTGAAACTCCAATACTTTGGCCACCTCATGCAAAGAGTTGACTCATTGGAAAAGACTCTGATGCTGGGAGGGATTGGGGGCAGGAGGAGAAGGGGATGACAGAGGATGAGATGGCTGGATGGCATCANACCAGTCTATTCTGAAGGAGATCAGCCCTGGGTTGTCTTTGGAAGGAATGATGCTAAAGCTGAAACTCCAATACTTTGGCCACCTCATGCAAAGAGTTGACTCATTGGAAAAGACTCTGATGCTGGGAGGGATTGGGGGCAGGAGGAGAAGGGGATGACAGAGGATGAGATGGCTGGATGGCATCACTGACTCGATGGACGTGAGTCTGAGTGAACTCTGGGAGTTGGTGATGGACAGGGAGGCCTGGCGTGCTGGGATTCATGGGGTGGCAAAGACTTGGACACGACTGAACTGAGCTGAGCTTGAGCTCTCTTGGAACTGCATCTGCATATGGACATTGCTGTGACCTGTTAGACACTGATTTCTTCAGCATCAGATTGACCTCAGATCCCAGTAGCTTGAAGGTGCCTGTCAAGGAGCTGGGTTTTGTTTTTTCTTTTATTGTTGTTGTTTAGTTGCTCAGTATTGTCTGACTCTTTTGCGACTCCATGGGCTGTAGCCCACAAGGTTTCTCTGTCCATAGGATTTCCCAGGCAAGACTACTGGAGTGGGTTGCCATTTGCTTCTCCAGGGGATCTTCCTAACCTGGGAATCAAACCTGTGTCTCCTACATTGGCAGGCAGATTCTTTACCGCTGAGCCACCAGGGAAGTCCCCAATACTTCCTTTCTTCTTTTACCACTTTTTTTTAAAAACAAACTTTCTGTGTATGTGTATATGTGATAAATTATTCATAATACAAAATTTGCCATCTTTGGGTATACAGTTCAGTGGCATTTAAGTACACTTACATTGTTGTACATGCATTACCACCATCCATTTCCAGAATGATATTCATCTTGTAAAACTGAGACTCTATCCTCATGAAACAATTCCCTGCTCCTCCAGCCCTGGCAGCTACTTTCTGTCTCTATGAATTTGGCAACTCCAGGTCCCTCATGCAGGTGGTATCATGCACTATTTTCTGTCTGGGTGTGATTGACTTGTTTTGCTTGGCATGCTGTCTCCCAGTTTCATCCATGGTGCAGCATCCTCAGAATTTCCTTATTATTTTAGGGCTGAATGGTGTTACATTCAATGTATACATCACGCTGTGTTTATCCATTCACCCCCCCCCCCATGGACACTTGGGTTGCTTCCCACTTTAGGCTGTAGTGAATAATGCTGCTGTGAACTTGAGTTACAAATACATATGTGTGTGTGTGTGTGTGTGTGTGTGTGTGTATACATATATATATATATATATAATTACATGGGGCTGGAAAAAAGCAGTTCTGAAAAGGAAGGGTTACAAGTCAGACAAAAGTAATAGATGTTCATTGCTTTTAATTTTCTTGTTTGCTAAGAAAAGGAGTTCAGTTAGACTCATATCCATCGAGTCAGTGATGCCATCCAACCATCTCATCCTCTGTCGTCCCCTTCTCCTCCTGTCCCCAATTCCTCCCAGCAACAGAGTCTTTTCCAATGAGTCAACTCTTCGCATGAGGTGGTCAAAGTATTGGAGTTTCAGCTTTAGCATCATTCCTTCCAAAGACAACCCAGGGCTGATCTCTTTCAGAATGGACTGGTTGGATCTCCTTGCAGTCCAAGGAACTCTCAAGAGTCTTCTCCAACACCACAGTTCAAAAGCATCAATTCTTTGGNTAAAGAGCCTCTTGATGAAAGTGAAAGAGGAGAGTGAAAAAGTTGGCTTAAAGCTCAACATTCAGAAAACTAAGATCACGGCATCTGGTCCCATCACTTCATGAGAAATATAGAGGTAAACAGTGTCAGACTTGATTTTGGGGGGCTCCAAAATCACTGCAGATGGTGACTGCAGCCATGAAATTAAAAGATGCTTACTCCTTGGAAGAAAAGTTATGACCAACCTAGATAGCATATTCAAAAGCAGGGATAAATTACTTTGCTAACAAAGGTCCGTCTAGTCAAGGCTATGGTTTTTCCAGTGGTCACGTATGGATGTGAGAGTTGGACTGTGAAGAAAGCTGAGCGCTGAAGAATGGATGCTTTTGAACTGTGGTGTTGGAGAAGACTCTTGAGATTCCCTTGGACTGCAAGAAGATCCAACCAGTCCATTCTGAAGGAGATCGGCCCTGGGATGTCTTTGGAAGGAATGATGCTAAAGCTGAAACTCCAATACTTTGGCCACCTCATGCAAAGAGTTGACTCATTGGAAAAGACTCTGATGCTGGGAGGGATTGGGGGCAAGAGGAGAAGGGGACGACAGGATGAGATGGCTGGATGGCATCACCGACTCGATGGACATGAGTCTGAGTGGACTCCGGGAGATGGTGATGGACAGGGAGGCCTGGCGTGCTGCGATTCATGGGGTTGCAGAGTCGTACACTAAACAACTGAACTGAACTTGGAACTAACTATTCCAGTGCTCCCAAATTACAGTGTGACTAAATAAATTATGACTGTTGTTTTTCAGTTGCCAAGTCATGTCCAACTCTGTGACCTGATAGACTGCAGCAGGCTGGGCTTTCTTGTCCTTCACTATCTCCCAGAGTTTCCTCAAACTCAGGTCCATCCAGTCGGTGATGCCATCCAACCATCTCATCTTTAATTCCCTTCTGCTCCTGCCTTCAATCTTTCCCAGCATCAGGGTCTTTTCCAATGAGTCAGCTCTTCTCATCAGGTGGCCTAAGTATTGAAACTTCATTAAATAGTCATTAAATATTCATTTTTGAATGTTTTTCTACTAGTCATGTATGGTTGTGAGAGTTGGACCATAAAAAAAGGCTGAGCGCTGAAGAATTGATGCTTTTGAACTGTGGTGTTGGAGAAGACTCCTGAGAGTCCCTTGGACTGTAGGTAGATCAAACTGCTGCTGCTACTGCTGCTGCTGCTAAGTCACTTTAGTCGTGCCCAACTCTGTGTGACCCCATAGACTGCAGCCCACCAGGCTCCTCTGTCCCTGGGATTCTCCAGGCAAGAATACTGTAGTGGATTGCCATTTCCTTCTCCAATGCATAAAAGTGAAAAGTGAAAGAGGTTGCTCAGTCGTGTCCGACTCTTTGTGACCCCATGGACTGTGGCCTACCAGGCTCCTCCGTCCATGGGATTTTCCAGGCAAGAGTACTGGAGTGGGTTGCCATTGCCTTCTCCTAGATCAAACTAGTCAATCCTAAAGGAGATCAGTCCTGAGTGTTCATCGGAAGGACTGATGTTGAAGCTGAAACTCCCAATACTTTGGCCACCTCATGCGAAGAGCTGACTCGTTGGAAAAGACCCTGATGCTGGGAAAGATTGAGGGCAGGAGGAGAAGGGGACAACAGAGGATAAGATGGTTGGATGGCATCACTGACTCAATGGACATGAGTTTGAGTAAACTCTGGGAGTTGGTGATGGACAGGAAGGCCTGGTGTGCTGCGGTCCATGGGCTCACAGAGTCGAACACGACTGAGTAACTAAACTGAACTGAAACAAAGCTTATGTTAAGATTAAAAAAAAGATTAAAATATTCTATGTCCAAGCAACATCTTGGTGCTAAAAAAACACACTCAGGAAAAAAGCCTGGAAAAGAAAAAAAGCCAAAATATAGATAGCTAGGGTTGTATTAGGTATGATTTAAATAGCCTTCACTATAATTTTTCCCGTTTTCACATGGAAATGATTAATTGGAGAGAAAATGTAAATCTGCCAAGAAAGTTTTAGTGGTGTTTTCTCCATTTCTTAAAAAGTGAAATTCATTTAGAGCAGGGAACAACAAAGCTTCAATTCACTGAAGGCCATTTATCTGAGAACTGATCTTCTACATTGCAGATTTTGTGGCTGAGTCTGTCTTCAATTTGCTCAGCTGATCAGCAGCATCTAACAAAGCAGATCACTTCCTTAACCCTGAAATGAGATGAATAAAAGGATTTCCAGGAGTCCTGATTTTCCTATCTCACTGGCTGTTCTTCATTCATCTGGTTTTGAAGAATTCACCATTTTCCAGCCTCTTCACTGTAAAATGTTCCCAGACATTTTCTTTACCTACATTTGTTCCTTGGGTAACTTTAATCAGTTCTATAGCTTCAATATCATAGATACATGATGGCAGTTCTCAAACAGTTTATTTCTAGGTCCCTGAACTTCAGACTTCCACCCAACTGTCAGCTTGACATTTCCTTTATTTATGTAATAGGCTGCTTCTATGAATTGCATCGTCTCCCGAATTTGTACACTGAAGCTTTAATTCCCAACGTGACTGTATTTGAAGACAGAGCCTATGAGGAGGTGATAAAAGCTAAATGAGGTCATATGGTTGAGGCCCTAATCTGAGAAAAATGGTGCCCTTATGTGAAGAAAAGACACTAGAGTTTTCCCTTCCCTCAGTCCCCATGTGAGGACATAGGAAGAAGGTGGCCATCTTCAAACCAGGAAAGAGCAGGATCTTAACCTTGGACTTCCAGCCTCCAGAATTGTGACAAAATAAGTTTCACTGTTCGAGTCATATAGTCCGTGGTGTTTTATTATGGCATTCAAGCAGGCTAGTAGAGCCACTCACATTCAGGTATGTCCAGAACCACTCTTCAAATCTGTACCTTTTGAGGTGGGAGGAAGCAGCTTGGGAGCCTTTGGGAGAGGACAGTGCTGAGGGGTCTGGGGGCTGATCCCACAGATTGGTTCCTTTAGGTTTTTCCAAGGTCTGGGAAAAGGTGCAGCCCGGCAGGGACCCATAGTTTCTGGAAGGATGGTATGGATCGTGGCCAGTGGTGTAGTTCAGGATGAAGTAGTACACTACCCAACTTTGCAGCAGCATACCTCCACAGAGCTTTCTCAATAGAGACCATGGTCCCCCAGTGGTAGGGGTGCCCAGTGCTGGACAGCAGCAGGCTAGTACCAGGCTGGGTGCTGCTCAGTCACCCTTATTTTTTTTTAAATCTGTACCTTCCCTGAGGTATATCCTTTTTACAGTTGCTCAGGTCAAAAACCTTGCAGTTTTCCTTTACTCCTCTCACTCACCTCCAGAGCTAGTCAGCAAATCCTGTGCTGTCTTTAACATATATTCAGAATGGAACCACCGTTCATCACTTTTACCCTTATAAAGCCAGTGACTTCTCAACTGGAGCACTGCAGTAGCTGCCCTTGACTTTGTAAAATCCATTTTCAACAGTGCAGCTAGTGCAGAGTGACCCTTTAATACCAAATCAGACTATTTCTCTGCTCAAAAGTTCCCCAGTAGTTCCCTATAATAAAATCCAAAGTTTTTTCAATGACCTACGAGGCTCTATATTAGGTGTTCTCAAAGCTGAACATCACATCTAGAGGGCAAGATTGTTGCCATGGCCTGCAGAATTTTATGATTCAGCTATTTTGTGTTTGTGCCTTTATAACTGATTTAAACTAGCTCCCATATGATGTCGATGAGCCAGGGGGCCCCACCTGGAGAATCAGTTCTCTTCATGCACGATACTGTCTCCTGTCCCCCACCCCTCCCAGCCATGGTTCTCCTCTTAAATGCCAAACCTGCGTGAGCCCCTAGGTCCACACTGTTCCTTTCTGGTATTTACATAGGACATTGTCCACTTGCATGATCATTCACTCAATTAGCACCGCTTCAGAGAAAGATTCTAGCACCATCCATTCAGAATAGCACGAACTGTCATTCTCTTTTATTTCTCCTTAGAGCGCTCAACACATTTGTTTACTGCCCACATTTTTNATGCTGGGAAAGATTGAGGGCAGGAGGAGAAGGGGACAACAGAGGATAAGATGGTTGGATGGCATCACTGACTCAATGGACATGAGTTTGAGTAAACTCTGGGAGTTGGTGATGGACAGGAAGGCCTGGTGTGCTGCGGTCCATGGGCTCACAGAGTCGAACACGACTGAGTAACTAAACTGAACTGAAACAAAGCTTATGTTAAGATTAAAAAAAAGATTAAAATATTCTATGTCCAAGCAACATCTTGGTGCTAAAAAAACACACTCAGGAAAAAAGCCTGGAAAAGAAAAAAAGCCAAAATATAGATAGCTAGGGTTGTATTAGGTATGATTTAAATAGCCTTCACTATAATTTTTCCCGTTTTCACATGGAAATGATTAATTGGAGAGAAAATGTAAATCTGCCAAGAAAGTTTTAGTGGTGTTTTCTCCATTTCTTAAAAAGTGAAATTCATTTAGAGCAGGGAACAACAAAGCTTCAATTCACTGAAGGCCATTTATCTGAGAACTGATCTTCTACATTGCAGATTTTGTGGCTGAGTCTGTCTTCAATTTGCTCAGCTGATCAGCAGCATCTAACAAAGCAGATCACTTCCTTAACCCTGAAATGAGATGAATAAAAGGATTTCCAGGAGTCCTGATTTTCCTATCTCACTGGCTGTTCTTCATTCATCTGGTTTTGAAGAATTCACCATTTTCCAGCCTCTTCACTGTAAAATGTTCCCAGACATTTTCTTTACCTACATTTGTTCCTTGGGTAACTTTAATCAGTTCTATAGCTTCAATATCATAGATACATGATGGCAGTTCTCAAACAGTTTATTTCTAGGTCCCTGAACTTCAGACTTCCACCCAACTGTCAGCTTGACATTTCCTTTATTTATGTAATAGGCTGCTTCTATGAATTGCATCGTCTCCCGAATTTGTACACTGAAGCTTTAATTCCCAACGTGACTGTATTTGAAGACAGAGCCTATGAGGAGGTGATAAAAGCTAAATGAGGTCATATGGTTGAGGCCCTAATCTGAGAAAAATGGTGCCCTTATGTGAAGAAAAGACACTAGAGTTTTCCCTTCCCTCAGTCCCCATGTGAGGACATAGGAAGAAGGTGGCCATCTTCAAACCAGGAAAGAGCAGGATCTTAACCTTGGACTTCCAGCCTCCAGAATTGTGACAAAATAAGTTTCACTGTTCGAGTCATATAGTCCGTGGTGTTTTATTATGGCATTCAAGCAGGCTAGTAGAGCCACTCACATTCAGGTATGTCCAGAACCACTCTTCAAATCTGTACCTTTTGAGGTGGGAGGAAGCAGCTTGGGAGCCTTTGGGAAGGGACAGTGCTGAGGGGTCTGGGGGCTGATCCCACAGATTGGTTCCTTTAGGTTTTTCCAAGGTCTGGGAAAAGGTGCAGCCCGGCAGGGACCCATAGTTTCTGGAAGGATGGTATGGATCGTGGCCAGTGGTGTAGTTCAGGATGAAGTAGTACACTACCCAACTTTGCAGCAGCATACCTCCACAGAGCTTTCTCAATAGAGACCATGGTCCCCCAGTGGTAGGGGTGCCCAGTGCTGGACAGCAGCAGGCTAGTACCAGGCTGGGTGCTGCTCAGTCACCCTTATTTTTTTTTAAATCTGTACCTTCCCTGAGGTATATCCTTTTTACAGTTGCTCAGGTCAAAAACCTTGCAGTTTTCCTTTACTCCTCTCACTCACCTCCAGAGCTAGTCAGCAAATCCTGTGCTGTCTTTAACATATATTCAGAATGGAACCACCGTTCATCACTTTTACCCTTATAAAGCCAGTGACTTCTCAACTGGAGCACTGCAGTAGCTGCCCTTGACTTTGTAAAATCCATTTTCAACAGTGCAGCTAGTGCAGAGTGACCCTTTAATACCAAATCAGACTATTTCTCTGCTCAAAAGTTCCCCAGTAGTTCCCTATAATAAAATCCAAAGTTTTTTCAATGACCTACGAGGCTCTATATTAGGTGTTCTCAAAGCTGAACATCACATCTAGAGGGCAAGATTGTTGCCATGGCCTGCAGAATTTTATGATTCAGCTATTTTGTGTTTGTGCCTTTATAACTGATTTAAACTAGCTCCCATATGATGTCGATGAGCCAGGGGGCCCCACCTGGAGAATCAGTTCTCTTCATGCACGATACTGTCTCCTGTCCCCCACCCCTCCCAGCCATGGTTCTCCTCTTAAATGCCAAACCTGCGTGAGCCCCTAGGTCCACACTGTTCCTTTCTGGTATTTACATAGGACATTGTCCACTTGCATGATCATTCACTCAATTAGCACCGCTTCAGAGAAAGATTCTAGCACCATCCATTCGGAATAGCACGAACTGTCATTCTCTTTTATTTCTCCTTAGAGCGCTCAACACATTTGTTTACTGCCCACATTTTTCTGTTACAGAAGGCCAAGCTTTTCAGTTCACTGTCCTGACCCACGGGCTAAAACAACAATGCCTAGACAGTCATAACAAGTACTCAAAACATGTTTCACTGACTAGGAAAAAAAGTGTCGAGAAAGCCCCTGCACCGGGAAAGAGCCAGCGGACAACGGATTGCACAGCTGCCAGGCTCAGCTACCCACACAGCAACCAAAGAGCCGGCGGCGGGACTTCCTGGGCGGTGCCCGGAAGAGCTTCCGGTGTGAACAGGAAGTCCTTCCGAGAGCTGCCGCCGCGGGAGGCTAGGGGCGGCGGTAGGCTGCAGCGGGCGCAGTCATGGGCAAGAGAGACCGCGCCGACCGCGGTGAGACGTGGCGCCGGCGTGTTTCGCAGTTGCTTACACCCGCCGGCCCCCTCATCCTGTGTGGTTGCTGCTTAGGCCTTCTCAGAGGCGGTCGACCCCAGAGTCGCTCGCGGCCGGCGCATGCTGTCGGGACTGGCCGCTGGGCTGGGGTCGACCTCGACCTCCGGAGAGCCCTGCAGCCGGTCTAGTAGGTGGGCAGCGTGAGGGAGAGGACTCCCGAGGTGCACAGTGGCTCCGGCCTAGGGGTGGTTGGCGCCGGGGAAGTCTAGTTGCAACCAGGTTCCCCCGACCTGCGGCTAGTCAGTGCAGGGGGAGCCCAAGGCCCCTGCAGGGCTCACTTTGTGTGTCCTTGTTAATATCTGCAGAGAAGAAGAAGTCCAAGAAGCGGCACTACGAAGATGAGGAAGACGATGAAGACGACGCCCCTGGGAACGACACCCAGGAAGCTGTTCCCTCTGCGGCCGGAAAGCAGGTGGATGAGTCCGGCACCAAAGTGGATGAGTATGGAGCCAAGGACTACAGGCTGCAGATGCCGCTGAAGGACGACCACACCTCCAGACCCCTCTGGGTGGTAAGCACGCCCACAGCCAGTGGCCAAGAGTTGGTGGGGCGCAAACAGAAATGCAGGATCGTGCGCTTCGGAGCCCACTGAGAGCGAGCTTTCACAGGCACGGGCTGAAACAGCCGAGATAGGAATGAGCATGTCTGCTCTCCTGTGCTGGCTGGTCTTGGGCTTCCTTCCTCACTAACCCCCTGCTTTACTCTCATTCTCTCTCCAGTTCTGCCGCGTGACTGGAAATTACTTTCATCTGTGGAGTAGCGGCATTTATTTTGTAACGTTTTAATTCCTCTTTGAAAAAATTAATGAGACATTTGCTAGGCAGCTTTTTAGCTCAACTTGAAGTAATTAATGTTCTCCATTCGTTGGTCATCTAGCCAGAAAGATAGCCAATAATGTCGATGGCTTTTCCTGTGAAGACTAGTTGGAGGAGATGGCTGCTGACTCTGGAAACTTTGTCTTCTATTCTTTCTACTCCTTGTATCTGATTAAAGTAGTAGCAGGCCCTACAGTTGACTGAAGATGTGCTTACAAAAGTATCCCTGGCGTTGGTTTTCTGGGCAGCTTATCCTTTCTAGATAATGGTGTGGGAAAGAGTCTAATCGTCTCATTAATTTCCTTGACTGCTGTCTCTGGTGTTTCTCAGGCTCCTGATGGCCACATCTTTTTAGAAGCCTTCTCTCCAGTTTACAAATATGCTCAAGACTTCCTGGTGGCTATTGCAGAACCGGTGTGCCGACCAACGCACGTGCATGAGTACAAACTAACTGCCTACTCCCTGTATGCAGCTGTCAGCGTCGGGCTGCAAACCAGTGACATCACTGAGTATCTCAGGAAGCTCAGCAAGACAGGAGTCCCAGATGGAATCATTCAGTTTATCAAGGCAAGTGGGGGCTAAGGCTGGCTCTTTTGCCCTCCTTAATGTAGGAATGGTTGGGACAAGTGCTGTACATCGTTAGCCTGTGTCAGTCAAGAAAATGCCATTCAGATCCATTGTAGGGAGCAGAATAACTAATCACCCTGACTGCTGCTCTTCTGGATCCAGCATTGTGTTTTGCTGAGGCTACACTTCCCACGAGCTGGTCTTTGCTAGTGGGTACTAACACAGTGGGTCTTCAGGCCTGTTCTGGCCCACCTTATTTGGGAATACAGCCCAAAGTGCAGGCTGTTACTACTGAATTGTGCCTCCTCCAGAATTCACGTCTCAAGGACCTAACCTGTAATATGATTGCGTCTGGAGTAAGGAGAGAATTAAAGTTAAATGTGGTTTAAAGGGCAGGGCCAATAGGATTAGTGTCCCTATAGGAAAGGATACCGGAAGGCTTGTATGCTCTTTCTCTGCATTTGTACAAGGACGAGGTAATGTGAGCACAGACTGAGAAGGTAGCCCTCTGCAAACCAGGAAGAGAACCTTCACTGGAAAAGAAATTCCTGGCTTCATGATCCTGGACTTCTAGGAATAAGTTTCTGTTTGTTAAACAACTCGGTCCAGGGTATACTGTATGGTAACATGAGCAGACTAGCACAGATGATAAACTTCACTTAGGTCTGAGAGACAGGAGACCACTAACAACTTCCATTAGGCAAAGTCAGAAAGGACTTCACACGTGGAAGAGGAAAGAGTTCTCTGTGACGAGCTTGGGTTCTGAGAGACGGTGAACACCGTTCAGAAGAGATGGACGGTAGCTTGCATTGTCTTCTGCTGATCAGGAGGCAGTTGGATTCAGACCCCAGATCTGGAGTGGCAGAAGATGAGTGCCACAGGCAGCCAGCCAGAAATGAGGCCAGTCTCAGAGAAGCTGGTGGGAGCCAGGAAGAGAGTTCTTTTCTTGTGATGTGCAAGGGTACCTTGGGAGAAGGACTTGCATCTTGTAAAATGAGCCTGTTTCAGTTCCCTGGCTCTTCTCAGGCTTGGCTGGGAGCTGCCTGTAGGAATGTGGGTGTTGGTTAGTGCAGGAGTGGATTTAGAGGGCAGTAGTGGAGGCAGGCAGCAGCCCGAGATCTGAGCTGCAAATTTCGTGGCGACCACATTTTCTCTGCTCATTCCGTCCTAAAGATTGTTGGGAACTTGGGAGGGTTTTCTCCCATTAAGACTCTTACATCTGGTTGAAGAAATGGGAACGTTGGCAAGGGGGCTGGAGGCTTTGTGTTTAATTTTTGCAGCACACAGCGAACACATATTCTGCCAGCTTTGTGTTGGGGGTAGGTAGCGCTGGGACTGGGATGGATCTCTGGATTAGGATGGGGCCTCTCGAAGTCAAGAATAAAGAGAAAGGGAAAATAAGAGAAAGATTTTAAGCAGCATTTTATAGGTTAAGGGATGTGCATCAGAATTAGCCAGACAAGAGGGAGGTTTTGCTCTCAAGAAGTAGAAGCTACACAAAGAGTCATACATGACTGCAATGGACTCAGCATGCACACAAAGGCACCAAAAGGTGTGCAGCGAACAGTTTATCTCCACTTACCACTTTCCGTAGTGGTTTTGTATTTCACTCTTATCTTTTCTTGACTGTATCAACTACTGATTTAAGCTATTTTCACTTCCCCACCCCATCCCTGCATCATGGGCATGTGGGATCTTAATTCCCTGACCAGGACTTTGACCCTGGGCCCTCTGCAGTGGGAGCCTCCAGTGCTAACCACTGGACCACCAGGGAATTCCTGCTGTTTTCAGTGAAAAAAACATTACTTCTATTGGATTTCTTTTACTTGAAGTAGTTTTACCGTTTGTTTGTTTTTTTTTCAAAATCATTTTTATACTTTTATCTTTAATTTTTGTCCTTCTGTTTCTTTTGGGGTTTTGTGGGTAGTGGTGTTTTTTAACCTGTAGCTTGAGTTAGATACTTATTCCATTAATTTCCAGTGATCCTTATTAGTAGAAATATTTAAACATATGTTTTCAGTTCAGTTCAGTCACTCAGTCGTGTCCGATTCTTTGTGACCCCATGAATCACAGCATGCCAGGCCTCCCTGTCCAACACCAACTCCCGGAGTTCACTCAGACTCACATCCATCAGTCAGTGATGCCATCCAGCCATCTCATCCTCTGTCGTCCCCTTCTCCTCCTGCCCCCAATCCCTCCTAGCATCAAAGTCTTTTCCAGTAAGTCAACTCTTCACATAAGGTGGCCAAAGTACTGGATTTTCAGCTTCAGCATCAGTCCTTCCAAAGAAATCCCAGGGCCAATCTCCTTCAGAATGGACTGCTTGGATCTCCTTGCAGTCCAAGGGACTCTCAAGAGTCTTCTCCAACCCCACAGTTCAAAAGCATCAATTCTTCGGTGCTCAGCTTTCTTCACAGTCCAACTCTCGTGTCCATACATGAACACTGGAAAAACCATAGCCTTGACTAGACAGACCTTTGTTGGCAAAGTAATGTCTCTGCTTTTCAGTATATATACCTATGGCTGATTCATGTTGTTGTATGGAAGAAACCAACATAATATTGTAAAGCAGTTATTTTTTAATTAAAAGTAAGTTTAAAAAAAAAGTAAAGCTAAAAAAAAAAGTAGAAGCTAATAGAANAGGGTTTTCTCCCATTAAGACTCTTACATCTGGTTGAAGAAATGGGAACGTTGGCAAGGGGGCTGGAGGCTTTGTGTTTAATTTTTGCAGCACACAGCGAACACATATTCTGCCAGCTTTGTGTTGGGGGTAGGTAGCGCTGGGACTGGGATGGATCTCTGGATTAGGATGGGGCCTCTCGAAGTCAAGAATAAAGAGAAAGGGAAAATAAGAGAAAGATTTTAAGCAGCATTTTATAGGTTAAGGGATGTGCATCAGAATTAGCCAGACAAGAGGGAGGTTTTGCTCTCAAGAAGTAGAAGCTACACAAAGAGTCATACATGACTGCAATGGACTCAGCATGCACACAAAGGCACCAAAAGGTGTGCAGCGAACAGTTTATCTCCACTTACCACTTTCCGTAGTGGTTTTGTATTTCACTCTTATCTTTTCTTGACTGTATCAACTACTGATTTAAGCTATTTTCACTTCCCCACCCCATCCCTGCATCATGGGCATGTGGGATCTTAATTCCCTGACCAGGACTTTGACCCTGGGCCCTCTGCAGTGGGAGCCTCCAGTGCTAACCACTGGACCACCAGGGAATTCCTGCTGTTTTCAGTGAAAAAAACATTACTTCTATTGGATTTCTTTTACTTGAAGTAGTTTTACCGTTTGTTTGTTTTTTTTTCAAAATCATTTTTATACTTTTATCTTTAATTTTTGTCCTTCTGTTTCTTTTGGGGTTTTGTGGGTAGTGGTGTTTTTTAACCTGTAGCTTGAGTTAGATACTTATTCCATTAATTTCCAGTGATCCTTATTAGTAGAAATATTTAAACATATGTTTTCAGTTCAGTTCAGTCACTCAGTCGTGTCCGATTCTTTGTGACCCCATGAATCACAGCATGCCAGGCCTCCCTGTCCAACACCAACTCCCGGAGTTCACTCAGACTCACATCCATCAGTCAGTGATGCCATCCAGCCATCTCATCCTCTGTCGTCCCCTTCTCCTCCTGCCCCCAATCCCTCCTAGCATCAAAGTCTTTTCCAGTAAGTCAACTCTTCACATAAGGTGGCCAAAGTACTGGATTTTCAGCTTCAGCATCAGTCCTTCCAAAGAAATCCCAGGGCCAATCTCCTTCAGAATGGACTGCTTGGATCTCCTTGCAGTCCAAGGGACTCTCAAGAGTCTTCTCCAACCCCACAGTTCAAAAGCATCAATTCTTCGGTGCTCAGCTTTCTTCACAGTCCAACTCTCGTGTCCATACATGAACACTGGAAAAACCATAGCCTTGACTAGACAGACCTTTGTTGGCAAAGTAATGTCTCTGCTTTTCAGTATATATACCTATGGCTGATTCATGTTGTTGTATGGAAGAAACCAACATAATATTGTAAAGCAGTTATTTTTTAATTAAAAGTAAGTTTAAAAAAAAAGTAAAGCTAAAAAAAAAAGTAGAAGCTAATAGAAAAAGCTCTATTTGGACAGATCTACCCCTGTAGGATTGCACATTGGATTTTCCTAAAGTAACCCTTCACTTGATTGATAGGTAGTAAAATGCGTCCGGTAATGACTTGTTCTGAGTGAGCTGCACGTGGCTGATTTTACCTGTCTGGTGTTGTCCCTCCCTGCAGTTGTGTACTGTCAGCTATGGGAAGGTCAAGCTGGTCCTGAAGCACAACAGGTAAGGGACTCTGACAGGCCCACCAAGGCGTTTCACCCTCTGCGTATCAGTGGCAGGAAGCTGACGTTTGTGGACTGTGCTCTGTGCTAACAACGACTCTCCAGAGTATGGGGCTAAAGGGAATGAGTGAAGCTATGTGGCCAGAACTGTTCATTCACTGACCACTGTATTCTCCTAGTGATGTAGCTGGGGTTCAGATCCCTGCTAGTTCGTCTTCAAAGTGGGGCTTTGCCAACAACCCTTCTGTGTTATATCATGACCAGTAGCTCATCACTCAGTTTTGGCAAAGGGATGGATAAGGGTGAATGTGGAGAGAAGCCAGAGGCCACTATCCCCAGACAGTCTTAAGAATGCTAAATGGACTCTTCTGCAAATTCTGTCCTGGTCAGTAGGCTTCTGCTTCCTCCCCTTTTATAGGTACTTTGTTGAAAGTTCTCATCCTGACGTCATCCAGCATCTTCTCCAGGATCCTGTGATCCGGGAGTGCCGCCTGAGGAACTCTGAAGGGGAGGCCACCGAGCTCATCACCGAGACTTTCACAAGCAAATCTGCTGTATGTGGGCTCCTGGGTCACCCTCAGGGGTTGGACACATTCAGGATTTTAGCCCTCAGGGGCTTTTAGTCCAGCATTTGCAGCCTAGTGGTCCTGCAGCTTTCTTGCAGCTTTGACTGTTGCTTGGTAGCAGTAGGGTTAAATGTTTTGTGCAAGTCCAGATCCTGCCTTTCTCTTTCAGATTGCCAAGAGTGCTGAAGGTGGCGGCGGGCCCTCCACTTCCCGAGTGACAGATCCACAGGGTAAATCTGACATCCCCACAGACCTGTTTGATTTTTATGAGCAAATGGACAAGGATGAGGAGGAAGAAGAAGAGACACAGACAGTGTCTTTTGAAGTCAAGCAGGTTAGTGGAACGTAACCCCTCCTGGTTGCTTCTCTAAGCTGAGGTCAGAAGCTGGTCTGTCCCTGCCTGGACTGTCCATAGTTTGTGTGAGAGGAAGGATCCCCATCTGTCTCCAATGTGCTGTGGCATCAGTCTTCCTGTTGGAGTTCTGTCTGAGTGTCCCATTCACTCCTGGGTCAGTGAGAAATGGTGTCTGCGGGGCCTTTTGGTAGCTGATTGGATTTAATTTTGCTCATTACCTTAGTTTGGGGTCCTTTTCTATGGTTTAAACCCAGTTGTTATCAAGCAAGATATGAAATTGCAAAAGTCTAGGTAAACTTGATTTTTATTGTTAGGTGTCTTAGGATACGTGTTGCTTCTGAGCACGCTTTGGAGTTAACAAGATTATGAAACCTTCATGCTCACTTTCCAGGAGATGATTGAAGAACTCCAGAAGCGTTGCATCCACCTGGAGTACCCTCTGTTGGCAGAATACGACTTTCGGAATGATTCTGTCAACCCTGATATCAACATTGACCTGAAGCCCACAGCTGTCCTTAGACCTTATCAGGAGAAGAGTTTGCGGAAGATGTTTGGGAACGGGCGCGCACGCTCCGGGGTCATTGTCCTTCCTTGTGGTGAGTGACTGAGTGAAGGGGATGGGTGGGCTGCTGTCTCTGCATCTGTCCTGAGTCGTGTCTGGTCTAGCCTAGGTTCTTGGCCAGAAGTTATAGTAGACTCAGCTGGAGCCCTGGCCCAGACTCTAGAAGGTGAACTCTCTCAGGAAGGGGCCTGCACCTTCTTTTTTTTTTAAGCCGCATGGGTTACTTTGAAGCACATCCCTGGTTAAGGAAGAATTGCTTTTTGAAGGAACAGCTTGATTTTTAATCTTGATCTCGTAATGGTGGACGGTGGTAAACTCAGAAGGCCCTGGAGTTTCACCTTCCTGTGTCCTTGCCAGTAGCAGGGTTCACACTTCCACGTTGCTGAGTGCTCAGCCCAGCTTATGTGTGATCATAGTAGCCA
This sequence comes from Neotragus moschatus, assembly GCA_006410615.1. Classification (NCBI taxonomy): domain Eukaryota; kingdom Metazoa; phylum Chordata; class Mammalia; order Artiodactyla; family Bovidae; genus Neotragus; species Neotragus moschatus. Next base: position 2,494 of record SJYA01005648.1, on the reverse strand, counting down.
TCTTTTACTCAGTCCCTCCGAAGGTAGTCCGCGTGTTGGGTACAGTTTACCCTAGCAGCACTGCTGTCCCAGGGTCTTGGGCAAGTTGCACCTTAGATTTAGTTTTCCCATCTTTAAAACAGCAATAGTAGAAGTGTTTGTTATTCATAGTTTGTTTTGACAGATGTTGCTTTTTAAGATTTAAACAAGGTGCATATATGGCGCTTTAACAGGGCCTGGGACTTGTCTCTCACTTTTCACATTTGTGTTGAAGTGGGCATGCCTCCTTTTCTGTAAAGAAGGAAACAGGTTTGAAGCAGAAAAAAATGCCTGAACAGTGTCAGCTTTGAGGATCATTACGAATAATTTGGGCCAGATTGGTGTGCCGATGAGTCTTTTTGTCTGTCCCTGTCCCTCATTTCAGCCCGGCTTGGGTGGGGTTCCCTTGGTGTCCTGTAGGTGCTGGCAAGTCCCTGGTTGGCGTGACAGCTGCGTGTACTGTCAGGAAGCGCTGTCTGGTGCTGGGCAACTCAGCTGTGTCTGTGGAGCAGTGGAAAGCCCAGTTCAAGATGTGGTCCACCATCGACGACAGCCAGATCTGCCGCTTCACCTCCGATGCCAAAGACAAGCCCATAGGCTGCTCTGTTGCCATCAGCACCTACTCGATGCTGGGCCACACCACCAAGAGGTCCTGGGAGGCCGAGCGAGTGATGGAGTGGCTCAAAACTCAGGAATGGGGCCTCATGATCCTGGATGAAGTACACACCATACCAGGTAAGCAGGCTGAGAGCTGGGATGCCTGCTCATCATATGGACAGAGTAATTTCCAGTTCTTGGGTTGAGAGAGGGGCTGGTGTGTAACACATCCATCTTGCTAGAGAGACTTGCTTGGTGAGGCTTTCAGTTAAGTAGTGAGTATGTGTGGAGTAGGGGTTAGTGGTGGGTGGGCATACACACTGACAGTCTCCTTAGACTGGCCCAGAGTAGTCATTTAGAAAGGGATACTTTTTCCCTTCTCTGTTTTTGCACCTCAACTTGTCCACTTATCCTTAACTCCCCCCACCTCTGTTTTTTTACAGTCCCACAAAAACTATACTCGGAGCACAAGACAGTTCTTGCAGTGTTTCTTTTGTTTGAAGACTAAAGTATTGATCCTTATTATGTTGTAGAAGTCGTACTTGTCCAAGTATTGCAGGCAGCCATATTGATATAATTCATGAGCCATAAATCCACCCATTTTAAGGATATGATTCAAGATTGCCAGTAATCTTGAATTTAGCAAGGCGTTTGTGCAGCCGTCACCATGACCCAGTTTTAGAACATCTTTCTCATCCTCACCATCACTGTTTTCATCCTTAGCTCCAGGAAATCGCTGAATTGTTTTCTGTTTCTGGATACATGCCTCTTCTGGAAATATATATTAACAGAATCATATAATATATATATTTCTTTATATCTCACTTCCTTCACTTCACATAATGATGTAGCCACACTGTGACATGTGCTGATGATGTGTTCCCCTTATTACTGAGTAGTAGGCCAGGCAAACCTTTCTCGATAAAACAAATTAACAGTTCTGATCAGCTGAGAAGTGGAAATTAGAGCTGCTGCTGCTGCTAAGTCGCTGCAGTCGTGTCCGACTCTGTGTGACCCCATGGACTGCAGCCTACCAGGCTCCTCCGTCCATGGGATTTTCCAGGCAAGAGTACTGGAGTGGGTTGCCATTGCCTTCTCCGGGAAATTAGAGATGACTCTGAATTAAATGAAATCAGAGGCATTTTCACACAGTGTTTTCAAAATATTGTGAAGATGGCCTTTCCCTCTTTTTGTTTTCTCTGTAACGAGAACTCCTCCAACCCCTGTGGATGTCTGAAGATGCCTGGAGATGTTCATAGCAAGGCAAGTAGGGATGAGGGTCTCTCAGTCAGAAGGAAGCAGTCCTGAGATGGGGAAGTAGTACCTGCATGGTCTGACCGCAGTGTAGTTCTGTGCCTGGGGAGGGCGTCGAGGGGGAGAGCAGTCAAAGCTGAGTTCAGAGAGGTTTTGGGGCCAATCCTGTAGGGCCCGAGGGTAGACCTTCAGCTTGTACTCTGGGTGACATGCCTTTTGAGAGATTTGAGCCAAGGGTGACAAGATCTCACTTAACATTCTAAAAATTTCACCCCGGCTGCTGTGCTGGGAGGAGACTGCAGGAAGCAAGGATAGAGAGCATCTAGATACGTTACTTTGTGGAATCCCAACACAGGGCTTGGAACCAGTAAGAATGAAGGTAAGCTGATTCTGGTTATGCTTTGAAGATAAATTGCACAGGTTAGATGCGGCTCTGAAAGAGAAATCAAGCATGACTATCAAATTTTGGCTTGAGCCATCAGAAAAGAGGAGTGGGTATTAGGTGGAGAAGGCTCTAGAAGGAGCAGGTTTGGAGAGAGAAGATTGGGAGTAGGCTTTCAGTTCAGTTCAGTCGCTCGGTCATGTCCGACTCTTTGCGACCCCATGAATCGCAGCACGCCAGGCC
>SJYA01005647.1:3328519-3341141 GCA_006410615.1 Neotragus moschatus | reverse complement strand
CTCCACGGAGACTAAGGGAATTTTCCTGACAGTAGTAAAGCATTAGGACGAGTGGTAGAATGAAGCTGGAGAATCAACTTCTCTGAAAATGGATTGTGAACACCTTAAGAATATAACAAACAATAAATAGTTCAGGTGATAAATGGATAGAGCAAAGGGATCAAGTATGTTACCATTGTGTCCATACCTTAATAGATACGATTGAATCTAAGCAAAGAAGAAAACACTTAGCTGTATTCCTGGCCATATCTTATCATCACTTAACTAATGTGAAAAGAAACAGAGTAAATTTTGCACCAGATATTAATAATGGTGCTATATATGACACTTCTCAGATTTGCTTCAATTTCAGAAGTCTTACTATAGCCTTGGTAGATGGAATAATATCCATCACCTCCCAAAGATGTAAATAAATTATGTTACATAGCAAAAGATAATTAAGGTTACAGATGGCATTAGAGTTGCCAAGCAGCTGACCTTGAGATGGAATAACTATCCTGAATTGTCCAGGTTGATTCATTGTTATCACAGAGGTCCTTAAAAGTGGAAGAAGGAGGCAGAAGGGGAGGTCAGAGTTAGAGAGAAATGTATGCAGTCTTGCTGCACACAATGCAGCAAGTCTTGCTGGCTTGGAGGATGAAAGAGGGGAGCCAAGGACCAAGGAATGTAGGTGGCCTCTAGAAGCTGGAAAAGGCAAGGAAATAGATTCTCCCCTAGAGATTTCAGAAGAAATTCATCCCACTGAGCCCTTGAATTTAGCTCAATGAGACCCTTTTCAGACTTCTGACCTCCTTATCTGTAAGATGATAAATCTGTTCTGTTTGAAGCCTTTCAGTTTGTCTGGATATCTTATAACAGCACTAGGAAACAAACCTTGACCACTATTCTTACAGTCCCAGTTTCAGCTGGAATTTTGATTAAAACTATTGCTTGAAAGGTCTCCTGCTCTTCTTCCTTCTCATTACTGTTAAATGTGAACCTGTCCCCCCCCAACCCCCATTTCTGGGTGATGGAGAAAGAAGTCAGAGGTAAACAAGCTGAGTCTGAAATGATGATGAATACCTAAGTTGAAATGCCCACTAAGTGTGAAATGTAAGACTCTTTCCCATATGGTTCAGCTGTGGGAAATTGATGTGATCTCTAAGGGCTCAAGTGTCACAAAAGAAGAATAGATTGCTCAGAGACAGGCGAAAGGAGACAAGGAAAACCTGAGATCCTAAGGTATCCCGCCAGTTTTTATAATGAAACAGATTTTGCAATGAGAAGGATAATACCAGAGTGAATAAATTACCAACAGAAGCTGTGTGAACTAATTCCTTGGAGAAGTATCAATGGCAGCTGATAAGATTGATTAATCCAAGCACAATATTGATCAAGTGGAAGAAGAGGAAAATCACCCCCAGGGTTGTAGTACAAAAACCACAATCACTAGTTCATCCAGCCTAAAGATTTTGTTGTCTGATACACAGACAAGACTCCCCTGCTAAAAACTCCATGTGAGCATTTGAAATAATTTGGCCTTAGTACTTTATTCTCTGGCTCTAAAAAGGTATGATGTCTGAAAATCATTGTATATTATTTTGTTTCTTTCCCAACTCTGCTCCTTGCAAAACAGTGTTAAAAAGAATCATTATTTTTTAAGTTCATAGCGCTGTTAAAATTCTAGAGACAGCTTATTTAATGTGACAAACTGGCTTGTTCAGGGGCTCTGATCTGCATCCATTATATAAATTTTGTCAAAATAATCCCCTCTGTCCGCCTGTGTCCGCATACATTATCAATATATAATAATGCTTTCTGCCTGGTCTTCATTTTAATTAAATTAAATTGCAGTGGTTAGGAGTCCTGGAAGTTCAGGAAATCAGCCATCCACCTTTAGTAGCACTGCTATAAACAATTCTACTTTGCTTCAAGGTTATTGGCAACAACAATTGCGTAATTATTTAGTACAGTAGTTTGGCAAGAAAGAGTGGTGTTTCAGGAAGAACTAGACTTCCTAAAGGTTCATGACACAAAGGAGTCTGTCTAAATTGTGTTAGAAGAAACAAGGGAACATTAATGGTAATAGGTGCTAAGCTACGGTTGCTTTGTGCACACAAAACATCCCTGAGAACGATGCTTTAGTGTTCATAAATTTCCCTTCAGTAAAGGCTAAGCAGGCTGGGCAGCCACAAAAATAGCATCCACTGAATATTTTAATAGTCAATGGGTAGTGCTTTACAATTTGCAAAGTACTTTCACATACATTTTCTCATTTTAATCCTTAGAACATTCCTGCCTGGTAGGCATGGCACGATGAATGCGATGTTCATTTCACAGAGCGGAAAAGAGAGGTTCAGAAAGGGCAGGTGACTTGCCAAAAGACCTTTCCCAAGCAGGGATTCAAACTTGGATCTCACCATCCTGAGTTCCGTATGCCTTTCACTGCTGCCTGTCTTCACCAAAGGGACCAATCCACCTTACCCAATTCAATGCCCCAGTCGCTTTCTGTCCGAGAAGCTAGCAGAGATAATGATCTTTCATCATTTCCCTCCACTTAAAAATTTGTAATCATTAACTGAGAGCCGGGCTGTTTTATCCATTCAGCTTTTCAGTCGCAGCACCAAGGATATGAGTTTTTCAAGGACCTACAAAAATCTTTGCAACCTGAAAAATAAATTTATTGGCACCAAAATGTGCAAAGAAAACCAGAAAATCAACATTAACAAATTGCTTAAATAAATGTCTGCTAAATGGCGCATTATGTCAGCTTGTCAACTCTGAGTCAATTTTCACATTTAAATATGAAATGTGTTTAATGTTGGATATGAGTTGTAGGTTGTATACATTTTAATATCTCTGATAAAATGTGAGATATGCCCTCCAAAGAGTACCTAGAGCTTATTAGGGTCTTTAATTGATGCTCCAGTAAGTACGTTGTCTGTGTCCATTTCAAACTGCTGGTCACACTCAGTAGTAGATTACAAAATCTGTTTGGTGAGACAGCCAGTATTTTTTTAGTGGAATAAAATGGAATGGAGTGGAATAGAACATAAGTGAATAGAATAGAGTAGAAAATATCAATGTAAAACTATTAAGAGAGTACTGTTTCAGAAAACTTTGTTTCACTTGTACCTGCCCATATATGCATGTATCTTTCCATGTGTGTGTTGGGTCGCAATGAAATGACTTTCAAGCATAAGAATTTGAAAGCCATTGGTAAGGTAATATAGTCAAGAAATAGAGACGTGAAAATGATTTGCCAAACCATATGATTTATTTTTTTAAGTCAGCATTCATGACTATACAGGCCTCCCAGCCCCCTCTTCCAACCCATCTCAGGGCATTACAACCATATCTCTTTAAGATTAGGTGACCATATATATCATTTATCATTCAATCCAAGATACTCTTGAGAGTGAAAAGGGATGCTATTAACAATAGCATAACTGGACACTGTTTGGGGCCAACCAGGATATATGATACTTCTACTTCAAGGTTATCTCTAGTTTCCAATCCTTATATCTTAAATTCAGGACCAATAAAAGCTTATCTGTTTAAAGGACTTCTGAATCATGGGTCTTTCCCTTAACCGCAGAGCATGATCCAGTGTAGAGGTAAAAGCACTTGCTAAGTGAGTAACTGTGTTTGAGCTCTGGCTCTGCCATCTTCTACTTAGTCAGATGACCTTAGACTAGCCACTTCACCTCTCTGGGTCTATTGTCTCATCTATCAAACTGGAGTAAATATATCTTCCTCGTGAGTTTTTGAGTCTTCAAATTAGGTCATATACACAAAAATGTGTTTAACTGTTCAGTGTTATGCAAATGTGAGATGATATTATTTTAAGGAGGCCATGAATAAAAGTTCCAAAAGGGAGGTAACCCTTCAGGGTATGGGTTCTCTGACGTGATGAATGACCACTGTATCTGCAGCACTTAGCAAATCACCTGCCTGGCACATAGAGCTGCTCTGTGTAGGTCTGCTGACTCATTAAATAACCAGCCCCTTTAGAATAACCAGTCCATTTTCAAGGCAAATTTATTTCCTAAACCCCCCTCCCAAAGAAAAATGCCTAAATACTGCTAGAAGATAGAAATCTTTTTTTTCTCTCTCTTTTCCTGGGCAAGGGGTGAGTTAGTGGGGAAGGGGAAGTGTTGCTCTTCATTTGGTTTTGATGCACTAGCCAGACCACAGCTACCCTGACCTTCTTTCAGTCTTGCAGAGATACAAAGCCTTGCCATCTTGCCCATATGCCACTCTCTGCCTAGAATGTTCTTCCCTGTACTTCATGACATAATGCCCTTCTATATGAAGAGGCTTTCCCTTTCCAAAACTTAAACTTCTCTTGCACCAGCTCATAGTACCCTGCACTTCCATACAAGTTATCACAATTTGTATGTGTGTGTAAGTGTGTTATCTTATTTCATATTTTTTCCTCTCACTGGATCGTAAACAATGTGAGCTCTGCCGGGGGATGTGTTATCTTGTTCTGTCTTATTCATTCTCACATCCCCAGGGCCTGACAACAGGAAAGTGAAAGTGTTAGTCGCTCAGTTGTATCCAACTCTTTTGCGACCCCATGGACTGTAGTGCACCAGACTCCTCTGTCCATGGGATTTCCCCAGCCAAGAATACTGGAGTGGGTTGCCATTCTCTTCTTCAGTGGATCTGCCTGACCCAGGGCTCAAGCCTGGGTGTCCCACAGTGCAGGCAGATTCTTTACCCTCTGAGCCACTAGGGAAGCCCTGACGACAGGAGGTACTCATCAAATATTGCGCATTTGTTGAACGACTGAACAAACAAATGCATAAGGACAGAGGCTAAGGTGGGGCCCTTAGCCTGACCTGTTTAATGGAATGGTGGGCCCACCAAGGGAGAGGAGGGCAGTACCCAGGTCTACAAAGGCACTTGAAAATGTGCCTGTGAGCCAGTACATCACGTTGCCGCCTGTGACACACATGTCACCCAGGTTCCAGGTTCCCTTTTTTGCAGCTAGACTTGGAAAAGGCAGTCAGAAAATAAGATCATAAGATAAGGTGTCAATGAAAACGACCTCTTGGCCTAAGTGTTGTGTGGCTGCCTCACTCCTGGATTCTTTTTACCTTTTCTACCTGTTCTTTCTCTTCATTCAACTACTATGTCACTTTTAGCACTAGGATGTTTAAACTGGTAAGATATAGATCCTAAGTAAAATATTACCAAAGCAAATCCAATGACTCATTAAAAAGATAGTACATCATAACCAAGTACTGTAGAGTGTGTTTTAGGACCTCAAAGATGGTTCAATGTTAGGAAATATATTGCTCTAATTTATCACCTCAATAGATTAAGAGAGAAAACTATGTGAATATCTCCGTAAGTGCTGAAAAGGCACTTGGTAAAAATTCATCACCTGATTCTGACACTCTTAGTAAGCCAGGAATAATAGATAAACAAAGCATTTCAGGCCACTGGGCAGTGTGTCAAGTCTGGGAGCCTCTGGGGTCATCCTAGCCTATGAGAAACCACTAGAGAATAGGAGAAAGCAGAAGTCATGCCGGGAGCAGGCGCCCTATCTCAGTGGGCAGCATTTTATCTGTACAGTCTTTGCCTCTTGTGGCTATGGCCTTCACTTGGTTTGTTAGGTCCCTTATCTTTCACTGTTGTGGTTTTACATGAATCTACTGTTTCAAAAGAATGAGATATATTTCTGGTTCTATTTAATGATTTCTTTCAGATAAGAAGGTTGTGATCTCATTGTTAGTTACCTGTTAAATGTGATCACATTATTTTTATATATTCCTTGAGTTCATGAAGAAAACATAAATTTCTCACACCATCAGACTACTTTTAATTATATATTGCCCTCATAAATGCAACCATTATGAATTCTGAAGCCTTAGCCCGAAGCTGTTGAAAATCATCTGCTTAATCTTGTCATATTTTGCACATCAGCTTCATTGCATGGCATCTTTACCTTGGCTATTTAATGTCAATCTCCCATCCCAGCCCTTATAGGTGAAGGTCACCACCACTAAATTGGGTGTCAGGGCACTGTGGCCCTCCACCTTCTTGTACTCCCCACATTATACTAATGCTGCTGCTCTGATAAATAGAATGAGATTCAGTGACTATTTTTCTAATGTCAAATGGCTTTGGGGGAGCAAGCTGCAGTCTTTCTTTATAAGCCAGTAGAATAAAGTCTTCTTTAGAAGCCACTGTAATATTTGCAAGATGACTAACAGTGAAGTCAGAGCTGCAAATCCTATGACCAGGGGACAGAGTCCTCTACAAAAGTAGCAAGTCCTGTCTTGACAGTCAGTGACTCTTGGTGGAAGAAAATTCCATTTTATATCCCATTGATATAAATCCAAAAAATTTATTTCTCTGTGTAGAGGTGAGGGAGAGAATACAGGAAGACAGAAATCCAGACAGAATTAAGGGTATCACAAGAGAGGCGGTCATTTGGTTCAGAGAAAGTATTCAGCCATATGAATGGCTTTTTCTCAACTGGCTTCCCAATAAGTCCACTCCAGCATGGGACCACTATACCAGCCCCAGGGAAGTATAGTCCTCCCTCCATCCCCACGTATCTCCACTCACAGCCAGACTAGGCTATCCTCTAGAGGTCCTCTGAAATGTTGATGGATAATTATTCTTTCCTTCCTATTATACACTATTCTTCCTGATCCCCAGTCCAGAATGCCAGAGGCTGAATTCGTGGCCTCCACCCAGCTGTGTTGATGATCAGATGTGATAGACACCAGGCCGCTGGGGAGACAGTAGTAGGTCCAGCCTGCTTATTTAACTAAGACTCAGCTGTCACAGCACCAGGCAGAGTGTAGTATCAGGGCTCAGTATTTTTGGTGCCAGCCCTGAGTAGCCCTTTCCCCGCCCCCCCACATTTCATCATATGAAAAAGAAAAGACGTTCAGTGCATTACAGTCTGCTTTCACGAGGGGAAGTCTACAACTGGTTGCTACTGCCTTTGCCAGTTACTTGTGCATTTAGCCAGCAGCTCAACTCCATGGGGTGATTCGTCTGCCTTCTCATACACGGATTGCAAGTTCCAGGATTGTGTTCAAGTGGGCTGCTGTCAGAAAGAAACCTTGCCTTGTTACTCTGAGCAAGGAGCCACATACAAAAATATCCCGACACACAGCCATTCTCATTAAAGTCAGTTGGAATTTTGGACAAGTCTTCAGTATAAATTATAACTTTATTAGCTCATAGAAATTTCTCGAGAGAAAGTAAATCTAATAAAAATTAGAAGGAACTTATTAAGTGGCTGCCTTGTTGCTATTTGCTATGACAAGGGAGAAAAGTAATATAATTGTGGAGTGTGCAGCCAGTGCACTTTTTTGTTGTGGGCTAGAGAGCAATTCAGATAGGAGGAGGTGAAGAGGATGTCTCATTACCATTGTACTGAGGATACTTAATAGAAGCATTTCCTGCCACAGAGTTGGAAGGATCTTTAACTGTTACAGAGATGGGAAAATCAGACTCCAAACCACCATCAGAGGTCACCAGGGCACACTACTTATTTGCAAAACTTGCACAATCACCTTCCGGAGAAGAGATTTTAGGGGCACACACCAGGCTTAAAATATACAAAAGGCATTGTATATACAAAATATACAATACCTGACAATGGTAGGGAAGGAGATAATGGCCTGGAGCTTGTAATTATTATTATGATTATTTATTAATCAAGACTTTTCAGTGTTGGCAAGAGAAACAGAAACCATGTTATTCTTCATGCCAACATGGCCTGATTTTTCCAACGTGAGATATAGGGGTTTGATTCCCCAACTTGAACTGATGAAATACAATCTTGAAAGAATACACTTTAGAATCATAGAGTGAAATGCGAAAGGGGGACTTTAAGAACTTTAAGAACTGTCTAGTATAGGGACTTCCTTCGTGGTCCAATAGTTAAGACTCCACACTCCCACTGCAGTGGGTGTGGGTTCAATCCCTGGTCCAGGAATTAAGATACCACATGACATGTGGCATGGCCCAAAAGAAAGAAAAAGAATTATCTAGTACAGCAGTCTTTGATCTGATATCTTTATTTAGATTTCAGGAGGTCAGTGAACCCCCTAGAATTATATACAAAATTGTGTGTCCATATGCATTTTTCTAGGAGAACGATCCATAACTTTTATCATATTCATAACAAAAGGTTCCCTGATTCAAAAGGGTCTAAGAACCACCAGTTCTAGTCCGTCCTCTCCCCCTGTCCTTTGTTACAAATGAAGAACAGAGTTGGAGAATCATATGCCTGTGACCATACAGTTCGTTAATCACAGACCCCGGAATTGAAGTGTGTTCTGACTCTTAGGCCTAACATCAACTCTTTCCACTAGAGTTGTTTTAGCAAAGCACTGGGGCCATGATGAGATATTAAGGAGATTGTAGACAGCAGTGATTTGTGCCACATGTGTAACCTGAACTAGATTATCTGTGAGATCCTTTGCCTCACTGAAATTCTGTTTCTATCCATCTTCATACAGAACACCATTGACACAGATGATCCCAAACTAATTTCCTCCTTGAAATCATTTCCATTTTGTCATTAGGCTCTCCTGCTCCCCATTGATCTCCCTTGCTAATAGAGCTTGGTTAGGGCTAATACTGAAATGAGTTTGCATTCCAAGAATCCTCACCAGCTGATGGCAGGGTAAAAGGGCATCCCCATCAGGACTAGCTACATAATTTGCAGGGCCCAGTGTTAAAGAAAAATACCCAGCCCTTTGTTTAAAATAGATGAAGGATTTCAAGACAGTGATAGCAGAGCATTAAGCCAAGGGTGGGGCCCTTCTAAGCAGAGGCCCCTGTGTGACTACACAGGTCACACACCCATGAAGATGGTCCTGATCCCTGTTAAAGCTTCGATGGAGCAGAGACAAAGAGAAGTCAGTCTGTGGTTTACCATGGCCACACATGACCCCCAAAGTTAGCGAGTGTGTATTCACAATCATAAGGAGTTGTCTTATCTATGTTTGTGCTCACACACACACATGCTTGCCTGCTGTTGCTCAGTCAGATCCAGCTATTTTGTGACCACCAACTCCTCTGTCCATGGAATTTTCCAGGCACGAATACTGGAGTGGATTGCCATTTCCTTCTTCAGGGGATCTTCCCGGCCCATATATCGTCTCCTGCATTGTCAGGCAGATTCTTTACCAAAAAGCCACCTAGGAAGCCCTTGTGCACACACACACATGCACACGTATATCAGTTGGACTAAAATTACCTCTTTTCACCTAATGTCAGAGTCCAAAACTCGTCTGCTTGAACTGTTCCACCTAGAACCTATTGTGCTGGCCTTGTTTTAGCACATATTTTCATTACCAGTTTTCATAACCAGACGACCAAAGAATAAGTGTGTTCTCCAGGGCCATCTGAAGAGTCAGGTAGAGTCAGGTACTCAAAAGCAATGGCAGACAACCAGCTAGGGATATTTTAAGCTGCCAGAAAGGGGGAAAGGAGCTTCCAAGTATGCAGTGTAATGAGCTGATAGTCTCAGGCTTAGAACATTATGAGGATACAAAGCATTTTAAACTCAAGAATCAGAACTCTGGGGTTCCAACAGATAAGCAGGTTTGCCAACTGAGAAGATGGTTGAGTCTTGGTCTACTTGAGTTCTGCATGTTTCAGTAGAGCAAAGACACCCACGCTGGGCCATTCTGCACTTCCCATTTTAGCAGCATACTGGGGTTCCCAGCTTAATGTATAACATCTGTGTTTCAGAAGGGTTGAAGCCAAATGTTGGGTGATGTCCCGTTGATTAGGAACCAAAATCTAACATGCACAAAGTGGAATTTACACTCAAATGGCTTATAACACTCTAAGCAAACTCAGACTTCTCAGCAAACTAAAGGCCAGTTAGCATGGAAGAAAATATAAATGGGCGAATTGATTTTTATTAGTCTCATGTGTAGTGAGGTGTTGCATAAGTGACCAGTACTCCAATGCCCACTTCCTAAGTATATTTTACACTCCAGACAGATCAGAAAAAAACTTTCCCTGCACTTTTCCTACAAAGGTAAAGAAAGAAATGGTACCACCACAGCTTAAGACTCCAGAGGGCTTATTTCTTCAGTTTTACAACACAGCCTTTTACCCAAAAGCCCATACTGAAGCTCGATGTCCAAAACATACCTAATGACAGCCTCAGTGAGTCACTCATTCATGTATGTATCCAATATGCACTGACTGGTCATTTTTGGATGCCCAGTGCTTCCAAAAGGTAAAAGGTAGCTGCTGTTGCTTAGTCACTAAGTGGTGTTTGTTTGGCTCTTTGCGACCCCATGGACTGTAGCTCCCCAGGCTCCTCTGTCCATGGGATTTCCCCAGGCACGAAGACTGGAATAGCTGGCCATTTTCTTTTATTAGTGGTCAAATTTCAACCCAAAGCAGAATTCAATAGCAAATGTGGTATCCAGAGAATTATCAACTCGTGCCAAAAAAGCAAGTCTTTTTAAACATTCTAAAGCACTATTAACTCTTTGTTTGCAGTGTCTGTGGGATATGAATACGAAATGTGCCCAGACTTTATTCTCTGGGAGAAAAGGACAGTTATCTTACAAGGTTTCGAGATGGATGCTTCTAACCTAGGTGGCTGGTCGCTGAATAAGCATCATATTTTGAATCCTCAAAGTGGTAAGCACATTTTAAAATATTCATTAATATTGTTTCCTAATGCTATATATATATATATATATATATATGTAATATTTACTGCAGAAAATTTGGAAAAGTACAAGGAAAAAATTATTTATAACTTCACCACCTAGAGATGACCACGTTATATTTCTTTTCAAATGCAATCATCTGATTTCAAATTAGTGCTAGTCAAGTGAGACTTCTTCACAAAGTTAAATGAAACTGGGTTTTCAGAATCATCTATCATTACTGCTCTGGCCTAAATGATTAACCAGTTTATCCAACCTTGTAGCCAACTTCTAACAACTGGAATAATAATTGCCGTATTTCGTGTGATCTAAGACATCATTGATTATAAGTATGTGTGTGCCTAGTCGGTCAGTCATGTCTGACTCTTGCAACCCCATAGACTGTAGCCCACCAGGCTCCTCTATCCGTGGGATTCTCCAGGCAAGAATACTGGAGTGGATTGCCACTTCTTCTCCAGGGGCTCTTCCCCACCCAGGGATTGAACCCGGGTCTCCTGTATTGCAGACAGACTCTTTACTGACTGAGCTACAAGGAAAGCCCACAATTATAAGTATACCATTATTTTATGGAAAATACTGCCAGTTAAACAATGACACACATTGTTTGCAAGATACATGCTTACTCCAGAGATGTTAAAATGGGAAGCATCTTAGAATTAATGAATCATATGTGTCATACAGTTTTCAACGGGCTTTAGTGAACTCTGTCCCATTTTAAACACAACAACCCTGCAGTGTGGCCTTAACCTCATTTAAAAGGTCAGGAATCCAAGGCTGAGTCACATGACTTTCCCCCAGGGCTCACAGTAAGTGGCCAGAGCCATGTACTCTCTCTACACCAGTTTTTTTTTTTTCTTAATCCATATAAATGTCAGTATATGCAGTAAGAAGCAAGGAATAGAGTAAAGGGATAGCAACGGATAGTGGTGAAAAAGAGGTAGGAGGAACACAGGGAAGAAGAGAAAGAATCTGGGGAAAGAGTACAGCTCTGGACTTCACTTAGTTTTAAGCTTCCTGAGTCCTGGACTTAAGAAAAGCAGGTCAAGCAGTGAAAATCCATACATGCTCATCTTCAGTCTTTGCCTTCTTTGGACCACTTTTCCTGCTGTCACTGTCACCTTGTTTGTAATTTCGGTGTTAAATCAGGAGAAATCACAGGTGGCCCTTAGCCCATGCTTCTCTCAGACAAACTGATTTCGCTCCCTTGGTTATAAAGGCTTCATCCAAGTTCCTTCACCTCCTTTTGCTGGGAAACCTATCATTGATGTTTCCACCCAGCATCATTTGAACATCTGCTGGTAAGTTTTCATTGTGAAATCATATTCCTTTTCATCTAAAGAGGCAAATTCTGAGCAGCCTTTAGTAGGATGTTGTCTTGTTGGGGACGTGAATGTACTGAGACAACTGTACCCTTCCATCCTTGTATCCATCTGACCTTTGTGAAACAGCTTGCAAGGCCATGAACTGACCAAGGCTAAGAGATCCATTTTATAACCACACCTCTGGTCTTCTTCATGTGCACTGTAGTTGAATCAGCCAAGCCGACCAGCCCCACAGGCTGGGAACTTTTGATCACCTAAGCTAACCAGGTTTGCTTCAACCATAGCCTGAGACCACTTACCAGAGTTCCAGTGTAGGACCCCAGAAGGTGGAGGAATCCACTGCCATATGCCTCCCATTACATGTCCTTCCACTCTTTCAAGGAAGATTGTGAATTCCCCTTCCAACTGTTTGTTTGTTTAAGAGCAAAGATTCAGGCACAGATATAAAATGTCAACCCTTTATCTGTTGTCAAAAGGAGAATCACAGTTTCAAAAGTATAAAAATAAAAGGGCAGATGCCAGTTATTAAATTATTAGGTTTTTTGTTTTGATTTGAAAGAGTTTGACATTTTAAGCAGCCGTTTCTTTTCCACTCACTTTTATTGGCTGGTATGGATTGTCTCTTTCAAATGCCTGTCA
>SJYA01005647.1:3309811-3324294 GCA_006410615.1 Neotragus moschatus | reverse complement strand
GCCCTGGCTCTTTGTGGGCAGACTTGAGCTGTTTAGCACAGCAGTACTTGTTCCTTGGGTTTTCTGCCCAGGCTCAGCAGGTTCTCAGAATCATTGGGATTTGGACAAGGAAACAACAAGAGACTCAAAGCCTGTTTCCAACATTTACTGAGCACTTCTAATGACTTGGCCACAGGGATTGGCACTGAAATGCAGAAAAGAGTAAGACAGAGGAAGGAGTTCATGTTGTGATGGGGAAGATAGAGAAGTCATGAAAACTGTATCTTACATGTGGCAAGTGTCATAGTAGAGCTGTGGAAAAGAAACTGTGCACACTCACAGAGGAGGGAATAATAAATTCTGCCTGGACAGAGCATCCAAGGAGAACTGGGCTGAGCTTTGAGGGATAGATTAGAGTTTCCCAAGCAAACAAAATGAGGAGTGCATTCAGGATGGAGGGACCAGCAAAACACAAAAGCAAAGAAGAACAGAAGCATGTGGAAATACTTGTACATAGTTTGCTGTAGCTGAAACTCGGGATAAAAATGAGAGGGTAATGAGAGGGGAGACTGAAGAAGGAGACAAGAGCCAAGTCATGAAGGACTTAATCATAAAAATAAGCCATACAAATCAGGTATGGCTTAATTATAAGAAATGAGCCCCTTATCTCATAAAGCTGGGGTCCCCAAGCCCTGGGCCACAGATCAGTACCTGTGTGTGGCCTATTAGGAACTGAGCCGCATGGCAGGAGGTGAGCAGCAGGCAAGTGAATAAAGCTTCTCCTGTATGGAGTGAAGCTCCCCATCTCTCACATTTCATCTGAGCTCTGGCTCCTACTCAACAAACTCAGTAAATGTAATGCACGTGAATCATCCCGAAACCACCCCCCCATTCTTGCCCCCATCCATGGAAAAATTGTCTTCCATGAACCCAGTCCCTGGTGCCAAAAATGTTAGCGACTGCTGCCATAGAGCATATGGAACTACTGAAAGGTTTTAATCCACATATTGAAATAATCTTTATTTATTTTTAATTGGAAGATAATTGCTTTACAATATTGTGTTGGTTTTTGCCATATATCAACCTGAAATAACCTTTACAGCAGAAATATGGACAATAGTTTGGAGATGGGTATACACAGAAACCAAGAAACTAAGAAGTTAAGAAAAACTGAACTAAAGCAGCAATAGTAAGAACAGAGACCATGGAACTGATTCAATATATCTGAGGAGATAGTGGGGGTTTAGTAATTAATTAGGGCTAAAGAATGAGGAAAAGAAGAGCCACAGTGGTGCCCACATTCCCAACTTGAGTAAATACATGCCTGGTGATACCACTCAGAAGATCACCAGAGAACATAGGAGAAAGAGCATGGCTTGGGTGGGTGGAGCAGTACAGAAAAATAATGAGTTCAGTCTTTTTTCTTTCTCTTTCTTTTAAAATTATTTAATTGGAGGCTAATTACTTTACAATATTGTGGTGGTTTTTTGCCAATACACTGACATGAATCAGCCACAGGTATATATGTGTCCCCCATCCCAAACCCCCCTCCCACCTCCCTCCACATCCCATCCCTCTAGGTTGTCCCAGTGCACTGGCTGTTTCATGCATTGAACTTGGACTGGTCATCTGTTCCACATATGGTAATATACATGTTTCAATGGTATTCTCCCAAATCATCCCACCCTTGCCTTCTCCCACAGAGTCCAAAAGTCTGTTCTTTATATCTGTGTCTCTTTTGTTATCTTGCATATAGGGTCATCATTACCATCTTTCTAAATTCCGTATATATGCATTAATATACTGTATTGGTGTTCTTCCTTCTGACTTACTTCATTCTGTATAATAGGCTCCAGTTTCATCCACCTCATTAGAACTGATTCAGATGTGTTCTTCTTAATAGCTGAGTAATATTCCATTGTGTACATGTACCACAGCTTTCTTATTGATTCATCTGCCAATGGACATCTAGGTTGCTTCCATGTCCTGGCTATTGTAAACAGTGCTGTCGATGAACATTGAGGTACACATGTCTCTTTCAATTCTGGTTTCCTCAGTGTATGCCCAGTAGTGGGATTGCTGGGTTGTATGGCAGATCTATTTCCAGTTTTTTAAGGAATCTCCACACTGTTCTCCATAGTGGCTGTACTAGTTTGCATTCCCACCAGCAGTGTGAGAGTGTTCCCTTTTCTCCACACTCTCTTCAGCATTTATTGCTTATAGACTTTTTGATACCAGCCATTCTGACTGGCGTGAGATGGTACCTCATTGTGGTTTTGATTTGCATTTCTCTGATAATGAGTGATGCTGAACATTTTTTCATGTGTTTGTTAGCCATCTGTTTCTCTTTGGAGAAATATCTGTTTAGTTCTTTGGCCCATTTTTTGACTGGGTCATTAATTTTTCTGGTATTGAGCTGCAGGAGCTGCTTGTATATTTTTGAGATTAATTATTTGTCAGTTGCTTCCTTTACTATTATTTTCTCCCATTCTGAAGTCTGTCTTTTCACCTTGCTTATAGTTTCCTTCATTGTGCAAGAGTTTTTATGTTTAATTAGATCCCATTTGTTTATTTTTGCTTTCATTTCCATTACTCCAGGAGGTGGGTCATAGAGGATCTTGCTGTGATTTATGTCAGAGAGTGTTTTGCCTGCTGAGTTCAGTCTTAAACTTGTTGAGTTTGGGGTACCAGTGGGACATCCAAGTAAAGAGATGTAGTAAGAAATTGCATGTCAGGTGAGAATTCTGGACAGGAGAAAAATTTCAACGTAGAGCTGTGGGAATTAAGTCATGAGAATGGATGAGATTTCCCAGAGAAAATGACTGCAGAGTAGTTTCCAGCATTTTCATAAGTCGGTATCTTTTATTTCCTGCACTGATGATAGTGAGATATGGTCCAAAAGAGTGGAACATTCAAGTGCTTTTCTCTTATCTTTGAAGTGCATTCTAGTAGTATGATTTCTTTTTTCCAAAGTAGATTACCTTTCTGATTGTGTTTTGCTAGGTTAATATTAAAATTGGCTGATCCTCCCTTTTCATAGTTGTGTAGAGCATCTGATTTGAAGTCAGACAGATGTGCACCAGGCATCAGAAGAAAGTCAGTCAGAGATGAAAAACCAGCCACAGATGATTCACAGAGCCCAAAGTGAACAGGAAATCATTAAAGTTAGTCATTAAATGCTTTATTGAGGCATTTAGAATCAACATTAAAGGGACTGGGTGTATTACCCCATTTCATAGATGGACAAACTGAGGCAAAGTGTTATGCTGCCATTTGTTATAGCTGTGCAGTTAAATAAAAGCTGGGGTGATATGCTTCACTCTCAGGTTCTTTTATAGCAAGCCAACGCTCCTTCCTGCTTTGAACAATGAGAGAGAATTTAAAATATTGCTGAGAATATGGTGTGGTTATTTTTTAACTCTTTTTTTCCCCCTTGGATCTAGGAATCATACATAAAGGGAATGGAGAAAATATGTTCATTTCCCAGCAGCCTCCAGTCATAGCAACCATAATGGGTAATGGACACCAACGGAGCGTAGCCTGCACCAACTGCAATGGCCCCGCCCACAACAACAAACTCTTCGCTCCCGTTGCCTTAGCTTCTGGCCCCGATGGTAGTGTGTATGTTGGTGACTTCAATTTTGTAAGGCGAATATTTCCCTCGGGAAACTCCGTTAGTATTTTGGAATTAAGGTAAGTCTCCTCTAATCTCTGTGTTTGCTTAGCGGATAAGGTGAAACCAAGAATGAGATAACAGGAACAGACAAGGCATTGCACGAAGGAGCAGAAAATGCAGTTGCCATATTGTAGTACCGAGCTGAGATGCAGGAATAGGGCCAAAGACATAGGTCACCATGCCTACTCCCACTTGAAGAAACCTGTGAGCACTGCTTTGGAGAACCAGGAAGTGCTGACATGCCTGTATGTGTGGCCTTCCCTGAGTGCATTCCTGACACTGATGTGGAGCTCCATTCTGTCATGTGCTCAGGTAAGTCACTCACCCCCTGCTCTGCCCATGACAAAGACTGATCAAAAATACAGTATTGATTCTAGCAGGTAGAGATGTGAGCAGAGCCAAAAACTACATTTTCTAAGTTCTCCAGGTCCAGTCTTTTGAAGTGGTCTGTTCATCAAAAGGAAAATGGCCACCTGTGTTTACACGACAGTTGAAGAAGGATTAGTTTTTTCATCCTTAAAAGCTCTAATCCATTGGGAGAAAAAATGATTACTTTCTCACTCTGTTTTAGGAATTTTCTTGAGAGGACGAAGTGTTTTGACACCATTTGAAAGGAATTCATACCTTTTGGCACTGTTGTTCATATTTTGGAGTTACACAGAAATAACAACTAAAGAGACCTCGACTTAATCATCTTTATTTGTCCCATTCTAAGGATTATTGTTGTTGTTCAGTTGCTCAGTTGTGTCTGACTCTTTGCGACCCCATAGACTGCAGCATGGCAAGCTTTCCATGGCAAGATTTTCACCATCTCCCAGAGTTTGCTTAACTCATGTCCACTGAGTCAGTGATGTCATCTAACCATCTCATCCTCTGTCTTCCTCTTCTCCTCCTGCCTTCAATCTTCCCCAGCATCAGGGTCTTTTCAAATGAGTCGGCTCTTCACATCAGGTGGCCAAAATATTGGAACATCAGCTTTAGCATCAGTCCTTCCAATGCATATTCATGTTTCTAAGGATATAAGGCACAAATATATGTCCCCTGGAGTCCTAGAAAAGGAAGACATCCTCTCCCATCCCAAGAGGGATAAACAGATCTGTTTCCCATCCCCTGGGTAAACTAATAGAGCCTTCTCCTAATTGGTTCTGACAGTTTTATCCCTGACACATGCCTTCAGGACATGAGGTTGAAAATTTCCCTATGTTCCAGAAAACTTTGATGCCATCCTATAAACTCTTCCATAAAACAGTTCTTGCCTTGGGCATCATCTCACTGACCTGAAAAGTAGTGACCAAGAATAGTGACTGGAAGAATAGAGACAGCGATGGAGCGACGTGTATGCATGGAGCACAGTCAGGACCAGTCAAATCACATGAAAAGTCTTGGGTCATTTTCGTTTAACACTTATGATCACATAAACGTGGAAATTTGAATACATAAGGACATTCCTCAAAAGTTTTCAAATTCTCGTGCTTTCCTTTGGAATCTACCTCCCTTTTCTCAGACTGAGTCTTTCATACCTACTTAGAGAACTCTTCTAGTCCCAAACCCCCGTCCATTTTTCACATTAATTCACTCCAGTTTTAATATGTTTCTTAATTATAATTGCAAACGCTGTCAAAGAGAAAAAAGCTTTTAAACCCTTGACTGAAAAAAAAAATATAGACTGTAAAATTAAGATTTTATAAAGATAAAGCACATCTACAAAGTCTAAAGAGGTACTAATTCATAGCACCCTGCCCTAATCAAATGCTCGTGTACCTTGGGATGTCATACCTCACCGGGATTTGTCATTACAAGCAGTGTATCCCTTTGGGCACCTACTTACTGGAAAATCAATGAAGACGGCTGTGATGGTTGTAGCCTGGATTTGGAAATGTTTTATACAACATTCTACATTGTCTTCAAAATCCTAGGGATGCTCTGTCTACATGATGCCAAACATAGGTGGAGCACTGAACAATTCATTCACCATCTGAATGTTTCCAGGCCTGCAGATATTGGCCCTCCCTTGCATACAGACCTTGTCTGGCTGACCCCATATAGCCAACCCTATAAAACCTATGTAACTAGCTCCTATATATTAATAGCTGCCTTCTCAGAGGAAAAAACCCATAGGATTATCTATAAAAACCAAAACTATTACTATAAAGAAAACCCAGCTAAATAGACTCCTTTCCCTTGTCATTTAAATGCAAATTTACCTAAGGTGGAGCAATTGTCATTCATGGAGAAGATTCTCTCTTGGTCAAGGGTCCTTAACAGCTCACAAATTTGCATTTTAGTCCAAAGTACCTTATGACCTTCCTTGAACACAAAGTCATTTGAAGAATAAAATAGAATAACTTGGACCCTAATTGCAAAGTGATTTTCTCAGCATAAGGAAAAATTTGTTTTGGACAGAGTGAAGTAGTTTCCAATCCCTATTCCTTCTTGATTTCCCTGGTGGCTCAGACACAACACCATTTTCTCTCACTGCCACAGCTCTTCAAAGACACAGGCGAGCACACACCATGAGCTCACACACCCAGGCTTTCGCTTAGCATGAGTTTGCCTAGCTGGCTCTTCTGAGCTGACATCCTATACAGCAGTTCTTCCTAACAGTTTTCTTTAAGTTCTCAGACCTTTTTGAGAATCTGTTGAATGTTATGGGCCTTCTCCCCCAGAAATAAACACATTCACACAAAACTCAGCCACTACATATTGTCGTTCCCTGCCCAAATCTCCACCCGCCACCTCCCACCCTAGCAGCTTATCCCTTGTGGATGAAGCCCTTTCGTAGACTCATGGTTAAGATTCCCTGCATTTCTTTCAAGGAGAAAAAATTATCCTTCCTTCTCTACTCCCAACACTCTTGTGAATGGCCATCGGAGAAGTAACCTGATGTAATATAAATATATAGATATGATCATTTAGATGTAATTAACAGGCAACTCCCTGTTTGATGATAGTCAAAACCATCAACCCAATTAATGACAGCAAACATTATCTGTCATGTTTAATCAGCAACTAGTATAGTCCTTATTCAGTTCAGTTCAGTCACTCAGTCGTGTCCGACTCCGCGACCCCATGAGTTGCAGCACGCCAGGCCTCCCTGTCCATCACCAACTCCCAGAGTTCACGCAGACTCACGCCCATCGAGTCAATGATGCCATCCAGCCATAGTCCTTATTAGATTCACTTAAACAAAAAATATCCTGATCAGTAGTCTGTTCTGTACACTTTGCATCTTTCACATATGACTGGTGAATTTATATATTTGCTTTATAACTTTTCCAAGTTTAAACTTTCTTGGAAGAAATAAGTTGACACAAGGTGGTTTTGCTAGCTTAATAATCATAATGTTCGTTGAATTCTACTTTATGTATAGAGAGAGTTCATTTTGTACCAATTTTTGGTTGATGTTAAAATCAGTTAATTTAATCACCCCCCCTAGCACATATTAGTCATTTTATTTGGTTGAGTCATCTGTTTCCTTGGAAACACAGACTATATATAGTCACTATGTTAATTGGTTGCATTTAAAACTGAGTGGAAGAGCAATATTGTCAATAAGTTATTACAGAAAAAAATAGAGAACATTCTAGATCTTCACTCTCTGTCAGGTTATTTATTATATAACTTAACTACTCTGTTTTCTACTTTTGTATCTATAAAATTGTCAATTTAGTATTTGAGCATCCTCTTACATGTCTTATACAGTTTAGCCTGTTTTAAGACCCACAAATGTGTAGTTATTCGCCCAGTGTTTAATGACATCTTGAGAGGACATAAAGCTTGCCCCTTCTGGGTGCCCTTCTATATTTCCTTCTCTTTCATCTTCTTGTTCCATTTTGGGCCACATTGAACAATTCTAGATGCCTCTTGACATTTCAAAGACTGGCAGATTATAGATTTTTCCTCTCCGTTCCACTGATCCAAACTGTCCCCAATTGAATTTCTTTCATCTGACCTCAAAAATAATTTCATTTTCATTGGTGGATGATCATTTATTTCCTCTAGCTGATCCCCCATTGGCTGAATGGGGAGGGAACAAAAAAGTCAGTTATGTCATTGTTATTAGCAACATGCCAAGACCAACAAGATTATTTCTTGTTATTTAAGCATATAGTATCCCTTTGCCTGTTTACTGCAGATTTCATCTGCACATAGACATCTTAGTGCTTCCTTCCAGTGGGAAATTAACATACAATAATAAAGAAGGGAAGCTTATAAGATCATGCAATTAAACCTGAGGGAGTCTCAAAAATACATTCTGTGTTGTTGTTGTTGTTGTTGTTGTTTAAGATAGATTTATGAGATAGCTTAGGTTTAGATATCCCTAGTGCTTTGCTTCTCATGTTAAAATTTTAAACACACATACACACATATTTCAGTTACTAAAAAGTGATATCACAGATTTATGAGCTTAGTGATAGAAGAGTCCGTAGAGGTGCCTGGTAAAATGTAGTGTGCACTGCACCCCTGATGGCTGATCATCTTTACTTTGTTTATCCCTCTCAATAACAGAAAACTTACTTATCTCCCCCAACAACCCACTGCATCTTTGGAAAGCTCTGCTGAAAATTCTTCCTTATATTGTGCAAAAATCTGCCTTCATGAAGCATCCACTCAGTAGTGGCAAATGTCTACATCTAAAGCACAGAAGCCACTTCCCTCATTTACCTGAGAAGCTTTCGAAAGTGTTAAGATAGGTACCTGAACTTTCTCTTCTTCGTTCTCAGAATCCCCAAGTGCATCAACTGTTTCTCATCAATTATGACTGTTTCATCTTCCTTTGATTGTGACCTCAGAGTCATTTTTCAGTTTTCCAAAACTCACTTGGGTAATTATATAAATAAAAACAGGAGACACCATATGAAGTGCTTTGTTAGAATTTAAATATGAGTATCCTCTTGCTCTCCTCTCATCTTCTGATTTCACAAATCTATTAAGCATAACTGGAAATGATTTATTCTTTGTAAAAACCTCATGCTGTTATTGTTCAAGATGCCGTGATTCTCCAGATATTTGTTTTTTCCTTCCCTTAAAAAGGAAAAGAAGGAAGAAAAAAAAAGAGCCTACCAAATGCTTCTTGGTGACTTGAGTAATTTGGACTTGACAAATGTCAATGTGACATGAAAATTTTCTCTTGAGATTTTCCTGTTTCTTTCACAGTGACTGGTTAATATTTCCTACATTGTTCTTAAGATTCAACTCCTGTCTTTGCCTGGAGATTGGGTAGAACTGGAATAGCACCCATTTAGGGGCAGTTAGCATGATGAGGGACAGTAGAAGTTGTAGAGAGCTCTGCTGAAGGAACAAATGGAACACAGACTTCAAGGGCTCTGAAAAATCTGGAGAATGACCAAGAACCTTCCTCTCATCAGCAACACTGGAGTTCCAAACAGAGAAACAGACTACATATAGAAGAAATATGTGGTTAGCTTTCCAGTTTAGTCTCGTGTATTAGCATTGTCACCCAAAAGCTCCATTTACCTCACACTCAAAACATCTTTGCTGACCTTCCAAGGGGCCCAAATTGCCACCCTAAGAAATGCATTCCTCTGAGTTGAGACATTGGCTTTCCAAGAGTTCCCAACACGAGAACCTGTGTTGGAAAAATCCATCAAGCTAAAATCATCAGTAATCACTGAGCATGGATTCGTTTGTCAGATTGACTTTCAAGCGAATGGCTAGCTGAAAGCAGGGCCCTAAACACAACACAGGAAAGTTATGATAAGGCCAAGGGACAGAGAATGAGAAGGATAATCTTAACTGAGGGTTTCCTGAAGTTGGAATCTCTAAGAAGTGGCAGGAGTGGGAACTCAGTCTTCAAAGGAAGACTCCCATGAGAAGATGAACACACAGGGAAGTCCATTCTTTGATATCAGATATTTTCTGACTAAGGCTAAGGGAAGAAGCTAAGAACAGCATGAAGAACAAGCAAAGTGCTGCAACCAACACAGAGCAGGCCAGGCACACTCTCGTGACGTCTGGTCATGAGCCAGAAACTCGAAAGTTGGCTTACCCCTTTTTCTCCATCCATGAAATGTACTAAAGAATGGGTCATACATCCTTACCAAAATGTACAAAGAATGGGTCATACATGATGCTAAATGAAAGAAGCCAGGCACAAAATACCACACATTATCTAATGCCATGTATATGAAATGTCAAGAATAAACAAATTCAGAGACAGAAAGCAGATGAATGGTTGCCTGGGGCTGGAGAAATGGGGGAAATGGGAACTGACTGCTAATGGGTACGGGGTTTCTTCATAAGATGATGCAAATGTTCTGGAATCAGATGATGGCCATGGTTGTACAACTCTATGAGTCTACTGGAAACTGCTGAATTGCACTTTTTCGAAGGGTAAAATTTTGTGGTATGTGAATTATATCTCAGTAAAAAGTTTTTAATTAAAAAAGAATAGACAGCCCTTTTAATCTTGCAGGTCCTGAACAAAATCAAAGATCGACTTAAAGATCCTACCATCAGGAGCATTTCTTGCTCTGAAAAGATTTGCCCTTCTATACCTTTCTCCTCCAAACTCAAGGCAAACTTCAAGTCAGTCAGTTGCCAGGTGGTGATGCCTACTGATGGGCCCAGGTGCCTGTGTGGCACCCACACACTGATACCTCAGCATGCAGTCCATTGCCAGCTAGACAGCAAACCGACTTTGGTGGTGGCTCAATCCTAAATCTTTAACTAAAAGTAATTCTGAGACAGAACAAGGTCACACACTGGAAATAAATTCCGTCATTTTCTCTTCCTCCCTCTGAGATGTTAATGAGAGAAGCTGCTCCGCATAATATGGGACATCTTCCCAAATTCACGCTGACATTATTGGCATGATCAGAAGCAGCCACAAGAAAAGCAAACCACCCCCTCTGCCCACTCCTTGCCGTCACCTAAGAATTTCAAAACCTTTTGGAGCCACACACATGGTTCTGTACCATGAGAGTCTGGCAGGTGAAACCATGCTTTAATGAGATCCTTCTAGTATGTTCACAACTCGACTTCCTTCAAGAAGATCAACCATGTAATAGTGATTAGAGCCAGCCTTAAGCACTTTCACCCTATAGTTCAGAGGCCACAAAAATAAGCAAATATATAGAGACAAAGAAACTGAAAGAGGTTCAAACGCCTGAGGCCAGATTTCTAATCATATCACCTCACCCTTACCTTTTGATCTTTTGTGTCAACCCTGGGGACACCCACACTTTAGAGGTGGCCCCATGAAATAGAAGGGGCTTCCCTGGTGGCTCAGTTGGTAAAGAGCCTGCCTACAGTGCGGGAGAGCCAGGTTCGATCCCTGGGTCAGGAAGATCCCCCGGAGGAGGGCATGGCAACTCACTCCAGTATTCTTGCCTGGAGAATTCCATGGACAGAGGAGCCTAGTGGGCTACAGTCCACGGGGTCACAAAGAGTCGGACACACCTGGAGTGACTAATACATAAAACGAAAAAGTCAGTGGATCGTCACTGTAGCCCACCTAGTCAAATCCCAAAAGGATTCTCTTCAACAAGAGTTAAATCAGTAGTTGCAGATGGCTTCGAAGGAAATCATTTTGTATCTTCTCTTCTTTCCTGATGTTCCAACTAATAAGAACATTTTCTAGTTTAGATAAAAAGATTTGTTATCTTCATGATTTTCAAAATGACCTAAGGGCCAGGTTTAAAAGGATTTTAAAACTGCAATGACTATATTTCACAGATGATTATAACCTTTTAATTCTGGGCAGATTTGACCCAAGGTCAGGCCTCTACACAGACTGTACTCTCTGAGCGAGAAGACCCATACCCCGTCCCAGAGTAAGATACCCTAGGCAGTGCCTTGTGCCAAGCTGCTTACAGATCAGGGACCCCGAAGCGTTCTGCTGTTTCTGACATGACAGTTCTGTTTTACCCACCCTGGTTGCTCCCTCAGAGCATGAGTAGCTGGCCAGTACAAGGCGGCCCTTGTAGTTTGATGTAGACGATGTTTTATTGAAACTTTCTTGATGCAGTAGTTTTGATACCAGGTACATTCTATCATGGTTGAAGAAAAAATTTTATACTTTCAATTTGTTAAATTGTTTAATATTGCTAAATACTTGTGCTAATGTGCACAAGCGATGTCCCTATCTCACCTCTACAGTCATATAAGTGGCTTAAGCTTGAGTTGGGGATGTCTGTTGTACATAGACTTGATAATGAAAGAGTTTGCATTTTGATAAAGTGGCTTTCAAGTTAGAGACTTGCATGATTAGACCCTTTGCAGTGGGTACTTCTTCAAAACTTAGCCCAGGGGTTCTTAAGCCTTATTCTGCCTCAGAATCACCAACTGAGTTTGTTGAAAATGGAATTCTTGAGCCCCACTCCCACTTCCAGATTCTGATTTGGCATGACTGGGGAGAGCCCCCAGGAAACTGCACATGTAGCAAGAGCTCAGCTGCTTCCAATGAAAACAGTCCAGTGAGAACTTTTTGAAAAAAACTACCTTACCTTTAGCCCAGGCACCAAGCTGGATGTTCAGTCATCTTGGCGCCATCTTAGGATAAGCAGCCAGGGGATTGGGTCCACTTTGGCTTACCCATCTGACTGAGTGATCCCTATGGAGTCCCTCTACTGACCACAAGCTGAGTTAGGAATAGGTGTGTCTGGTTCAGTTTGGCTTGTTAGATGATACTGATGACTCTCCGTTTGCTTTTACTTGCTATTCGTGGATACCTTGTGCACCCTAGAAACAGAGATACCAGACATAGGTAAGCAAATCACATGGGTGGGTGCCTAATCCCCCTTCCTGCCTAAAACATCATCTCCTAATAATATGCTAAGAGGGAAACTCTACTTCTTAAATAAGGTTAAAGGAATAATGTAAATGCTAACTTAGGAGTTATAACTCAGGTAAGTGTTTTCCAAAAGGAGAGCCCCACTAAGTGGAATTTGCTGGAGGATCAGAATGTACCAAAAAGAAAACATGATAAGAGAAAGTTGGCAGTTCAGTACTTCCCGGGAAAGCAAAGCCTCCAGTCTCATGGTGTTTTCTTAGGTGATATCACAGATGAGTCTATAAGTTCAAATAGATTTGATGTGGTGGACTCCCCTGGTGGCTCAGATGGTAAAGAATCCTCTTGCCAATGCAGGAGACAAGAGATGTGGGTTTGATCCCCAGATCAGGAAGACCCCCTGGAGGAGGGCATGGCAACCTACTCCAGTATTATTGCCTGGAGAGTCCCATGGATAGAGGAGTCCTACGAGCTACAGTCCATGGAATCACAAAGAGTCAGAGACGACTAAGCGACTAACACTTTCACTTCACTTTCACTTTCAAGTTGCAAGTAGAGAAAGAGATGCCACAGCAGTCTTACTACTTCCAGGAATTTAGTTGACGAGTATATTAAGAGAACGCCCATGATGACCTTCTTGAATAAGATTTCTCCATGTTCCTCTTATGCAACCTCACGGTTTCTATTTTAACCCATCAAGAAAAAAAAAAAAGATAATAAACTTTAAACTGACCATTTACTGACAATGGCATATAACTCTGAAATTAGTCATAATAAGTATGTCTATTCAACTTGTTAACACATTACCCTTGTCAAAACTGTTCTAAGTTACCTGAAATTGCAAAGGAGAAAATTGAATTTGTTCACTTTCGAATGCCAATTGTCATCAAAATGGCAGTGATGGGGTTTGTCATTTGGATTCCATTTGGGAGAGGCACTTCCCAAATGCCAGTGCACAAGATCAGCCTTGCTACTTTGGCTTTACCGATTCCTTAAGCAAATTAAGTTGGTTATCAAATTGCTTGCTGGTTAAATTTTGCACAGTATTATAAGCATTAATTGCCCATTTAACAATCTATGTGGTTTTAACTGGCATGAATGAAGTGATATTTGCTAAGTGATCTTTGCTAAGTCTCCATGCAGGCATTGCTTGCATGGAAAAATAACCAGAAGATGACAATAAGTCTAACACTAAAGTTATAATCTTCAAATATTTCAAATCACAATATGTGTTTAGACACAAGGGATTAGAACAAATTGGAATGTATTCCAGTGGTTTTTCTTTCTTGGGTTTGGCATGTTTTCACAAAGTAGAAGGAAACCAATCTCAAAAGAGCTGAAATGTACTTGGGAAATGGCATGAAATGGCAAGAAATTGCATCTCAATATAGGAGACCTTCATGACTGTTGGCTGTCAAGAAAATAGCAATCAGATTTGAATTTGGTGCATTTGGGCTATTCCATTTTCTAAAGGCCAGTGCACAGAGTTTGAGCCTCGCAAAGCAACATAGTTAGAAGAAGATTGTAGCACTGAATTTTTTTTGTCACTTTCAGAACAAGAGTATTCTGAAGGTATTTATTTTGTACACTCAGTCACATGCAATCTAATCTAATATTGGTCCAAGCACAGGCTTGTTAATGACCCTGGGTGAGCTTTCTATGTGCCTGGGTTTCCTCAGTTGAGATTTGAGAAGAATGATAATTTCAAGTTCCCTCACAGGCACTTTGAGGATATTCAATAATAAATGAATGTAATGCATTCCAAAGTGTTTTTGTGCGAATAACATTTCTCTTGGAAAAATAGCCTATGGACTTTTCTTAAACAAAACATGATTAATCTGGTTCAGTTGAAACTTCCACAAGCTAGCTACCAAAGTATTGAAGGTTGTTTTGGGGAGGGGTGTGACCCCTTCTTTATTCTAAGAGCACTGGAAAATTTTTATTCTGGAGGCAAAAAGTACAACTAAATATGTGAAAACTTTTACTCAAACCCATATTTAAGCAGTCTTTGCTACAGAGATGCTTTGTCTCATATGACTGCCAAAGCAATACTGGAATCTGTCGGGCCCTTCACAG
>SJYA01005647.1:3275643-3309681 GCA_006410615.1 Neotragus moschatus | reverse complement strand
CTGTCGGGCCCTTCACAGTTTATTTACAGCAGCTGGCATGGTAATTCCAGGGTTGAAGATGTCCCTGGAATCTACCGGATTCTCTTATTTGATGAAGGTAAGTAGAAA
Organism: Neotragus moschatus; assembly: GCA_006410615.1. Taxonomy (NCBI): domain Eukaryota; kingdom Metazoa; phylum Chordata; class Mammalia; order Artiodactyla; family Bovidae; genus Neotragus; species Neotragus moschatus. Next base: position 3,309,573 of record SJYA01005647.1, on the reverse strand, counting down.
AAAATCAAGTATTCCAATTGGATTTGATTTTTTTCCAATTAAAACTATAAACTGGATCTCAAGTCAGTATTTGCCAGCCTTACTGTCATTAACATAAATATGCTTAGAGGGCAAATGGCAGTTACAAATACAATCAGGAACATGCCAGTCTTAAGAGCATCTTAATTAGTCTAGTGACCCTCTCCCCTCCATTTTGCTTGGCTAAGTAGCCAAGGCCTGAACTCTTCTGTGTCTTAGTTAGATTCATGTCCTACAGTTTAGTTCAGCACTTACTGAATATCAGCCCTGTCAGACCCACTGTTGGCACTGAGGTAGAAAGATAAGGTTCCTGCCTCCAAAGAGTTCACAGAGTAGTTGGAGAGAAAGGTGTGGAGGGGAAAAAATAGTGCTTACACCCAGTATTCAGATCTCAGTTTCTAATACCAGTTTTCAATAAAAGGCCTAGGGATACTTGGAGAAATGCCAAGGCATTTCCAAGTGCCAGGGCAAGTATCATACAAGATGAGCCTGGAGCAGCATGTAGTTCCAGAAAGTAAGGACGTGCTCAAAAAACAAACAAAGCACATCCACATTGATGGCGGTTGATGAGGGGCACACAAGCCAACAGAAAGAGCTCCCAGTGGCTAAAGCTGCAACAATTTGAGGAACAAAATAAAGTACTATTGGATTTAATGCAAACTATAAAGCAAATATCCATGAGTCCATACTGATAGGAAAAAATGGTTGAGTTCATAAATAAATGGAAAAGAAAACATAAAGCTGTCATGCAGAAGAACTCCAAATAATTTATATAGATACTCGACCCTCAAGGAGGTGCACTCCCTACTCTTTAAGTGTTGTCTTGGCGGAGTAACTTCCTTGAAAGAATACAGTGTGGAAAATAAGACAGAAAGAGTTAACTTGCAGAGGACAAACCTGACAAACACGACCTCAGTCAGGTGATTAAGGTCGACATTAACAGTGATAAGCCATGTTGATATTATGTACCCTTGATTTGATGAGAATGGCACTTTGCCCCTGTGGTCTTCCTTCCCTGTCTAACTGTGAGAAAAAAAAAATCAGATACATTCCAGTAGGAGCATCCTACAAAATACCCGACTAGTACTCCTTAAAACTATTAAGGTCATCAAAAACCAGCAAACTCTGAGAAACTGTCACAGCCCTTTGGAGCCTAAGGAGACTGGAAGGCTAAATATAATTTGGTATCCTAGATGGAATCCTGAATCAGAAAAAGGATATTAAGTAAAAACTAAGGAAATCTGAATAAAATATGAACTTCAGTTAATAATTTTAAAGAATAATGCTAATACAATGTCATTGGTGCTGCTAGGTAACGTGTTCCTCCTATTTGCTCATTTCTCTCCTTTCTACTTCTGTTGTAACACTCCTATTTACAAGTCATAGCCCATTTACTGATCTGACTCCCCCACTAGACTGTAAGTTTCATGAAGAAAAGGGCTCTGCTGTGCACACAAGTAGGTCTCCCGACCATAGCACAATTCCTTGGCACGTTGTTTGCACTTGGTAAGTATTTTTTAATGACTCCATGAACAAATACAAACATAGAAATAGTACCAAGGAAGGAATGCAGGTGAGAGATGGCAGAACCTTGGACTGCAGACAATGGAGTTAAAGACAAGTGGGCAGATTGGAGAAGAGTTTAGGAGGTAGAATTTTTTTTTTTTTTTACTGTTGTTTTATTGGATATGGAGAATGGCGGAAAGGAGGAGTAAAGAATGGTTTCCGGTTTCCGATTTAGGCTACCAGGTGTGAGGCTGAGTGCACGCTAGAGATAAGACAGGATAGCTCTTGTCCAACCTCTCATGGTTTATTAGGGGATACAAATACATTTTTTTAAAAAAGTTAATATGACATGTGATCACCCAGAATAGAGGTAAGCATAGGCAAATAACTGAGCCTAGAGATTTAGAGAAAGCTTTCTTCAGAAGATGATGCCTGTATAAAACCTTAAAAGGCACACAAGAATTAATTACTTAGTAAAGAAAAGAATGTGCCCCATACCAAGGAATATTTAAAAGTCTGTAGAGTTTTTAAAGATGGGAAGCAAATGATCAGATTAACTCTGGAGGCAAGATGGGGAAAAATGGATTTAAGGTTTCAAAAACACTTCCTATGGGCCGGGCTATAGAAAATATTGCAGGCCAGAGATGATGAAGGTTAAAACTAATGTAATGGCAGGAGAGATAGAAGAAAAGTTCTGAAAGTTCATTTGCAGGCACAATTACATGTGGAGAGAAAAGGGGAGAATAAGGGTTAGACCTCAAGGTTTGGAGCTTAGATGATGTCAGCAGTACATGACCCTTAAGTTCAAGCAAAATGTCCCCCAAACCAAAACTCCTGCAGTGATAGGAAAAATGAAATTAGGAGGATCAAAACTAGTGAGTGAGCTCAGCCACATATGCAGGTAAAAATAATGCAAGATCCCATGTAAATATATAATTGAAAAATTTCAGAAATACCAAAATCCAGTCAAGGTAACTTGTCACCTTTAGGAGGTATGGATGATTGTGATTACAACCAAAAGTAAGGTCAAATGTAATCACTTGTATTATGTCCTGAAAGAAGAAAATGTGGATTCAAGAAATATGGTAGTCAGCTAAAAAACAAACAAAAAAAGTAAAAAACAAGGAAGCCTGGAAAGGAGAAGTTGGGCACAATATATCTGTAGCACAGCCCTACTTAAGCCATACTTGTCACATTTTATGGATGCCTTTCAATTTCCAACAGGACCCCAGGAGGACAGTAGTGACCCCAAGTGAGGTAGGAAGCCCAGAAGACAAGAAGTAGGTTTGTGAAGGATGGGGAATTCAGGAAGAGAATAACTAACTTCTGTTTTGGATTTTGAGGTGACTGTCTGAGGAGTTTCTGTTTGAGGTGACTGAGATATCCAGGCAGTAATCTAGTACGTAATTGGAGAACTGGGTGGGGGGATAGAAAAGATATGTATGAGAAAACAGATCTCCTGGGATTTTCTCTCCTCTGCGTCTTTCTCTACCCCCAAACGGATGGTACTGGGATATCAAGATCATTACAGGTTAGCAGTACACATTGATTTTTTTTAATCCCAGACCCATTACCAGAAAAACAAAGAGGTGTCCATCTCTTCAGTACATAAGAAGGAAAAAACATTAATACTTTCACCTCTGAAGAGAATTTTCCACTTGTGACAAAAGGCAGAGCCCAGGGAGTGTAGGCTGAACAAGTTACTTTAAATAACTTTCTCTTTCTCTTCTCTTAGCACAAGCCCTGCTCACAAATACTATCTGGCTATGGACCCAATGTCTGAGTCACTTTATCTATCAGACACCAATACCCGAAAAGTCTACAAGCTGAAATCTCTTGTGGAAACAAAAGATTTGTCCAAGAATTTTGAAGTGGTGGCAGGGACTGGTGATCAGTGCCTGCCCTTTGACCAGAGCCACTGTGGAGACGGCGGAAGAGCCTCAGAAGCTTCATTGAATAGCCCACGAGGTAAGAAAAATTCCTTGGTCATCTAAAAGTTTCATTTGACTTCACAGATCCCTAAGACTGTTGTCCCAGTGTGGTCCATCCATCCCAATATACTGTACCTCTGACAGACGTAATCTCTGAAGTCTATATGGGAAGATAGGCACACCCAGGACTAATTTTTAGCCAATATGCATTGGGATAGTCATAACTATTAGTAACATATTGGAATGCCTCTTTTCTGGTTGATAAATAATTTATTGCCCAGAACCCTCTGCTTCCTAGACACCCCAGCCCATGATCTCCTTCTTGGAATCTCCCAACAGTCCAACAACTAAAGGGTTAACTCCTGGTCCAGCAAAGGGCCTCCAGGAGGATGGCTTTAGCACTGTGGCCTGCACTGGTTAGGGGTCAAGTCTATGCCACCTTCTCCCACTTTCAAATATATTGAGCATCTCATAGGCTTGAGACATTCCTGCCTTTTGCTTAACAATCACCAACCTTTAATGAACCTTTCTTCCATTAACTGATCTAAATCATTCTTGAAGTGAAAGTGAAAGGGTTAGTCACTCAGTCATGTCTTAATTCCTCTGTTCATGGAATTCTCCAGGCAAGAATACTGAAGTGGGTTGCCATTCCCTTCTCCAGGGGATCTTCCCAACCCAGGAGATGAACCCAGGTCTGCTGCATTGCAGGCAGATTCTTTACCACCTGAGCCACTGGGGAAATCATCCTTGAAGCTATATACTTACATTTTAAATTTATATCACCCATAGTATGCATGTGTGCAGGCTAAGTTGTTTCAGTCGTGTCCAACTCTTTGCAACCCTATGGACTGTAGCCTGCCAGGCCCCTCTGTCCATGGGATTCTCCAGGCAAGAATACTGGAGTGAGTTGCCACGCCCTCCTCCAGGGGATCTTCCCAACCCAGGGATCGAATCCATGTCTCATGTCGCCTTCATTAGTAGGCAGATTCTTTACCACTAGCGTCACCTGGGAAGCCCCACCCCTAGTATCCTAGTATAACAAATTCCTTTTTTTTTTCTTTTGCCTTCTGTGAGAGCTCAGACTTCCTTTTATTTGTCCTAAATTTAACTTCCCAATATTCAAGGGTCAACACAATTCTGCTGCCTGAGATTTTTAAGTAAATCTATGTTCTCCTGGTCAGCTTCATGATTTTATAGATTTGGCTCATATTCCCCTCTTAGGCCACTAAGCTGAAGGATCGTCAGCTTTTAACTCTGTCACCATCTAGACTTTTTTTCTGTGCATATCATGTATTTTATTCTCTAATAATAGAATCAAAGAATGCTGTTCTATAATCTGCTTTTCATACTTAACATATTATGAACACCTTTCCATGCCAAAAAATATAGTGAGCTCAGTGTGTTTAATTCGTTAGATGGTCAGTTACTGTTTCAAATATTAAGAGAGTACTCTTGAGCTATTTGACATTTGCCATATGGGAATTAAATTTCAACTACAATCAGAGTTTAAAGGCTTCCCTTTCTTCAAGGCCATATTCAAGGCCTGTGTCTTTCTTAAAGCCCCGCTGGCTAACCCAACCCATTAAATCTGAATTTCGTTAACAGTGTCTACACTACCCAATTAGCACCTAGTTATATTTTGCCTTCTTTTGCTTTCCAATTCTTTCATGAAGGGAAGGCTTGAGATGAGAAACTATATTTCTTTTGACTCTTCCCCACTTCCCCGGCAAAATCTTGCAGTGTGAAATCTACTACACAGGTTTCTTGTGTGATTGATGAATTAGGTAAGTCTTATCCATACCCAAGTATTCTTAAAGGGAATTTCAGTAGCACTGAAAAGAAATGGTGTTTTCTCCCTAAGGGAACACAAGCACCCCCACCCAGAAGTATCATGGTAAAGCATTTGGGAATGTTTCTTTTCCCTTGTGCCTGTGCTTGTTTCTTTCATATAGTAGGTCTGCAATAAACGTTTGATGAGTGAATGCTTAACTCAGGTGCGACTATAATTAGCTCATCTTTCAAGGAAAGACATCAGGTTGGAGTCCCACCTTATGCACAGGTTTAAAACTCTTGCAGGTATTTTAAGGATTTCTGCATAAGAAATAGGAAGGAATCAACCTTGTATTGTGCCTGAAATTGACATCCTCCTGAGTTGCTGCTAGTATGAAAACCACTCATCTCACCTACCACATTCAACCTGCCACATAGAGAATGAATATCAGCTTTTCCAAATAAAGCAAATAATTGGTTCCTGCAGTTTTTTTTTTTTTCTTTTTGCTCGAAAAGCAGCAATAATAGAGTCCTGATGAGCAGGATTTACATGAACTCTGGAAGCATCAGTAATGAGAGTGCCAAAATTTATGTGTCTATTAAAGTTAATATTTAAGTTTTTCTTCTGGTCATAGCTAGTAGCACATTTTCCTTTGGCTTGATTTACTCAACCTTCTATCCAAGCGTGGCCTTTACAATAATCTGGTACACTTTATTTATCCCAAAGCAGTAAGGGGCCCTAAGAACAGCTGGCCCAGGTTTCAGACAGCTGAATGTCTAATCCATCCAACACAGCTTTCACATAATGTACTGAAGCTGCTGTTGGCAACATCTGCTCTAATCCAGTGAGGGAAGGAGGATGTTTAAAGGAGGGGTACAAGTGGCTCACCCTAGGTGTCCATCACATCTCCTTCCATCATGTTCACAGTGGATGAGGACCCTGTTAGTGATCTTCAAAATCACTTTGATGACAAAACCTATGTCCAGGCGTCAGTTGCTCTGAAAATGCTGGTCAGAACACTTCAGTGCCTAGTTAGGGCACCTATCTCCACGCTGAATCTAGCCAGCACTTACCCTTGGCAGTGAGTCAGAAGTGAGAGTCTCATTATATGGAGTGCTGCAGGGCAATTTCATAGACTTCCACAGAAGGAAAAATCATGCAAGAAGTCATTAAGGCACCATGTGCAAACTGAGAGGAGAGTATTGCTAATTGCTAATTATGTCTTTGAGGTTCTCCTGCAGGTCCTTTCTCTCTCAAAAAAGCCCAATTTGTTTGTTTTTTGGCTTTACAGCTACCATGCACATCGGCTCCTTCGTCCTTCCCCCTTAGAAGACAGCAAATGTTTAATGGATTTCTTTAAGGAGAGGCTTGATTTTTCTCTCCGCCTAGAAGCTAATAAAGAAAAGCTGTAGATCAGTAGAAAATGGAAATGTACATCTAGGGAGTACCATTTCTAGGTTAGGAAAGAGAGCTCCCTCTAAGACTTTAACAAGCAACATATTGCAATTACAGGCAGGCTCTCCAACATGTCCTTAATTATGCAAGGTAAGTCAAATAAATGTTAACCTGCAAGACAGCTAATTTATTTGCTGAATCTATTCTAAATATAGGATGAAATAAAATTTTCTTTTGAGATCATTTGTCCTAACGTTGGAATAGATCATCCAATGGGATTAAAACCAGTCAGCAAAGGGCGAAAGGTCAGAAGCCATGGTTTTCGGTTTCTGTGTGTGTGGTTTGGTTTTTTTTTAGAGTTGGCTGGCTTTTTGTTGTTGTTTTGAGAAATGAAAGCAAACTGTGATGAACACAGGGTTAGGAAGCCTAGGTTTTCACATCCCCTCCATGTAATGATTCTTGGAATGACCCTGTGTAAGTCACTATACCTCCCTGAACCCTGAAACTGACTTAATGATGCCACTGACTAGTTTTGTTACACTGGGAACTCTGGGAGTTGGTGATGGACAGGGAGGCCTGGCATGCTGCAATTCATGGGGTCACAAAGAGTTGGACACGACTGAGCAACTGAACTGAACTGAACTGAGGCATGTGCACACTGAGTCCTGAGATTGTTCAGTTGTGTAAACTGAAGGACTTAGGATGCTCTCCTTCCCAGCTCTAAGGTATTAAAAGAACCATAAGTATAACTTACTGTCTGCTGTGTGCTGTACACTGTGTTAGATATTTTACACATGGTATCTCTAATGTTCACAATTCACAAGGTGAATAGTATTATTCCCATTGTATAGATGAGAGGATAGAGGCACAGATACCTTAAGAATTTGTGTGTGTTAAGTTGTTTCAGTTGTGTCCAACTCTTTGGGAATTTACCTAGAGTCAGACGGTTTACAGATAACACTGGAATTCAAACCAGGTCTGCCTGACTTCAAACCCCATGAGGCACAGGGATGGGATGGTGGGGTGGGGAGCTGATGCCTTCACTATACCACACTGCTAAAATCCATGATCTCTCTGGGAGGTTGGTTTCTCTGGGAGGGTAGGAAATAGTGGGAAATGCTTTTCAATGTAATGACATATATTCAATGAAAACAAAATATTTTTATTTGGAAAATGAATGACTTTTAGTCTACTTTCATTTTCCTATTGAAACTATTTCTCAGATTTTGCTGACCCAGTAGTATACCCATAGTGTACTTTTTAGCACTTTCATCATCTGTCGATAGAATTGTTCAAATAAACCTCCAAGAAACTTTGTCACATCTCTTTGGAAGATTCTGCAATTAGAATCTTCACCAACTTTTTCTTAATAGATGGAGTTTTATGTAAGATAGCCCCTGGGTACTTCTCCTAGGAAGAAGTCTTTATCTAATCCAGTTTTCTGCACTTTGACTTGAATCCCAATAAAGAAAACACTTGCCATTTTACTCATCAATACTTCAATGTAATGGGGCAAGGAAAAAAGTTTAGCAAAGAAGTTGATGGTGTGCTAATCCCTGGCATTGTATATGAGTTTGAATTGACTTTGAAAGATGCATTTAAAACATGCATGGATGATGTAGTTGAAACTTAGGTTCCATTTATTATTTTTACTGCAACTTTCTTTAATTCTACAGAGAACTCAAACTAATGAGTCATGTAATAGATGACCAAGTACTTAAACAAAATGTGAAATGGTACTACGTGGAGATATAAAATAAAATTTGTGACAAGCTGAATACATTTAGTTTTTTAAAAGTAGAGACAGAGGGTGAAGGAATGACTGGACAGGATGAAATTAATCAATGACTTAATATGGTTTTCTTGGACCTCACCAAGGAGTATATCTCTATTTTCATGTGCATCTTTAAGCATATTGACCTCAGAACTCGACAAGGATTAGGCAATGTCTACACACATGCAAACAGCCCCAGAGCTGTTCCCAAGAAGGGAAATGACCCTTAAATCTTGATGGCTTCAAAAAGTGTTTTTAGGTTATTCATGAGACTAATCATACAAGAGTTCCTTTAACTTTATTGGCAATTAAGAAAGCTGGGAATGATAAACTCTAGACAAAAATAGTCTGTTTCTGTCCCTACTCAGATATATCCAAGGATATATATCCATATATCCTAAGTTCTACTTATGCCCCCTGTTATTTACATGCTGTTCTGAAGGGCTAATTTTGGGGTTAGTGGAAAGATGGTAAAACTCTCATCAGTGATGTCACTAGTATCTTGCTGATACAACTGATATCTATGAGGGAGAGAGTATAGTGCACAAACATGTGAGAATGTTCTTTTGGTTCTACTATGCAATGGGGTGCAGCAAGACTTTTCCTAAATTCCTTTAGTACATGATCCATTATGGTGACATAGCTGTTTGTGTTGACACTAAGGCCAACCCTCATCAAAATTACAGGCAAGCTGCAGTATGAGTAAAATGAATGGTATATTTGGGCAACTATAAATAATTCAGAATTGTTAAAGTAAACATATTTGAGGGTGATAGGAGCAAGGCAAGAAAAAGAAGTTTGCATTTTGTCCTGTAGGTAAAAAGTTTGAAGCAGGGAAATGACTTGACCATCTGATGGATGCATTTGTTTACATTTTTAATTGGAGGGTAATTGCTTTACAATGTTGTGTTGGTTTCTGCCACACATCAACATGAATCAGGCATAAGTACATATATGTCCCCTCCCTCTTGAACTGCCACCCCACACTTCCCCCTCCATCCTACCCCTCTAGCTCATCACAGAGCACCAGGCTGAGCTCCCTGTGTTATACAGCAACTTCCTGCTAGCTATGTATTTTGCACATGGTAATGTATGTATGTCACTGCTACTGTCTCAATTCGTCCCACCCTCTCCTTCCCCTGCTACATCCACAAGTCCGGGTCTCTATTCCTGCCCTGCAAATAGGTTCATCAGTACCATTTTTCTCGATGGATGCATTTTGGACAGATTATATTGGTGACAGGGTAGATGTGCTAGAGCAAGGCTGGGGTAAAAAAAATCATTGGGAATACCAATATGTATACAGTAGGCAATGGAAGAGGATCTCATGAAATAGAGAAGAAATCTTCACAAGAAGAGGAAGTGAACAGAGAGAGCTTGGTATCCAGGAAGCCAAGGAAATAGTTTGTTTCAAAAAGGGGTGAAAAACAATATCAGGTGTCCCACATTTGTAGCCATTGGATTAGGCAGTGAGGAGCTCATTGGTGATTTGAATGGTGGTAGAGGTGGAAGCCAGATTTCAGGCATCTGATGAGCCAGTGAGAGGTGAGGAAGTAAATAAGACTAATGAAGATCACTCTTTTGAAGAGAAGCTTGGGTGCAAAAGAGAAAGGGATAACTAGTGAGAGGACAAGGCACTCAGGAGAAGCTTTTTCTGTGAGATACATGCAATGATTACAGGTCAATGGTAAGATACAAAAGGCAGAGAATAAATGATGAAACCAGATTGGGAGGAAACTGGAGTAGGCCTGGAATCAGAGGGGAGATTGAAGAGACCTCCCTAAGATAGTGTGTTGGTGTAGGGATGAGGAAGTTTGTAGACAGAAGGGCTAGAAAATTGACCAGTACTCCATTCTGATGGCCTCAGTGTTCTAGAGAAGTGGATCTATTCTGCTAAAAATGACAAAGTACAATCAGACCTGAAGGTATGTAGGGACGGTTTGGACACCCCACCTAGTAAAGTCAGCTTTCTGGGTAAGATCAGCTTTGTGCCGCACATGACCAAATTCCTGCCTCAGCTTCAAGGCATTGCCTGTGAGAACTTTCCTCCCACATCCTTGTCCTAGAATCAGAGACATCTTGAAAAAAAAATGTTTGACAAAGCCTTAAAATTCAGGTCATATATTTGTCCTTTATTGCTCAGTGACCCTGTGTTATTGCCACTCCTGGATATTTCTTTCCTAAACTGTGTTGTTGTTCCCTCAGTTTACTGTGGATACACCTGATGACTTAGTACCTATGATGCAACCAGAATAAGAGTTTAACTTTTATTAATGTTTATTTATGTTTTGGCTCTGAAGAATCTTAGCTGTGGCATGCCAGGTCTTCACTGTGGGCCCTGTGTGATCAAACCCAGGGCCCCTGAATTGAGAGCACAGAGTTTTCACCACTGCGTCACCAGGGAAGTCCCAGAGCTTAACTGATTATTTTCACAGTGGGTCTAATGCATCTGCTTATGAATGGTCAAAAGATTTAGAACTTATATTACATCAGCAGCTGGAACTGAGAAACTTTCTGCCTTTTCTGTCACAATCCTAAGATCATAACCTGTTGGTAGAGAAGTCAGACAAAAGGAAGGCACTTATATCTAGCCTTGGCTAACTGGTCCAAGACACATCCATGATTAATACATGGAACTTGGATTAAGTTCATTCAAGTTTTATAAAGCTCAGTTCAGTTCAGTTCAGTCGCTCAGTCGTGTCCGACTCTTTGCAACCCCATGAATCACAGCACACCAGGCCTCCCTGTCCATTACCATCTCCCGGAGTTCACCCAGACTCACGTTCATCGAGTCGGTGATGCCATCCAGCCATCTCATCCTCGGTCGTCCCCTTCTCCTCCTGCCCCCGGTCCCTCCCAGCATCAGAGTCTTTGCCAATGAGTCACCTCTTCGCATGAGGCGGCCAAAGTATTGGAGTTTCAGCTTCAACATCAGTCCTTCAAGTGAACACTCAGGACTGATTTCCTTTAGAATGGGCTGTTNTGATGCCATCCAGCCATCTCATCCTCGGTCGTCCCCTTCTCCTCCTGCCCCCGGTCCCTCCCAGCATCAGAGTCTTTGCCAATGAGTCACCTCTTCGCATGAGGCGGCCAAAGTATTGGAGTTTCAGCTTCAACATCAGTCCTTCAAGTGAACACTCAGGACTGATTTCCTTTAGAATGGGCTGTTTGGATCTCCTTGCAGTCCAAGGGACTCAAGAATCTTCTCCAACATCACAGTTCAAAAGCATCAATTCTTCGGCACTCAGCCTTCTTCATAGTCCAGCTCTCACATCCATACATGNTCTCCCAGCAATCTTGATTCCAGCTTGTGTTTCTTCCAGTCCAGTGTTTCTCATGATGTACTCTGCATAGAAGTTAAATAAGCAGGGTGACAATAGACAGCCTTGATGTATTCCTTTTCCTATTTGGAACCAGTCTGTTGTTCCATGTCCAGTTCTAACTGTTGCTTCTCTCATTAAAACATGTAAGGGGGGCATTGAGGACATGGAGCACAGGATGGGTGGGTTGGGATAGATGAGATCACCAGAAGGGGACCAGCCGAGGTGGCAGCCACTCCAGGTGGCACGAGGAAGGGCAGTGCTAGGTATCTGGCAGAACAGCAGCAAAGTGGGGAGAGATGGGAGGATAACGGTGATGTACTTCTCTGCAGTATTGTCTCCAGTGATGCTTCCACCCCTACATAGCAAGACAGACTGTATGGAATTATGACTCTTACTCTTTTTACTTGAAATCGCTAGCCCCCCAAACTTACCTTATCACAGCTCCTCAGTGTCACCTCTTTCTTATCTCTCCACTTAAGGATCATCTTAGCTGATATAAAGACCCCCCCCCCATCAAACAAAAATGGCAGAGATCACACACTAACAGACTGAAGATCGGTTAAATCATATTTTGAGTGGTGTATTATGGTAACCTATAAATAACTAATTGCATAAAATTGCTTTAGTAGTTTCTAGATGGCAGCTTTAATTAAAAGCACCAGAGACATTTAGAAGTTTAGAAATGGATGGCATGTAATTTGCCCTTTTACCAACCGTAAAATGGTAATTAAGGAATTTGATTCACTTCTTCCTGTTAAAAGTTTTATGAGAATAGCAAGTTCCTTCTAAATACAATTTCTCTTCAACAGAAGGTAGTACATTTGCTTTATCAGTCTTCTCCAGCAGGGTAAGATGTTTAAATGTACAAATTCTTCAGAAGTTAATTAGGAAATTTCTTTCAATGCAAAATGTTTGTTTTTAAGGTTCTAAAACATGAAACTATATTAGAGCTAAAGCTTTGATCATGGCCCCATATTGCTCCACCATCAATACAAGATAGCCCAGTAATTTCAAGTTTACAAATGAATGGTGCTGACTATAAAAACAAAGAAATGAGGAAGTCATTTCCTGGTGAGTCTAGCATGCTTTGCTGATTCTTGAAGGAATCTGAAATCTGCCATGCATTGACTTCCCAGGGAACCAAGAATATTCACTCCACAACAGAGGAGTCATCAGAAGATGTCTTTAGCTTTATTGGTCCTCCAGCCATACTGGATGAATTAGCAGGTGTAGAGCGTAAAAGTCAAACAACATGCAAAAGCCCAGATATCTTTGGAAATCCATTGTTTTAACATCATCAGGGGCTAAAACACAGCTGGAAATGGAGCCAGGAAACCCACTTTTATTTTATAATTGATCAATTAATTGCATTTTGGCCACTTCAGAACAAAAATTACAGATGGCACCACAGAGGGCATTTCAACCAGCATTTTGGAGGTACGAATGACTTCAGTTACACACACATAAGAAAGACAACTGCTAAGTTTTTTTGTTTTTCTTTGAAGTCAAGCAGTTTCTCAAGTGAACTGAATCTAAGCAGGCAACTTGTAAAGGAGGGGCTCTTTGAAATGTCTCTTTTTTCCTCTTTTGGGGACTCCCTTGGCTAACTCTGAGCCCCCTGCCAAGACAGAAATCCAGGCTTTCCCCTCTCTCACCCTTAGTCAGAGCAGGGTTAGGCATACAGTGGTGTATGTTAAAGGCAGATGACTCCGTGGGAGGAATATTTTATCCTGACATTTTTTACAGTTTCCAGGGAATGGTGATAGTAAGCACAGTTCTGTCATCAATTTTATTATTATTTTCAATATTCCTACCAAAATTGAACTTCCCTTACTGTCAGCGCCAGGACAGGCCATTCCCACAGCCCCCAAACCTTCAAATATAAGGAAAATACTCACAAAATAATACTCAGTGGAAAGATAAGGCTGCAAAACTATGTACTGTATACTGCTTCACCTATAAGGGTACAAGGTTGGTTTATATATACAGAGAAAAAAGACTGAGAGGAAGTTAATCTAAATGTTAGCAATGAGAATTGCTGCATAAGGAATTTTGAATTTGATTTCTGTTTTCTTGAACTTTCTGAGAATTTATTATTCTGTAATTCAACAAAAGAAAAACATATTATTTTAAAACACACACACACAATGTCCTGTCCTATGACTAGTCTGAGAATTCAGGTCTCTTTGCTTCCGTAAGTGACAGCTCTCCAGAAAGCGTCATAGTACTGATGGTTGTCATTGGGTTGCTTTTAAACAGAGGGGCTATACTATGAGTCAAGGAAAAAGGCTCAGCAGAAGACTTTGAAGGCCATCCTGGCAGGCCCATAATAAAAAAAATCATTATATTTATTATTTTTTAAGAAAGAGAAATACAAAAAATACAAAGTAAAACAGCCTATAATCTTGCCATCTAGATAAGCCCCATTGATACTGAAACATAAAAATATAAAAATAATATATATCTGTGATTTGAAAATCCAAACTCTATAGAAAAGTTCAGCAAATTCTAGGCTTCTTCACCACAAACATACACACCCCAGTCCCTCTCTTTAAAGTGCTCATAGTTTCTTGAGATTCCTTTGAGATCTTCATATGTATTTTTCCCTTACATAAAAGGAATCATATATGCATTAATTTTCACCCTGCTTCTATTGTTTGATTATATTCTTAAGCTCTTTGAAGCATTTCTGAAGCATATACATCTACCTCTGTTTTTAAGAGATATTACATATTATATTACAATATATGGATATATCATTTATTAAGTAATTTATTTCTTGATGGACATGTTGTTTTTTTAAATCCTTTGTCACTATAGCACTGCATTGAACAACCTCATTCATGTGTTTTGGGGTACTTTTGTGAGTTTCTACACCAGATTAATTTTCAACAGTAGTATATATTACCAAATTGCCCTCTCAAAAGATTGAACACCAGTAGTGTGCAAAGATGCCCGTTTTGCCATACCGTCAGCCATATTAAGTATTATTAAACCTTTTAATATATGCCCATCTGATTGGTAGAAAATGGTAGCTTGTAGCTTAAATTTTAATTTCTTTAATTATAAATGAGGCTGAATGTCATTTCATATCTGTTGTGGCCATTTGTATTTCTTTTTCAGTAAACTCACTTTCATATCCTCTGCCAGTTTATCTACTGAGCTTTTGATCTTTCTCTTTTGTAAATTAAGAAAAACATCCCTTTGTCTCTCCTATGTGTTACAAATATTTTCCAAGTTTGTCATTTCTTGTCTTGTAGAAGTTTTCTAATTTTATTTGCTCAGATTTAGCAATATATGTCCTTAAGGTCTCTAAATTCTGTGTCCTTCTAGAAATCTTCCTGTAGAAAAGGTATTTTTAAGACAAGTGGGCAAGCCTTTCAATGACCCTTAAATCATATTCTTTGTATATCCCATTTGGGCCCTGTGAAATCTGGAAAACTTAAGAAGTGTTTAGAGTAGTTAAAACCAGAGACTTTGGGATCAGGCAGGTAAGACTGAGCTCGAATTTATTGCTAACCTCTCTGAGCCCCTGCTTTCTCATGTTGGAGTAGACAGTGCTCCTACCTTCCTTATAGGATTATAGCAGATAAAATGACACAATATAGGTTAAACCAGTACCTGGCACAGGTACTAAAGTGCTAAATAAAGTATGATGATGAGAAGGAAGATAAGAAATATTTTTTAAACTAATATAACTGGATTGTCTTCAAGACTAGTAGTAAACATTTTGTTTTCAAAATTGCCTAGCTGTATTCAACTTTTCTGTCAAACTTCATTGATTGGATATACACAGTCCTACTTTAATTCTCTTTGCCTGCAAAATACACTGTCCAACTAAAGGGAGAACTTGCAGCTATGTTTTTAAAATATTTAGAGTGAGGTGCTGAAGGGAGCTTGGTGAAGAAAAGTGTATAGGAAATCACAAGTACACATGTGCATAAGGAGACATGCAAGGCTGACAGTACAGTATACAAAATGGGAACAACCTTCCCTGGTGGCTCAGACAGTAAAGAATCTGCCTGCAATGCAGGAGATACAGGTTCAATCCCTAGGTCAGGAAGATCCCCTGGAAAAGGGNAATCACAAGTACACATGTGCATAAGGAGACATGCAAGGCTGACAGTACAGTATACAAAATGGGAACAACCTTCCCTGGTGGCTCAGACAGTAAAGAATCTGCCTGCAATGCAGGAGATACAGGTTCAATCCCTAGGTCAGGAAGATCCCCTGGAAAAGGGAATGGCTACCCACTCTAGTATTCTTGCCTGGGAAATCCCATGGACAGAGGAGCCTGGTGGGCTACAGTCCATGGGGTTGCAAGAATCAGACACCACTGAGTGACTAACACTTTCATAGTATAAAAAGCGGGAACAACCTAACAATCCATCCATCAGGTTTACTCAAATGATGGAATATATACGACAGTAAAAATGAATTAACTAGGTGCCCGTGTAAAAGCATTAATAGTCACAAAACATAAGGTTGTGTGAATGAAAGAGAAAATTGCAAAAGAATATATATGATGTGATATCATTGGCATATTTTTGTGTTTAAAATATACAAAACAAAAATTTACCATTTTTTGAGGGGGAAGCACTATGGTTTTCAGGATCTTAGTTCTCCAACAAGGGATTGAATACCAGTCCAGTGAGTAAAAATGTGGAGTCCTAACCACTGGAGCAGGGAATTCCCCCATTTTGGCCATTTTTAGGTTACAATTTTGAGGCATTAAGTAGATTCACACTGCTGTGCAACCATCACCACCATCCATCTCCTACATAAATTTTTGAAGCAGAGAAAGGAACAACACTATATATATTATTTGTTGACATATACATATATAGAGAATGTGTAAAAACATGCAAAGGAATGACACACACTAACTGCAGACTAATACTTACCTCCAGGGAGGGAAGGGAAAAGGGAACAGAGAGAAAAGACATGGGTTTTGGCTGTTTTCACAGCATTTTATTTTTTTTTTTTTAAGAGATATAGGGAGCAAATATTAACACCTCTTGAATTGGGGTGGTAGGTACGTGGCTGTTTGTAATGATTTTCTGAGTTGGCTTCCATTTGAAATCTTTCATAAATTAAAACAATGTTAAGTCAGAAGTCGGGCTTAGAAAACAACTTTCAAATTTATACCTGATAATTCCATTTTTAAAAGTGTTTGATTGATTTAAATAAGGCTTTCACTCATAGAGACAGTGTTCAAAATATTTAACAACCTCTAAGGCACAGGAACCAACATATCAGAATATGCACCAGCATTGGCCCTGAAGTAGAGTTTTTCAGGACCCCTGCAGTGGCCAGTATTAACTCCTTATTTTCTGAACTGATTGCATTTGAGGCTCTTCCGTTAGCTACAGAGCTCACCAACACATCTAGTGTGTGTCCATAGGGGGGGCTCCCTAAATGGCTGACACTGAACTTCCACAATATTAAAGACCCTTTGATGTAATGAGTCAGCTTTATTGTTGACCAAAGAAAGTCACTGTTTCCTTGGGAGTGAGTCCTGGCCCATTTAAAGTTTCCCTCTGAGGAATCAGAGGCTTCGTAACTCAAATGTGAGGTTATCTTCAAGCCTCAAATATCAAAGCCTAGCCAGAAAGCCCCAGTGTTATTTGCTCTATTTTTCTTCTAGTTTCATTTGCTAGCTATTCCATTTGGTTTTTCAAAAGGCTTGTTAGACTGTGTAATAGGTTTGGGGGGAAAGGAAGGTGAGTGGGTGCCCCATTTTACCAGTGTTTACTCAGGAAAGAAAGCTGATCACAGCAGTAATTTCCCTTAGTGGGCAGGAATCATTCCTCATTCTGGAAGGCATCTCTAACCCAAGGGGATTAAAGCCAGGGTAATGGATTGATAGATCTGCTCCCCCTACTTCTCCCCCCGCCCCAAGTCAAAGAGCCATCAGAATATCTTCTACCAAGACTGCCCATTTTGGTTTCTATAATCTCTTCTACATACTCTTAAACAAAGTAAAACCAGAACTGTAGGCAGGCAACTGTCCCAGCCCTACCTTAGTATCTCAAAAGTGCCTCCCACCTTTCCCAGAGTGGGAAAACTGAAAGCATTTCTGGGGAGAGAGGTCTGAATAATGGCTACTTCTAAATCTTCTTATTTTAGCCTGTTAGGCTTAAATTTTTGAGAAACCAGAGATCAACATCTAGTACCCTCAAAATCTTTATGTTGTCGGGGGGTGAGGTTGTTCACTTTTGTTTTTTGTTTGTTAGGTTGTTGTTGTTGTTTACTAATACTGGACACTATTTTATTTCCCAAACATATCTGGTCTAGTTTTAACAGTAGGACTTTATTCAAATAATTTATTTGAATTTTTTAAAGTATTCAATTAACACGTTGCCAAAACCACTGCCTTCTGAATTGGCCCAAAGTGATATATTCTTAGTTCTAGGAAATGCTAGCTATATTTTGAACAGTGGAATTAAGGAACCTTTGCAGTTGTGAAATGTTGTCTGGAAGTATTTGTAAATGCCTCTGTTTCCTTGTATTTTACCTTCTTTATTAGACTCACTGACTGTTATGAATGTGTTTTTTTCCTAATTGGTCAAATCGTTCTTTATTAGGCCTTCAGTTCAGTTCAGTTGCTCAGTCGTGTCCAATTCTTTGTGACCCCATGAATCGCAGCACGCCAGGCCTCCCTGTCCATCATTTATTATTCTATAAACACACAGGAACTATGCTAAATGCTTTCATCAAATATGGCAACTGTCTCTTGTTACAACAAAGATCTGGCCATCAAGCAGGTGTCCAGAGGTGCCATCATCTTAATATTTTCAACACATTTGTGTGTGTGTGTGTGTGTGTGTGTGTGTGTGTGTGCTCAGTTACTTAGTCATGTCTGACTCTGTGCAACTCCATGTGCTGCAGTCCGCCAGGCTCCTCTGCCCATGGAATTTTCCAGGCAGTGGGTTGCCATTTCATACTCCAGGGAATAATTGCCAGCCCAGGGACTGAGCCGGCCTCTCCTGCATCTCCTGCATTGGCAGGCATATTCTTTACTGCTAGCACCACCTAACTAGTGTCAATGAGACACTAGTGTCAGTAACCCTCTATACACTCCCACTGGTTTTACCTACTCTGTCAGACTCATGTCATGCTCCTGGTATATCTTATCAGGAAAAGAACCGTGTTCACTGACCTTCACTGTTTTGTTAAGCTTTTCAACAGCAGACAATCTAGTCTGTATTGGGAAATTTGAAAATTATAAGTGGAGTAAAAAGGCCTGATCCCTGCCTGTGAGTAAAATATGATCTGGTTGGGGAGACAAGAGAGGAATCACTCAAGGAGACAGTAATCAACTTTAGGTTGTGTGATGCAAACTGTAAGCACTGGAGTGGCTCAGAGAATGGAGAGCTGGGTGGGATTTGGAGAAAAGGGGAGAGGAAAATGAGCAGAAGGGGGAAGATCTGTAAGAAAGAGAAGGAATCTGAAAAAGGACAGGACACACGGGTAAAGAAAAACTGGGAACGGATTCTAACCTGTCTTCCTGATAGGTTAGGTAAATTTAAAAATGAATGACATCAATGCACAAGGCAAAGAAGTAAGGAAGGGTAGGGCTGTGGAGAACAAAGAGGCATCGAAGTGGGAAACGAATGACTCAGCTCTTCCTACAAAGGTTGGTGTGATCTTGAAATGGATTTGTTAAAATGGCCCTATCTCAGTATGTAAAATGCATTCTTAAGTGTAGTGAAAAAGCTTCACATTCTTAGTTACAGGCCATACTTGAGATTTGCAACCTAATGGCATATACCTGTTGTGATCCTCATTCATACTCAGTTGTATTGGTGGAATAACATCTCTTCTGAGAGGCTCAGATTTCCGCCATCAGACAAGACCAATGAAATTGACGTCACTGACAAGGAAGTATCTCCGTCAAGGTATTTGCAAGTCTTATATATTGTGATTATTGAGGCTAGACTTGGCACTGTGTCTTTAAAAGATGAGTAGGGAAGCCACTGGCTTCCCCAGAGGCTCAGGTGGTAAAGAGCCTTCCTGCCAATGCAGGAGATGCAAAGAGATGCAGGTTCAAACCCTGGATGGGAAAGATCCCCGGAAGTAGGAAATAGCAATCCACTCCAGTATTCTTGCCCGGGAAATCCCATGGACAGAACAGCCTGGTGGGCTACAGTCCATAGGGTCGCAAAGAGTCAGACAGGGCTGAGGCACACATACACACACAGGATCTGGATATTAGGAGAAGGAAAGGGTATTTCCAGGCACAGGAATAGTGCACGCAAATATGTGGTGATGGGAAAGTGAAAGATGTATTTCAGAATAGACCAGTCTGACTGGAAAAATAGCACAGGACCCTGTACAGACTGATGGTCACCACCAGCATGGAGGAGACGCTGAGAGAACTACACAGAGGGTTCCTGCCATCTAAGTGCTGAAGGAGGTCATCATGTAACAGATAAACCACGCAAGATACCAGAAAACTCACAGTTAACCAAAACAGAAGTATTAACAGCACTCGTGGTAACCTTTCCAAAAGATTTCACAGACTATTCTGTTCTGATGTCATTTTATTTGGTCTTTACAGTAACCCACTGCCATGTGCAGCTCGGCTTTTGTCCTCACCATTAGACAAAAACAAAACCCCAAAGACTGGGAGATTCTGTAAATGTTTGCAAGTCAGAGGCTGTCTCACAACAGGAGCTCCTAGCTTCTACCCCCAGACTCATTCTTCCTCCTCTCACAGCTCTCCTGAACATGGCTGGGTGATTGAACTTGGAGGAAAAATGGTGTGGAAATGGCCTTGGAAACCCCAGTCTCAATAAAGATAAAGCCAGAGATGTCACCAGCCCCTTTGAACAACAAATCCCGAATTTTCCAATCCCTTTCAATGTAACCTTCTGCACACAGATTGTCAAGCTTGTAGGCCAGAGCATAGAAAAGAAGTCCAAAAGTTGTCTCATCAGACCACTGCTTTGCTTCATTTTTGTCTTTTACTCACCTATCATATTTGTGTTTGTTGATGTTCTAATCATGTATTTTTGGTGGAGTCTAAGTAGATGGTCCTCCCGAGTACCTCTTTAAACTTCATTTCGAAGGTTTAAAAATTGTATTCACAGAGTGTTCATCATCCTGCTTTACCTTTGATGAATGATTGTCTGCCACTTCTGACTTCGTGAGCTCCCCTTCTAGCATGAGCTTCATTAGTCAAGATACATGGGTGGTGGAAGAATTTTAAAGGGGCCTTCCATGTTGTCTTTGCATAGGTACTCCATGCAAATAATTATCCTACAGAAATTTTCATTCCTCTTGAGTTAGTCCACTTCTGTGAATAGTAAGCACTGTCAGACTTCATTCCTCATATCCTCCTTTAATTGACTATTCAGGCCAAGGTATTCTACTTACTTTGCTTTTTTGATCAGAACCTCTTGGCCGTTTACATATCTTGAAAGAGACTCATTTTCCCCCAGAGTGCAACAACTGCAATTAGTTTCTTGCTGGTCTATGGGCAATAAGTGAACTTTCCTCCTCGGGCTAATTGTTCACATAAAGTTCTTGTGCGGTGGTTGGTTTCCTTAGGATGACCGAGGCATTGCCTCAAATTGTATCTAAGAAGTGTCCCAGATATACTTGCTTGATATTTGAAGAATTTTTTAAGCAGGCGATATAAAATATTCAGCTCATGTCCCATCAACCTCGTTTATCCCATATGTACTGATTCCCCCGAAATCTCAACTTGTAGGCATTTTTAAGCAAGAAGTCTAGCACAGAAATAAAACATGAGGTACTCATTTCAACTTGAACTAGAACCATGTACTTAACCAGTCTCTCACACACAGAGACACACACACCTATAAAGCAAGGAAAAAATCGCTCTCACCATCCTTAGTGTCTGATGTCACTGTGAACGTTGAGACAGCAGCACCACCCCCAGCACAGGGTCTCCCTGAGCCAGTTGCAGAGCTTGGGGCTTCATTTATTTGATCCTCTGGATGAAAGCTTTAGTCATCTTGTCAAAGCTTGAAGGCTTTAACACCGATAGTTCAGTACTGCCGTATTTCCCCTCAGTGAACAAAATTATTTTCAACCTCTGCCTTCTGTCTGTGGTGAGTCGAACATAAGGCCTTCTGCCCCGGCAAGCTTTATAGAATGCTTTGTGGACTCAAAGCTTCTATGTCTGTCTGACCTAGAAGAGCCTAAAATGTTGAAGCAGAACCATGTGGAAATCTTCGTTTATGGTTCTAAGGCTGAGAAAGTCACTTTCAGAAAGAATTAGAGCAACAACTGAGCAATTAGGACACCACTTAGCACAACCATATTTCATATTTTCATATTTTAGTTGTGCAGTCATACTTAACCCTTTGTGACCCCATGGACTGTAGCCCACTAGGCTCCTTTATCCAGGGGATTATCCAGACAAGAGTACTGGAATGGGTAGCCATTCCCTTCTCCAGGGGATCTTTCCAACCCAGGGATCGAACCCAGGTCTCCTGCCTTGCAGGCAGATTCTTTACCAACTGAGCCAGCAGGGAAGACTCTTCAAAGGGCTCTCATTTCATTGGCTCTTGTGAGCTTCACACCATTTAACAATGTGAATGGGTAGTGGGTAGGCTGTGGGTTGGGAAGTCAAGACAAGTCCTACAACTAATCTGTCAGGTCAGCCTGTGACAGGTCCCCTGATGTGACCCTGCAGCCAGGGTTCTCTCTGCTTTCCCTTATGTGGTCCAGAGTGAAGCAAATTAAGGTGAAATCTTGAGACACTGCTGTGTTCTTAGAACTCCTAAGATTAATTAGAGTAAGGTTGGCAGAGATCGTAAGATCATAACCCAGAGTTGTGTTGATACAGTAGAGTAGCTTTGCAGGGAACCTTAGCTATTCAGTGTATCTGTCTACATGGACCAAATTCATTTTCAGTTAATTTTTTTTAATATTTATTTATTTGGTGCTGGAGATGGTGTGAAGGAAAGGGAACCCTCTTACACTGTTGGTGGGAATGCAAACTAGTACAGCCACTATGGAGAACAGGGTGGAGAGTCCTTAAAAAACTGGAAGTAGAACTGGCTTATGACCCAGCAATCCCCCTGCTGGGCATATACACCAAGGAAATCAGAATTGAAAGAGCCATGTATATCCCAATGTTCATTGCAGCACTGTTTACAATGTCTGGTACATGGAAGCAGTCTAGATGTCCATTGGCAGATGAATGGATAAGAAAATTGTGGTACATATACACAATGGAGTATTACTCAGCTATAAAAAAGTACATTTGAGTCAGTTCTAATGAGGTGAATGAAACTGGAGCCTATTATACAGAGTGAAGTAAGTCAGAAAGAAAAGCACCAATACAGTATATTAATGCATATATATGGAATTTAGAAAGATGGTAATGACGATTCTATATGCAAGACAGCAAAAAGACACAGATGTAAAGAATAGCCTTTTGGACTCTGTGGGAGAAGGCGAGGGTGGGATGACTTGAGAGAATAGCACTGAAACATGTATATTACCATATATGAAATAGATCACCAGTTCAAGTTAGATGCATGAAGCAGGGCATTCAAAACTGGTGTACTGGGACAACCCACAGGGATGAGACGGGGAGGGAGGTGGAAGGGGGGTTAGGACAGGGAAGACACATGTACACCCATGGCTGACTCATGTCAATGTATGGCAAAAACCACCACAATATTGTAAAGTAATCAGCTTCCAATTAAAATAAATTACTTAATTAAATATATATATATTTATGTATTTGGCCGTGCCAGGTCTTAGTTGCGGCATGCAAACTCTGAGTTGCAGCATGTGGGATCTAGTTCCCTGACCAGGGATCGAACCTGGGCCCACTGCATTAGGAATGTGGAGTGTTAGCCACTAGACCACCAGAGAAGTCTCACATCTGCCATTGATTTGATCCATGCTCCTTATTGATGTCATGACATGTTTTATTTGGTTCAAAATAGATGTGCTTCTTTATCAATGTGTGACAGTTAAGTCTGTAATTCACCAAGATTTATTGAACATTTGTGCCCAGGTTTACTGGATTTGTTGAGATATAAAACTAAAGCATAAAATCTATCTAGTTCTTGCCCTCAAGGAGCTTATTGCCTACACAGAGTGTGATTGAAGAATTCACATTTAAAAAAAAAAAAAAAAGCTTCCATAGGTTAGAAAACAGAGACCAGAAAGAAGTGGAGTTTGCAGAGAAGGCTTCCTGGAAGAGAAACATCTCACCAAAACCTTGTAAGATGAACAGGATTTGAGCTGGTGGTTGGTGAATATAATAGTGAGGCCAAGCAAACAACTATAGATTCCACACACAAAAAATCTCAGTAGCTTAACAACATAGTTTATTTCTTGCTCACATCACAGTCCAATAAACATTTCCTGTGAGACTGGAGAAATCCCCGCTCCTAGCAGTGACTCTGGAACCAGGCTGCTCCCATCCAGAAGCTCATCAGTCCTTTAAGCTCCCCCAGTCCTCCACTGGGCACTCTGTATCCAGCCAACCAGCCTAGGAGGAGGGGTGCTCTATACAAGAGCTCAACAGAAGTTTTTATCACCTAAAAACCACAGGGGGCCAGGTTTAGAAGTAGCATATATTCTTTCTTCCTACACCTAACTGCAGAGGAGCCTGGGAAACATAATCTAGTTCTATTCTCAGAAAAAATAAATAGGATGACCCAAATACATAGTGCTGTCTCTGTTTTCTGAAGGAAGGATGAAGAAGACAAGGGTGGCAGAGCAAGAGAAAGTCAAATTCAGCTTGGACAATTTTCTGGTTTGGTTTGACTAAATTTGATGAACTTGTCACAAATTCTGAGCTTTGATCTTGGTGGGAACAAAAGAAGGTTCATTCTTCAGTTCAGTTCAGTCGCTCAGTCATGTCTGACTCTTTGTGACCCCATGAATCCCAGCACGCCAGGCCTCCCTGTCCATCACCATCTCCCAGAGTTCACTCAGACTCACATCCATCGAGTAAGTGATGCCATCCAGCCATCTCATCCTCTGTCGTCCCCTTCTCCTCCTGCCCCCAATCCCTCCCAGCATCAGAGTCTTTTCCAATGAGTCAACTCTTCGCATGAGGTGGCCAAAGGACTGGAGCTTCAGCTTCAGCATCATTGCCTCCAAAGAAATCCCACGGCCGATCTCCTTCAGAACGGACTGGTTGGATCTCCTTGCAGTCCAAGGGACTCTCAAGAGTCTTCTCCAACACCACAGTTCAAAAGCATCAATTCTTTGGGGCTCAGCTTTCTTTACAGTCCAACTCTCACATCCATACATGACTACTGGGAAAAACCATAGCCTTGACTAGATGGACCTTAGTCAGCAAAGTTCATTCTTAGCAAGTATTATATCACTAGCCATCCACTCATCATTTTCCTGGGATGACAGTCGTAGCTAGATTTGATTATCTTTGTTTTCTCAGCACTTATAAACCAAGACATAACTTTTTAAAAATAGAATTCACTTTTTTAGAGCAGTTTCAGGTTCACAGAAAAATTAAACAGAATCCTTATACCCTGAAACCAATCGGTCTGATACTCTAATAGTGGAAACATGCTATTATACTTTTGCCCAAACTCAGACTATGTCCAACAGTGAGAGTGAGCCCTAATGTAAACTCGTTTTTAGGTGATAATGATTTGTCAACCCGGGTTCATTAATTGTAACAGTTGGTGCAGGGCCTTGATAGTGGGAGAGGTTTAGGGGGTGGCTAGAGGAGGCTGGGGGTAAATGGGAAATCTGTATCAGTACCTAACTTTTTATGGCTGTGCTGTACTGGTTATTAGATTTATTCTAGGCTCATGGATCTTGTCTGCTCACAGCCTCTTCACTAACGATATATTCCTCCTGATTGTCCTCTAGCAAGCAGCATAAATTGGCAACTCAGGGAATAAATCCAGTTCAAAGTCATTTGGCCCACACTGTGTCTTTATTTTAAAATAAATTAATATTGAGTGCGTTTAGGTAGGACATACTGTCTTTAGTTAACCTTTGTTTCCCTAGAACCTGTATAATCTAACACCTGACCTAACTTACCAACTTATGTCACCCACTTGTTCCCTGATGATATATGAGTTTGTGACCCTTGTTTTTGAGGTTTTTATTTAGTAGATCATAAATAACAGTCAAGTTCCAAAGTCCCCATCACACAGAAACTCCAATTTCATGAAACTCACCAGCTCTACAGGAATGAAGTCACAGAATATTTTTGAAGAATAATCCTAAAGAGGTCCAAGAGATCTACAGACATAACAGAATTCTTACCATTTGAAAGAAGGATCATGGTTCACTCTGACAATTAACAAAAGCAATGGACCATCTTCTCATGATGATACTCATACACAAAACATTTTGCAGATAATTTCATGGAGTTCTTTGATCCTCTGAAACAAGTCTGTATACCGCCCCTGTGGTAAAGTGATTGATAGCCCCATTTAGGCTTCTTGGGATAGTGATGAAAAGAATGGACATTGAAGTCAGACAAAGAAGAACTAAATCTAGCATTTTCTAGGTAGGCAACCTGGAGTTAGTCATTGGACCTCTGAACGTCTATTTCCTGACATGTATTAAGTAAGTGAAAGTTGCTCAGTAGTCATGTCTGACTCTTTGCGGCCCCATGGACTATACAGTCCATGGAATTCTCCAAGCCAGAATACTGGAGTGGGTAACCTTCCCCTTCTCCAGGGGATCTTCCCAACCCAGGGACCAAACCCAGGTCTCCCACATTGCAGGCAAATTCTTTACCAGCTGAGCCACCAAGGAAGCCCAAGAATACTGGAGTGGGTAGCCTATCCCTTCTCCAGAGGATCTTCCTGACCTAGGAATCGAACTAGGGTCTCCTGCATTGCAGGAGGTTTCTTTACCAACTGAGCTATCAGGGAAGCCCTGACATGTAATAGGTGCAAAATAAATCCTGAATAAATTAATAAGTGAGGAGAAAAACAGCTTTCTCAGTAAACTTTTAGGAAAATAGTGGTGGTGGTGGAGGTGGGAGAGCTCTTCACTCACTCTGCCTTGCCCTGAAGGCTCAAGCTTTGAGAGGATCAGAAGGCGCTTAAAAGAGAAGACAAATGACCTTACCTGTCTTTCCCTCAATCACAATTCTTGGTCAACTGGCCCATCTAGCTTATGATGTTTCTGAGTGCCTTCTGAGTCTTGAAAGAAAGGACATATCAGTCTGAATGCTTATCATTTCTAATTTGCATTTAAATTCCTTGGAAATGGGCCTTTACTGTTTAGAATATACTGTAACTTTTTTTTTTATTAAATAGTCATGTGATTAAATACCTCACACTGTTCTCTAGTCATGTAATGTTACAGTAAGTTTCTTAGAATCTCTTCTTGAGGAGCTCCCATTCTCACTGTTACCCACACAGTGAAATCATCTCAGCTGGTCATTAAGCTCTGCTTCCTTCCGGCCCTAGTGACATCAGATATGTGTAATCTCTCCAAGTTCTAGAAGCTCCATTTAGTGGCTACCTAGCAAGATAACTTAATAGACTTACTGTGCAGAAGTAACTTGGCCCTTTCTGATCCCAATAGGTAATTATAAGTGGACAGTTGTTAGAGCAGTTGGGAAATGGACTTTTCTGCTTAGTTGAGAATTGCCTTATAGACCACATATATGATGCCAATTTTCAGAGAATTGAAATGCACATAAACAAAGCAAAATATTTTAATCGCTTTGATTTAAAGGGCACTTTACAGCCTACTGGTTAATGTCAGCTACACAGTTCGGTCCTCTCAGTACTGGAGATTTAGCTGATGCCATGTTTGCACTTAAGATACTTGCTGCAAGTTTATTTTGATCATTTACCTCTGTCTAATAAAATTAAAGAGCAGACTGTGGCAGGGGAAAGAAAGCAGTATTTCAGTTTTCTGGTTGCTAGGGCTATAGATGGAGAGAATTTTATGACTACTTTCCAAAGCTTATATCCCACAAGAAGGTTCATTTTTAATACAGAAATAATAAAAATGTAGGTGGCCTCAACAGCTGTAATTTTTATAAATTAAATACAGAGATGCCTTCTGCCAACATTTGAAACTGGCATTCTGCGCAGCCAAAAGCTCTGATCTTCGCTGTTCTCTAATTTGGGATTTTAGCTACTATTTCCAGGGTATTAACCTCCACATCTGGACTCCTAGTGATACCACATCAGGCTGTCCTACTGCTTCAGTATCGATCAGCAGCAGCCTCTTCCCCCACAGGTGATAAATTTATTAGTAACTATCCAGGCTGCCCCAGCTTTAGGCAATTGCCTTCTTAAGAATTATAGTATTTATTCATCGGAGGATAATAAGACAAGAAAAGAAGTCAAATACTTTCGCCCGTTAATTTGCAACTGTTTCATATAGAGCTATGCTTCACAGAGAAAAGAGTCTGCAGTTCAGATATAATGTCCCTACTTTGCATAAGACACTGTGAATAATTTTTTTTTTACAAGATGCACTTTATTTATGAGCAGTTTCCTCCATAGAAAGAGCTGGTTAGGGCTTAATGCTGATGAATGGAGACAGCCCCATTCACACTTCCAGGTTATGGTCTGTCAGTGCTTTCATTATATGCACTAATTTACAAGGATTTATTTATTTTCTTACAAATGTAAAAATGTGCTCCAAGCTAAACATGCTGTCTGGGCGCCTGAGTGCAGTGCTTTCCTTGGTGGGGATGGGGTTGGGTGGGAACTCAGCTGTGTTGAGTTGTTCTTCCCACCTCCACCCCCACCCACCCCACATCACTGCCTAACCTTGTGGTAATAGCACAGATCTCTACATTTTTGCTTGCTCTAAAAAAGAATGCTGGTTAACATTTTAAACCCTGGAAGCTATTTGCTCAGTGCCCGTTGAAATCCATTCTCATTCAAAGACTGTGCCTTCCATTGTGTCTTAAGTGCTAATGAAAACCCTGTCGTAAGCACAGCAAGGGACATGACCCTTGGAACAAATTATGCCCACAACATTGGGTAACAAATTTTGGAAAGCTGGGTATAACTATATCAAAATCTGAAAGTCATATTGAAGCTGCGAGATCTTGCTGGCCCCAGATGGCTTTATGTGATCTGAAATCACTCACATCCCCATCTCCAAAGAATAAAACTTAAGATATACTGGGCATGAGCCACCGCCTCCCACTCAGTCTAACAAACCAAAGTAGATCATACTACATCTTCAGCATCCCTGGGCTATGAGAATACTCGTTATGTGAGATGACCCCTCCCACCAAGTAATGGCAGAAATAATTCTCTTTTTTTCTTGCCTGTGACTTCATTTGGTTTTTAACCTCAGTGAAAATTAAAAACCCCTTAAACTTCGCCAGTGAAGAGTTTGTAAAACTAATTGTTGGGGGAATTTGTGTGTGGGGGGGTTGGTTGGTGTAGGAAAATGAGAGGAAATGAAACTATGCACATATAAAAGATGCCTAGATGCATAAAAAAAACTATCACACAGTCCCTCAAAACCCTTTCTACTGTTTCTTTTTCAACTCCAAATGTCAGTATAACCCAATTAAATTTAATTAAAGAACCTCCAAAAAAGGAGTATTTTGGAATTTGGACAGTGATAAAAGAAATTGCTACACAAATATATGAAAGGAGAATATCCTACAAACTGTCAGCCAAATAAGCCCCGGAGGCCAACAGTGAGTATTTAATAAGCCTCATCTGCAGAGTTCAGCTGAGATGTACAGAGAGAGAGCAGTTCAGTGTTTCGAAGCTCACAAAAGTTAAAACCGGGAAAACAATGTACCAAGATTATCCTCCCCAGAGCAGAACAAACGCCACCCTCTGATGGGGATGAAGAGTGTAGTAGTCAAGAAACAGAATTGTCCTCCCTGATGTCAGCATAAAGACATATGTTCCTGTATTGCTAGTTTCTATAGGAATACATTTATTTCTCTATACCTTTTGGGAATCTTTCAGTTTTCAGGGATTTGATTCTTCAAGTTTATCACCTCTCAGTTAGAGCGACACTGAGTCTTACTGTCCATGTACATGGGTTCTTTGTCTTTTGATTCTTATAGAACTTGCACAGTGTTTGATGTGATTTCATAGACTTCAAGCATATCTCCTCTTAGCCTTTCTCTCTCCAGACTTGATTCTTGATCTCTCAGTCCATCCTTTTATGACAGCCAAATTTCCAAGTTCACATTCAGTGATATTGAATACAGAAGCCATAGATGGTGATCCCAAATCATAGCCCTGCCACACACCAGAGCAAGCATTCAAGAAACTGATTTTGACAAAACACAAAAATAAAAAGCAAAGATACTCCTTGGTTCATCTTCAGTCCAAATATTCTGGAGATGAAAGAAATGTTCATGTACCATCATCCTTTGACCTGCACCAGTCTTGAAAGTATTTTGTTAAAAAAAAAAAACAAAAAAAACCCTCCTTAAATGTCTTTGTTGAAAGTGAAAATGTGACTCACTCAGTTGTGTCCAACTCTTTGTGACCCCATGGACTGTAGCCCACCAGGCTCTTCTGTCCATGGAATTCTCCAGGCAAGAATACTGGAGTGGGTAGCCATTCCCTTCTCCAGGGGATCTTCCTGACCCAGGGATGGAACCTGGGTCTCCCGCACTGCAGGCAGATTCTTTACCATCTGAGCCCCCAGGGAAGCCCATAAGGGAACTATGGTCTGTCAAGGTCTTTATGCCTCTAAAAATAATTATTGACATGGAATTCCCCTTGTCTGGATGTGCCGGTTTCTTTGGTGAACTCACCAAAACATAAATGACTTTAGAGGCATTCAGGGAAAGTTGAAATGAATCTGTAACTTCTATAGACCTTAAGGATTAATACTTCATGAGGAACATCAGGATTAATCAAAGTACATCATAAAGTCAAGCCTTAATATTAACCTCCTGCCAAAGAATTAGCTCATCTAAAAGCACTTTATTAAGCTGGGTTTATAAACTGTCTTTAGATGAGTTCACTCTTTGCCAGGAAAGTTATTGTGAGTGTGTGTGTGTGTACATACGCACGCATGAGCACTGAAGGGATATGCTTGTTATCACAGATCTTCCTAACTTTAACATACAGTCTGAGTTTCACAGGGTCTAAATAAAGGAGAGATAGGAAAAGATAGGCAAAGACTAAATTGTAGACTAGTTTTAAAGTAATATCATGTGGTTATTTTCAAAGTACCAAGGGAAACAGGAGTTGAACAATATGTTGTTTATCAGTGTCTGACTCCCTTTAAATGCATTGCTTTATTAGATCTGTATAACAGCCTAGGTATAGAATAACCAACTCATGCCAGTTTGTCCAGGATTGTCCCACTTTTAAAGCTAAACCCTGCCTCGTGTGTGCATGCCCGCTCAGTCACTTCAGTCACATCCGACTCTTTGCGATGCCATGAACTGTAGCCTGCCAGTCTTCTCTATCCACGGGTATTCTCCAGGCAAGAATACTCAAGTGGGTTGCCGTGCCCTCCTCCAGGGCATCTTCCCAACCCAGGTCTCAAACCGGCACCTCTTATTTCTCCTGCATTTGCAGGTGAGTTCTTTACCGCTAACTCCACCTGGGAAGCCCGAACCCTGCCTCAGTCCGAAACAAACCAGGACAGCTGGCTAAAGCTGGTCACTTTAGCCAAGGAAGGCAGTAAAGGGTGTTTTGAGACCAATTTCCAGCATGGCGAGAACGGCCACCACCACCACCAAGCAATTCTACACCAGTTGGGTGTACAACAATTTCACTCAATTCTGACATGATCTACCAGTAAATAGCATCAGATCCCACAGGTTAAGGTGTTGGTCCTGCAAAGCTGCCTCCTCACCATTCAGAGGCCAGTCACAAGTCCAGGTTGTCACCTGTGTTTCTGATAGAATTGCTATGGATAGGAGGGCCCAACGCCTCCCTTCTTGGGTTCCATTAATTTGCTAGAGCAGGTAACAGAACTCAGAGAAACATTTTATTCATTAGATCACTTGTTCATTATAAAAAGATGTAACTCAGGAACAGCCAGAGATGCATAAGGCAAGGTATAGGGAAAGAGTGAGGAAGCTTCCATGCTCTCGCTAGGTGTGCCATTCTCCCCAAATCTCCATGTTCACCAACCTGGAAACTCTCCAAACTATGTCCTTTTGGGTGTTTATGGAGGCTTCATAATCAGTTCAGTTCAGTTGTGTCCAACTCTTTGCAACTCCATGAGTCGCACGCCAGGCCTCCCTGTCCATCACCAACTCCCGGAGTTTACTCAAACTCAGGTCCATTGAGTTGGTGATGCCATCCAGCCATCTCATCCTCTGTCGTCTCCTCCTCCTGCCCTCATTCCTTCCCAGCATCAGGGTCTTTTCCATTGAGTCAACTCTTCACATCAGGTGGCCAAAGTATTGGAGTTTCAGCTTCANGGCGTGTGAACTCAGTCTCCAGCCCCTAGGTCAGGAGGTGGCCTTCAAAGTCTTCCACTGAGCTTTCTTCCTTGACTCATAGTATAGCCCCTCCAGTAGGTCTCCAGTAACATGCTCAGATAAGAGCAACCCAGTGGCAACCATCAGTACTATGAAACGCTTTCTGGAGAATTGTCGTTCATGGAAGTAAAGAGACCTGAGTCCTCGGAGACTGGTCACATTTCTGTCTCTCACTACGGGAAATTCTAAGAGTTTTAGGAGCTCTGTGCTAGGAAAGGGAACAGAGACCAAAATTTCCTTATTATATAAATCACAATCTCACAGGCAGATAATCTTTTCCATATTTTACCAAATAGGAGGCTGAAATTTTCCAAGACAAATGACTCAAAGTCACACAACAGTTGTAAGTGGTGCATTCAGTGTTAGAACCCAAGCCTTCTAACTGCCTTTATATAGTTTCCAAGAAACCAGACTTTAATTAACTCAGTGTGTAAAACTACTGTGAGAATTTTATTGACTTTTATGTTTTCTAGAAGCTTAACCATTCCTTTTGTAACACCATAATTTTGCTCTCCAGCCCCCTCTTAACAGATAATACAGAAAGAAAGAAAAAAAGTCAGCCCAGTTTATCAGAATTATTACAGACTCTGTTAACTGACTGTGAATTGATGAAAATAATTTTAATGCTTTCCAAGTCAGTTATTTCTAACATAACTATGAAAATAAGCAGTGGCCCATGCATCTGCACTCTGAGAGCAATGTAACCTACACTGCCTCCCCTGTTTTTTCCCATCTGTCTTAAAGAGGAATTTCTTTTTTCTGTTTGTGGGGCAGAGCAAGTATCAGAAGAGTGAGTGGCAATGTAAAACTGGACAATGAAATGATGAGACTTGGCTTGATCTCCACGTGTTACACTTTGTCCTTTCTTCTCGATACACGAAGAAGTGAATGTGTGTCCACACAAACCTCTCCCATTACTGTCCTGTCCGTGCTGAGCAAAATTGAACCCATATGTCTTTAAAATGCCTTTTCATTTTGATGGCTTCTTTGAACATACTGATCTTGGTGCAAATGTGGCCCTTTGGACTACTAATGCCCATTTGCTCTTCCCCAACAGGCATCACAGTTGATAGGCACGGATTCATTTACTTTGTGGATGGGACCATGATTCGGAGAATTGATGAGAATGCTGTGATCACAACCGTCATTGGCTCAAACGGTCTAACTTCCACACAGCCACTGAGCTGTGACTCAGGAATGGACATCACTCAGGTAGGCACCACTGGTTTTCAAGTGCTATCACCATTTGGCATCATGGAAATGGATAACAATTTTCTCATACAGAAATTAGGTAGAAAGGAAGCCTGGCGTATCCGTTATAACACCAGATAGCAGAAGTTTCTCTTGATATAAGTGACTTTCTTCCTCCTCTGAAAAACTCCAGTTGAGAGAAAAGAGAAAACTAGGATGGGAGTAATGCTAGGCGGATTGCTGGCATGAAAATTAAAGTACAAGTTTGAATCAATTAGAGGGTAAGACCAATGTCACTTGTTGAATTATTTTCCAAGATATCTAATTTTATTCTTTTTGAATAATACAGTAACTCCCATTTGGAAAAGCGCTAATTACTAAAGTCTTTAGAAATCTTTTTTAATGAATATATGAGCATGACTTCTTATTCATGTGTATGTAAATAGCTATTTCTAGAGCGTTATTTTCCTTTTTTAAGTAAAAGCAACATTCCCTCTGAGATCTATTTTACATTTATTTAGGAAAGCTTTTTTGCCAGTGAGAATAAAAGGGAAATTCAATGTAGTTCCCATCTGAGTCCAAAATTCTGATTTTACAAGAATTCTAGAAAATCAGGATTAGACAGGTGGAGA
>SJYA01005647.1:3214813-3249353 GCA_006410615.1 Neotragus moschatus | reverse complement strand
GTGAGAAATCGGAAAGCAGAAAGGCTAAGAGCCGACATCTGAAAATGGGGTTATTGATAGTTTCTTTCTCAAATGATTACTCTAAGCATATAAAGTAATAATCCATGTAAAGAGCCTGACACATAGGAAGCACTCAATAAACAGTAGTTACTTTTATTAAAGGCTCAGATGAGTGGGCCTGTAATTTTATAGATGTTATTGATTAGGACCAGTTGAAAGGAAGGGGCAGCACCTATTTATATTTTAAAAGTAGGTCGATTTAAAGAAAAATATTAAGTCAATAGTAGTGCAAGTAGTGGACAGCTAAGGCAAAATTCATGAACCTGTGATGTGCACAAGTGAAGTCTGGGAAGCAGAGCTGAAAGGGAACTATTTTGTATGGTAACTGGACTAGATCCCTAAAGGTTTGTGACTTTTAAACCACTTTTCATGTTAACACCATTTCCTCCCCCTTACTTTGTCCAGACCCTGGTCTGAGTATCTTACATCCCCATCTCAATCAATCCACACAATCTCTGTAAAAGGTAGGTAGACTATCATTAGCTTCTTTTTCTTGTGGCAGATGAAGAAACCAGAGACTCATAGGAGATACCTCATTTGCCAGGATTACACACTAATATGCCTGGAGAATCCTCAGGACAGAGGAGCCTGGTGGGCTACAGTTCATAGGGTCACAAAAAGTCAGACACGACTGAGCAACTGAGCATGCCAGCCTTGAAACTGTTGAGGAGAGCCCCAGTTAACTAATTATGGTCTGTGTCCACAGTGTGGGATGAAGTTTATCATTGAGAAATTTTCTAGTTTGGTCTAATCACAGGCTCATATTCAGATATTGCTGTTACACATGGATTTTTCCCTATAAAAGCCTGCTGCCTTATAAACTACCACTTGGGTCAAACTTAGCTTGTTCTTTAAGCCAACCACAGGACTGACCTGAGAGCCAAGTGCCTTCAAGGCAAATTTTCAGTTAGCAGAGGAAGACGTGGTGTTGTCAAGGCTTGACATCCAGACCGAGGGCTCCTTTCTGCTCAGGGTTATTTCTCAGGGGAGGTTGTTGGGAGATGGGCATATTCCACCAGCTGGCGGCTACACCAGTGACCTTTACTGCTAGCTTAGCTTAAATACATTTTGACATTTCAAACAAATTAATGTATTTTTACACGGTAGGGCAATGACCACAAATTAGGCCAAATGGTTTGCCTGCAAGCTGGGTCACAGTGCAAAGATCCCAGAACCTCACGACTGTCCCTTCAGCTCTTTCTGCTGCTAACACCCCCAAAGAAATGTTTCTTTCTGTCCACTTGGACAAATGCCGACAGCTCTCATGGGTGAACCTTAGCCCCACCTCAGTAGTATGTAATTCTGGGGTTTCTCTGCAACTAACAGATGCTAATTCTGACTGCCGGAGTCAGTGCAAAGCCTCCATCTTCTATGTTAGGTTTGTATGTTGTGGAAATGCCTTGGTAAAAACCACCAGTTCCTTGAAAAAATTACCTGGAAATGGAGTATTTAACATGAGAAAGATATAAAAGGAACTAACAACCTAAGAGAGGTGAAAAGGTTCAGTTTCTGAAAACACAGGCCCCAGACTACTAAGTTGCCACACATCTTTCATCTGAGGAGATTTCAGAGACTAGCTGCCCAGCCAAATCAAATGGGAATTAAAGGGATTCTGTTTAGCTGGTACAGAAAGTGTCTCAGAAGCACAAACGCCACTTTAGTCACAGGAAACTGCCAGAGGGAGACTTATTTGATGGAACAAAAGACAAACAGAGTAACTGGTGTATTTTTGAGGTGATATTAAACCTAATAAATATGACACCAATAGTGTTGACTTAAATCAGATGGGGCGAACTGGAGAATTTAACAGCCCATCTTCCAACTCCCAGCCTTTATTTCAGAGGCGGCCCTGACAGCAGAGAACAGAGTCCAAAACATGTCCTTCTCTGACTTCTGCCAGGTGTGTACCGTCCCTCGCCTCTGCCCTGGCCTCAGCTCTCGGAGTGGGGATAATTAGAACGTCATTTCTGCCAGCTTTGTTTTTTCTGGGTCGCTGACTTCAGACTTGATCCAAATAGGAGTGTTGGACTGAAATAAATTCATTTCCTCTTCCTCGGCCAACGCCGGCTTATTTCCTGGGGGACCATGCTCCATAGGCCCAGTGCACACAAACAGCTTCAGTACCAGCCCGATGGTGTATATGGAGGTCCAGAGTGGGGGCCCACGGCGGAAGTGCACCACCTCCCTCTTCTCCCTCTTAGTTGACAGGGCACTGACATGCAAGGGCCTCAGACAGACGTGCAGAGGAACACATCACAGCAAACTGCTCTGGGATCTGTTCAGGCTGATGTTTAATGTTCATCCGATGGCCTCAGTCTGAAAGGCTCTGTAGAACATGCATAACACAAGCTCAGCTTTATACTCCATTAGCATTCAAATTCCTAGCTGCCCAGAGGCATATGGTACTGACCAGAGAAGGCCAGCCCATGTCGAGACTGAGGGCATGTAGAGACAGGAGCACAGGTTGAGGCTTCTGGGTGTCTAGGGGAGATGCTCAGACACAGGGGGCAGAGAGCCCCAGGTGGTGCAAGAGGGGAGGAGGTCAGAGACAACCTTTGTCTTCTTTACAATGTCACCAGTTGCCCTCCAATAAGATACAGAATTAGAGGGAGATTTATCTCAGACTGGCCTTTGTCCACTTCATTACTGAGTGGAAGGCCTCTTCCAACTGGGAGATAGTGGGCCTCAGAATGCGATAACAGCCCATATCTTGTTTTCAGACTTTCAGATTCAATGAGAAAAACAAAGCTTTCCTTGGACTTTCACTCAAGGCAGAAGGAAGAGCAGCTAGATCACTACTACTGTATTGGCCAGGAATGAGGCCCACTCTTCTGCCTTGTCTAGCCATAAGACAAGAGAAATAAAGTACAAAATAAGTGAGTGGTGGAGTTGAGAGTGCACATAATGTAACGTTGTTCTCTGAGAAGCGCCCCGTGGTGAACAACAGCTGGTGGGGAAATGTCAGGGTAGGCACTGGGCTGACTCTTGTGTGGAAAAAGGAACTAGGGTAGACCTGTGTTTGCTTGCCTGTGTGTCCCCAGTGCCCAGCACACCAGACCTCCCTGCCCACACACACACACACATACACACACACACACACACACCAGTCCTTTTGCTTCTAACTCCAGCGCCCAGCACACCAGACCACCCCCCACCACATACACACACTCACATACACACTCACACACACAGTCACATGCACACACCAGTCCTTTTGCTCCTAACTCCTTGATGTGTCTCAGGCTCCTGCAGTGGCCCAGGTGAGGGATGACAATGGCCTGAATTCGGTTGGCAACAGTGAGGATGGGGAGAATTTGAGATGAATTTGAGATGTATTAAGGAGACCATGCTCTGAAAAGGGTCTTTCTGGAATTATAGGGAGAAAATAATTCACAGTATGTTGGAAATCCATAAATGGTAAATGTGTTTAGCAGAACAATTAATCAGCTGTCCTTCCCAGCTTCGCCAGATAACACCAACATTGCTGGAATACAAGGGATGGAGCTGTTGTGAGGGGTGGGAGACCAAGAAGCCAATTTTTCTTTCAAAATAAAACTGCCCCAGAAAGATATTGTAACCTAATGGTGTGTGTTCTGTTCTTTTTGCAGGTGCGATTAGAGTGGCCAACAGACCTTGCCGTCAATCCCATGGACAATTCACTGTATGTCTTGGATAACAACATTGTGCTGCAAATTTCTGAGAACCGGCGAGTGCGGATCATTGCAGGGCGCCCCATTCACTGCCAGGTGCCAGGCATCGATCATTTCTTGGTCAGCAAGGTAGCAATTCACTCCACTCTAGAGTCAGCAAGGGCCATCAGCGTCTCCCACAGCGGGCTGCTCTTCATAGCCGAAACAGATGAGAGGAAAGTAAACCGCATTCAGCAAGTTACCACCAATGGGGAGATCTCCATCATAGCTGGAGCCCCCACTGACTGTGACTGCAAAATTGATCCCAACTGTGACTGTTTTTCAGGTATGACCTTTTTAGCAATTCACCGGCTCCCCTTCTCTGTTTACAAAAGAAAAATGGGCATCGGAAAAGTCAAAAAAATAACAAAAGTAGTCCTTGTAAACATTGGTATGAGGCAGTGGAGAAAGGAATGAATTGGCGGTCAGACAGCTTAGTATCTAGTCCTGGCTCTGCAGTTGAGTCACTGAGTGACCCTAGGAAAGCCAGAAAACCTCTTCATGACTCATTCCACCTGCTGAGTAGAGTGATCACGTGTCTCAGTTACATCACCTCACTGATTTGAAGATAAACTAGTATAATAAAAGTTTGGGTGCTCAAGGAGTTAGGACCACTATCCAAATGTGACATCCCCATATTTTTTGTACTTTAGAGAAAGGATAGCTAGGTAAAACCTACACTTACTGATTTGGGTAAGGAAAAAATTACTTCTACTAAGTGACTGGTTTCCAGATTAATAATATGAGCTACTTGAAGCCCAAAGTGACTAGGAGCAGACTGCTTTGGGGGTCCATGGACAAAATTAAATCTCACAATGGAGGGTTCTCAAGACATCAGTCTTCTACTTACGTTTTTTTTTTTAATTCAAATTTTTTTTCATAACCAATAGTGCCCTTTACTTCCAATTGATAAGGAGGTGGGGAGCAGAAAGAGCCTTTGCCCCAAAACACAGAGTGGATATTTCAGATAGTAAACAGTCCTGTAAATGTCAATAGATGTATTTATTGCTGGAATGTGGAAATCCCTCCATGCAACATGCAGCCCTATTAAACTGCTCATCTGGGCCCAAATGGTTCTTTTAACCTTTGTCTTTCCTTGGGACAGAGGAGTCAGGAGTGAGCAACTTGGTCGATAGGACTTTTAATCAATATTTCCAGTGTTTTCCTGGACAATTAGTTTTATAGTTATTTTGCTAATTGGTATCTTTCTTTCAAGGCAAAACTGGAATATTTATTCTGGTTATCAAATTTGATGTTCTGAGTCATTGTTGCACTTACAGACTTAGTGTACTTTGACAAAGTAACAATGAGAATTAACAAAAGAAAGGTTCTCTGGGCAGAGAAGGAATGGAAAGCCCTGACATAGATCCTATGAGCATGGACAGACATAAGTCTCGTGGATTTCCAGCTAGATTTGGGGTGGCTGTTATTATTTGCTGTTTTTGTATCCAGCAATACAATAGATACGGAACAGCAGGATTGAAGATTTCACAAAATTGGTGTTCACTGAGATCATTGCATCTTCTGTTCATCTTCAGTGGTGCTGACTCAAAAATTGTGAATAATGGACTTCAAATATCCAATTGGGGCACATGGAAAGTGTTGGTTCACTGATTGTTCCCTTTAAAATGACTCTTGGGAGGGAGATAAATTCTCTTTTTTTTTTCTTTTTTTAAGTTTAATTTTTAATTGGAGGAAAATTGCTTTACAATGTTGTATAAAATGATTCTTGATATTTAGACTTTTTTTTTATTAGGTATGTTTCTAAAATGCTGTGATGACAGCTATTAAAATCAGGGTCTTCCTTCCACAGGCGATGGTGGCTACGCCAAAGATGCCAAGATGAAAGCCCCTTCCTCCTTAGCAGTGTCCCCTGATGGTACTCTCTATGTCGCAGACCTTGGGAATGTTCGAATTCGTACCATTAGCAGGAACCAAGCGCACTTAAATGACATGAATCTTTATGAGATTGCCTCACCTGCTGATCAGGAACTTTATCAGTTCACCGTCAATGGAACCCACCTGCACACCTTGAACTTGATAACAAGAGACTATGTGTATAATTTCACCTACAACGCTGAAGGCGACTTGGGTGCAATTACCAGCAGCAATGGCAACTCCGTGCATATTCGCCGAGACGCAAGTGGAATGCCCCTTTGGCTTGTGGTGCCTGGCGGGCAGGTTTACTGGCTGACCATAAGCAGCAACGGAGTCCTGAAAAGAGTGTCAGCTCAAGGCTACAATCTGGCCTTGATGACCTATCCAGGGAACACGGGGCTCCTGGCTACCAAAAGTAACGAAAATGGATGGACAACCGTTTATGAGTAAGTTTCTAATTCTCAACATGGGCTCTTTTAGGTTTGTATTTGAAATTGTATTATAGTAGGAAAATGACTTAGTAATTGCTGGGTGTTGCATGCTATTTTCTCCTAACAACCACAATACAAAAAAAAATAAAAAGTCAAGGAGAAAATTTTAACCCAACTCCTAGGGTTCAAACCCATTTCTCCAGGGCACTTTTGCAGAGCATAATAATAAAAACATAGGCTGAATGAAGAATCCAGCGTGGCACTGCAGGAGACAGGAATGAGGTGGAAGTCCATGTACTGAGAAAAATTTACAGCATTGCTGGGAAAACAAGAGAAATTTTCGTTTAAATAACAAAACTAGAAAGTAGTTCTAAAGTAGCAAAGAAACAGTGTAGTTTAACTAGTATTTATTGATCCCTGTGGGGTTTAATGAATGAATGAATGAATGTGTGCCCAGCCCAGTCCAGCCCAACTCAGTGTAAAATTGCTGTGGGAACTAGGAACAGTGGGCCATGAAAGCTTGTGTGAAGTGTTATGGGACAAATGCTCAAACTGGAGTGGCTGCTTCTGGGAAAAGTGGAGTCAAAACTCCAGTACAGGCTTACACCACCCCCTCCCCGAGTTTCCCCACATAAGGCAGACTCCAGCACATTTGGGTATTCACAGACCAGGTCCATGATAACTTTGTTTAATGGGGAATTTACACAAGGTATGTTTGAGGGCAGGCTACTAGGAGGTGTCCTGATGGAAACAGAGACCATTGTCCTTGACTGTTAAGGTGGAGCAACCTTGTTTGAATGTCAACCTGTTTAGAAAGCTAGTTTGTGAACAGTCAGCAAGCGTCGTCCCCACGAAGGTAATTGCTGAAGTTTTAACCAATTTACCAAGTGGAAAAGAATCGGTGGAGCTGAACCCAGAACCTGAAATGACATTCAAGTTGAGGACTGTGAGAAGCTAAGATATTCAATATGAGGAATTCATGTGTACTTTTCCATAAGGACATGTGTGCATGCACGTTAAGTGGCTCCTCTGTCCAAGAGGATTCTCCAGGCAAGAATACTGGAGTGGGTTGCCATGTCCTCCTCCAGGGGATCTTCCCAACCCAGGGATTGAACCCGGTCTTTTATGTCTCCTGCATTGGCAGGTGAGTTCTTCACCACTAGCGCCACTATATCCTTCACCTGGGAAAGATATATGAATGGGGAAAGAATTGGTCCAGTCCCATGAAAGCCTCCAGAGGAAAGGGACAAAACAATTGGTCTTCAAATTTTGGATCATATCCCAAAGAAATGCCACTTGTACAAAAGAGCTGGACAGCTATTTTAGTTTCACTTAGAAAAATATATTCACTTGTTTCTATTGCAGGTGTTCCTCTGTTTCTTGAAAAATTTCTCTTATATCTTAATAAGAGTAATTAAAGCTACTATTCACTGAGGCATTACTATATGCCAGCTCCTAGGCTAGGTGATTACATAAAGTATTTTCTTTGACCTCCAAAATAACAATGCGGGATCCATGCTCCTGTGATGCCTATTTTATGGATGAAGAAACTGAAACCCAGAATGATGAACTTGTCCTTATTCACACAGATGTTCAGGATTCAAACTCCAACTGTCTGACTCAAGTACCCACATTCTAAAATATACTACCCTTAAGAAAGATAAAAGTTCTAATGAGGGATCTTTTTTAAAAAAGTCACACAAGGTCACACTGCAGCTGAAATTAAACAAACAAGTATCTTAAAAGCTACTGGTTAAATTCAGTTAAGCAACCAGAAATGGCAGAATTATTAACTAGTTTTCAAAATAACCAGTTCAACCATTCATTTATTTATCAAATCACTTTGTATGTTTGAACTGTATGCAGTTTTATTTGTTATTTATACCTCAGTAAAACTAGAGGGAAAAAAAGAACACAAAGTAGCCAGTTTAACTGTTCATTTCTTTATGCAACAAATATTTGCTGAGCACCTGGTATGTATGCCTGGTGCTGGGTATAGAGCCATGAGCAAGACAGACACCAGTCCCTGCCTCCACAGCACTTGCATTGTACAGAACTTCAGATGGTGGTAAGTTCTGTGAAGGAAATAAATCAGGGTAAGGAGGAATCAAGATGTGGGGGCAGAAGGGGGTTTTATTTTAGGTCGAGTGGTCAGAAAAAATGAAACTGTTAGTAGCTCAGTCATGTCTCATTCTTTGTGATCCCATGGACAGAGGAGCCTGGCAGGCTACAGTCAGATGTTCTTAATACAAAACATTAAAATATTTTACATATCCACTTTAACTATTTAGGGCACCAGATGTTTAAAAGTGGAGGAAAAAGTGACAGTGTTAGTCGCTCAGTCGTGTCTGACTCCTTGTGATCCCATGGACTGTAGCCAGCCAGGCTCTTCTGTCCATGGAATTCTCCAGGCAAGAATGCTGGAGTGGGTTGCCATGCCCTCCTCCAGGGGATCTTCCTGATCCAGGGTCTCCTGCATTGCAAGTGGATTCTTTACCATCTGAGCCACCAGGGAAGCCCCTGGGTGATCAGGGAAGGACTCATTAAGAAGGTGACATTTGAGTAAATGCCTGTAGGAGGTGGGGGGTGAGTATATGGGTGTATGGTGGAGGAGAAAGGGAAAAACCTTCC
This sequence comes from Neotragus moschatus, assembly GCA_006410615.1. NCBI lineage: Eukaryota > Metazoa > Chordata > Mammalia > Artiodactyla > Bovidae > Neotragus > Neotragus moschatus. The sequence continues at coordinate 3,240,664 of SJYA01005647.1, read as the reverse complement.
CAGCAGGGTGAACAGCAAGGGCAAATACCCTGCAGCAGGAGCAAACCTGACGTGTTCAAGTAAGGCAGCCACTGTGAGTGGAGTGAGCAAGCATAGTTGGGAGAGGAGATCAACAAAGTGGCTGGGGCCACTGTGCACACTCTGCATAGGGCTTTGAAGGCCTTTGTAAAGACTTTGAGTAAAAGGTGGAACCATTGGAGAGCTTCGAGGAAATGAGTGGCATAGTCAGCCTTACATGTTTAAAGAGTTGCTCTGTACAGAAAACAGACTGTGTGGTGGAAGCAAAGGAATGTAGTGGAGGGAGGATGATACTTCAATAATCCAGGCAACGTGGTGACTTAGACCAGGGAGTGAAGGCAGTAAGTGGTAATAATCGAAATATATTTTGACAGTAGAGCTATCAGGATAGACAAATGGGATGTGGGGTGTGGGAGAAAAAAAGGGTCAGAAATAACGCCAAAGTGTTTGACCACAGCAAGTGGGTGTTGAACTTTCCATTTACCGGGATGGGGAAGACCAGGCAAGGAGGAACTGATAGAAGGTGGGAGTTCAGGGTCGGCTACAATCAGTTTAGACATCCAGGGGAATATAGCAAGTTGGCAAGTGGATATACGAGTCTGAAATTGAGGGGAGAGGCTGGAGATTTGAAATTTGGAGATCCAAATTTGGTATCCACTAGTGTTTAGATCATATTTAAAGCTGTGATATCTTCATGGCATAGTGAGTATAGTCAAGGAAGGAAAGAGATCTGACGACGGAACCTGGAGCCCGCCAATATTTAGAGTTGAGTATATGAAGAAGAACCAGTAAAAAAGAGACTGAGAAAGTCTAGGGAAGTAGGAAGAAGACCAGGAGAGTGGGATGTCCTGGAAGCAAAGTCAAACAAGTGAGTCAAGGAAGGAGAAGTGATCAGCTGTGCCAAATACTCCTGATAAGTAAGATAAGTGCTGAGAGTTGACCACTCCATCCAGAACACTGGGAAGATCATTGTTTACCTTGACAAGGGCAGGTGCTGTGGGCAATGGGGGACGAAAGCTTTAGCAGAGCAGGTTTAAGAGGGAATGGACACACATGTCTTCATAGCAGTGTTATTCAGAATAGTCAAGAAGTGTAAAGTACCATGTCCATCAAGTCACGAATAGCCAAACAAAATGTGGTACATCCATACCATGGGGTATCATTAATCCATGAANCTGTGGGCAATGGGGGACGAAAGCTTTAGCAGAGCAGGTTTAAGAGGGAATGGACACACATGTCTTCATAGCAGTGTTATTCAGAATAGTCAAGAAGTGTAAAGTACCATGTCCATCAAGTCACGAATAGCCAAACAAAATGTGGTACATCCATACCATGGGGTATCATTAATCCATGAAAAGCAGTGAAGTTTTGGTACATGCTACAATGTGGATGAACCCCAAAGACATTATGCTAACTGAAAGAAGCCAGACACAAAAGGACAAATATTATATAATTCTGTTTATATGAGATACCCACAAAAGGCAAAGTCATACAAAGTAGGTGAGTGGTTGCCAAGAACTAGGGAGAGGAGTGAAGGGGAAGTGACTGCTCTTGAGTATGGCTTTATTTTGAGGGTGATGGAAATGTTCTAGAAATGGTGCGGATGGTTGCACACATTGTCAATGTATTGAAAGCCACTGAATTGCATCAGTTCAGTTCAGTCCCTCAGTCATGTCCGACTCTTTGCGACCCCATGAATCGCAGCACGCCAGGCCTCCCTGTCCATCACCAACTCCCAGAGTTCACTCAGACTCATGCCCATCGAGTCAGTGATGCCATCCAGCCATCTCATCCTCTGTCGTTCCCTTCTCCTCCTGCCCCCAATCCTTCCCAGCATCAGAGTCTTTTCCAGTGAGTCAACTCTTCCCATGAGGTGGCCAAAGTACTGGAATTTCAGCTTTAGCATCATTCCTTTCAAAGAAATCCCAGGGCTGATCTCCTTCAGAATGGACTGGTTGGATCTCCTTGCAGTCCAAGGGACTCTCAAGAGTCTTCTCCAACACCACAGTTCAAAAGCATCAATTCTTCAGTGCTCAGCCTTCTTCACAGTCCAACTCTCACTTCCATACATGACTACTGGAAAAACCATAGCCTTGACTAGACAGACCTTAGTCGGCAAAGTAGTATCTCTGGTTTTGAAGATGCTGTCTAGGTTGGTCATAACTTTTCTTCCAAGGAGTAAGCGTCTTTTAATTTCATGGCTGCAGTCACCATCTGCAGTGATTTTGGAGCCCAGAAAAATAAAGTCTGACACTGTTTCCACTGTTTCCCCATCTATTTCCCATGAAGTGATGGGACTGGATGCCATGATCTTCGTTTTCTGAATGTTGAGCTTTAAGCCAACTTTTTCACTCTTATACTGAGTACTTTTAAAAGTATTCATTTATTTTTGGCTGTGCCAGGTCTTCTTTGCTGTGTGGGGGCTTTTCTCTAGTTGCAGCGAGTGGAGGATACTCTGCAGTTGCGGTGCATGGGCTTCTCCTTGCAGTGGCTTCTCTTGTTGCAGAGCATGGACTCTAGACTCTCAGGCACAGAAGTCGCAGCTCCCAGGCTCTAGAGCACAGGCTCAGTAGTTGCGGCACACTGTCCTAGTTGCTCTGTGGTATGTGGGATCTTCCCAGACCAGGGATTGTACCCATGTCTCCTACAGCGGCAGGTGGATTCTTTACCACTAAGCCACCAGGGAAGCCCTACTGTGTACTTTTAAATGATGACTTTTATAATATGCTGACTATATTTCAATAATAATAGTAATGAGAGCAACTGGAAGGAGAAAGTTTGGAGAGCATGAGTAAAGAACCCTTCTGAGGACATTGCTGTAATGAAGAGCAGAGAAATTGGAGCAGAGGGGGATGGAGTAAAGAGAAGGAGAGAAATATCAGTTTACTTGTATGCTGATGAAAATAATCCAATGCAGAGGGGGAAATTGATGATAGGATAGAAAAGACAGTCTGTGGGTCCATGGTGGCACGGTGATACAGGCTAGCAGGATGCTTAACAGTGAGTGGAGCTCAGGCCTATCACCAAGACTCGGCCAGCAGTGAGTAAAAAGGTCATCTAATGTCACTTGTTGGGTAAGCTTGAGGCATTAAGAGATAAGAAACATGGGCATTCACGTGGGGTTATCATGGGATTTTTATGGCCACAAAGAGACATTAGAGGTCATTTGACAAATAAGGAAATGGAAGCCCAGAGTAGAGGAATAACTTGGCCATTCCCTTTGCTAGTTGACCAGGTCTAGAGTCAGGCTTTGAGCTTCTAGCCCAGTGCTCTTTCCACCACCATGCCACTGCCTTCCAGAGAAACAAAGAGGACTTGTGATGCAGGAGCAGGACAAGAGGAACGGGAGAGCTCCAGGAAAGAGAAGGGAGGCTGAGCATCCATTTCTTCCTTCTCCCCGCTTCTGAATTCTAGCCAGCACTATGCCAAAACCCTCTTGACCAGGCAGCATCTGTGGAAGGCTCCTCTTCATCCTGACTCAGTGTATTCTCTCCCCAATGGAACACCGCTCCCATCCCTTCTTGCCTGCACACATCAGAATGAGCAATTTTCCAGCCTTCAAATGGAACTCATTCTTCCCACAGTCTACCTTGTACAAGCCCTGACTTCTTTCACTTTTGTCGTCCAGCACTTTAGCCAGTCCTGAGCACTGACTTGAGTTTTTCCTTGTCCTTCTGAAGCTGGGGGACACAGGATCGGACCTACTCTTCCAGTCAGGGATAGAGCCATGCTGGGGTTGGGAGAAAGTGGTCTGGGGAATGATGCTCTGAGATAAAAGACAGGCTGCCTTCCGTGGCCAAAAGGGGACAAATCCTTTGCCAAGGTGAACATCAAATTTCTTTTCTGAGATGACAAACAGAAAAAGAGAAACAGAAGCAAAAGTTGGCAGGATGAACGACTGCCACAGAGAAGTAGCGAAGCCAGTCAGCCATTCAACGTTCGATGATCCGAGTGACGCTGAGGAAGAATGCCACGAGTGACCCTGAACAGCGGGGACAGTCCAAATGGGGTTTGAAAATGTATCTTGTGCCGTGGTAGTGGGTGGGCTTGTCCTGTGTAGTGTGATGTTGTTTAATTGCTTTTCCTAATTCCATTTGACTTGGACCAGGATCAAAAGTTGCACACCCCACGTATTAGTACTTGATGCTCCACCGCCCCTAAGTGTCCTGAGTGTCAGGGGAAAGCTGACCACACAGAAATAGCTGACAGGGAAGTGATTGTCAAGGCAGGAATAGGATCGAGGCAGGGCTCGTGGTCCCAGGGGCTCGTGGACTCCTGATTGCGATGACCCTGCCCCAGCGGAGGTCTGAGGGAGGGACGCGGCATCTCCACAGTAGGGCAGCCTCCTTGTTTCGCAAGGCTCTCCCTGGCAAAGGCTTCTGCTACACTCATCTGCAGAGGCCCCAGACTGAGGCCAAAGTGTCGGTTTTGTCACTGCTGCCAGTGCAGACTGAGCTGACAGCTCCTCGGGCCCTTGACCTTTGTGGGAGCCCTCTGCTCGAAGGGGACTGTGCAGTTCCATGATCTCTTGATCCTTGGTTTTCTGTATTCTCTCCATCTCAGGACTTGATTCGCACATTCCCCACCCCCACCCGCCAAACCGCCATTCACTGACAACTTGGAAATGCCCTCACGATGGCTCTAGGTGCCTTCTAGGCTGCTTTACAAATGCTCGGTCTTATGGAAGATGGCTAAGGGAAGGCTCGTCCTCCTACCTGATAAGATTCGTGGAATGGGGGCAGGGGGAGGAGGGGAACAAGGTAAACCCACCACATCTGTGGGTGAGATATTTGCCTAAGGAGATGATGTGATTCCCATGGTTACGGAAGTGAACAGTCAGTCCGAGAACATCGAACTGTTTTCCAGAATCTCAGAGTGGGGAGAGAACAAAGGTGCCATGTAGCCCAGCCCCCTGCCCCTGGGCAGGTGGAGGGCTTCATTTTAAACAGAAAGAATGTAGCATTGCCAACAGTTGCTTCAGGACTCCACAGACAGACTGGACACTTTCGCTCAGTCCCCTCCTCTTGGGCTTTATGCCCTTGAGAGGTCCCAGGAATGGGCAGCAAGAGCTGTGGAGGGTCATGCTGGGGAGAAAGAACTAGCCAAGGGACAGGGGCTGAAGCGAAGGAAGAGAGGTTGCAGAACCAACTTTCCGAGCCTGGCTGGGAGGATGCGTTGCACCACACAGGACGTCTCTGTAAACTGAGCCTCCACATCCCCAGGGATGGCTGGCTGTCCTCTCACCACGCTCACTCTCGTCTCCACCCCGTCCTTCCCATCTGCACAGGCAGATCCTGCTTCCCACATTCAACAAGTGTAAGCAGTGAGAGTCTGCTCTGGGCCACACACCGAAAATACAGAGGTGAATGAGGCACTGTGCCCTCTCTCTAAAGATGCAAGAGTTTCCCACCTCGGAGGGCTATCACCACGCATTTCCTAAAGGCAAGGGGCCACCATCTTCTCTTACACAGACTGGGGCAGTAAGCCTCCCAACAGTTTTCTCTGCTCCACAGCTCCTGTTCCAAGACTCACTGCCCACACAGCACCTAAGGAGCCAGACTGCTCTCCCCCTGAGAGCTTCCTATGCCTCTCCACTGCCCATCACCTGCGTGCTTGCCTCCAGAGCCTGGCACCCCAGTTTCCCCATGCTCTGCTTCCACAAGCCTCGCCAGCCTCATCTCCCATGCCCCTCAGGGAGGACCCTTGTGCTCCCGCATCCCGCTTCCTTCAATGATCTTCCCAACCGCCAGAGTGCCTCCCTTCACAATGCCTGCCTCCTCTCCTCTGTCTCTACCTATCAAGGGATTGATCTCCCACTACCTTCCAGGATTCAAATACCACCTGATTCTCCTCCTTTGCTTGTGCTCAGCCTGGAGGGAACTGACTCCGGCAGCTCCTTGTTTACAGAAGTATATGGCAGTATTCTGGCATCAGAGCAATTCGTGTGCCTATCTTCTCTACCCTACTAGACTTCGAATTTCATTCAGCACATCATCCCCAGGACTCAGCCCAAGACTGATGATGTTTGTTGAATGAAGGACAAGTGAAAATAGAAGGGCATGATGGACCCGGGCTGAATCATAGGAAGCCAAATGAAGTTGTTGGCAAGGAAAGGGGAATCTAGTATTTCCTAAAGAATGCTTATTTGATTGCTCAGGTTTCTGAGAGGGTAAAGAGGGTCTATTTCCTTTTATAAAATAATAAATGAATTTTTCTTTTATAATCTTCAATGTTTTCTTAAAAGCAAAGATGGAAGAGCTTCTGGTTTTTACTCAGCATGGTTTAACTGTGACTTAGACTGTCCTCAAGGGAAAGGGCAGGCTAGCCCTTATGAGAAAATATCAGACCAAATATATTGTAATAATGTGTAAGTATCATCTGCCCTACTGTAAACGATATGGTCCTCAAGGACAAGAATGAATCCTGAATTTCCTTTCCACATGTTTCCTTTGCTCCGCGGGAACACGTGTGTGTGCACGCTCGCAGTGGAACTCTGTAAAATCAAGACAGAAAGGGATAGGGTGATAGCAAACTCACTCCTGATAACCGTGAAGGGAACAGTCAATCCCCATCACACAGTTCACCAAACCGGAATTTATGGGCCTGGTTAAGTGGATGCTACTCACAGGCCAGGGTGCAGAGGATGAGTGGAGGCGCAAAGAAGGGAGTTAGTACCCTGTTATGGCCTGAAGGGATCAGTTGCAGCACATTGGGCTTGTGCTCTCTGCACCAAAGAATGCAGGCACCAAAGGGAAACCCACAGCATAAGAGATTTTCATTAAACTTGTTTCTTTGACATTCAGTTGGGGAAAATGCAGTCCCCTGTGATAGAGGGGGAAAAAAAAAAACCTCAGGCAAGCCATAGGAAATCAAAGATTTCCTTTATTTCTTATCCACTTCAGAGCAATCTTTCCAAAGTTGTGGGATCTGCCTGTTGCTCTTCCTTTGGAAATGACCCCACAGAAGAGACATAGGCCTGTTGTTTTTGACAGAGGGCCGTGTGCGTGGCTGAGCCCAGGAGAGGCGCCACTCTACAGATACCAGCAATGCCATTGCCCTGACTGTGACTAGCAGAATAGGGGTGGGTGAGTGTGTTGGGGGTAGAGTGCTTTGGATTTTGTTTGGCTTTTTCCCCTTCAGTTTTATTGAGATATAATTGGCATACAACACTCTATAAGTTTAAGGCATACAGCCTAGTGACTTGACTTCTATATATCACAAAGTGATGGCAACAATAAGTTTAGTGAACATCCATCATCCCCCATAGACACCAAAAAAAAAAGAAAAAGAAAAATATTGTTTTCTTTATGATGAGAACTTTTAGGATTTAGTTTCTTAGGAAGCTTCATAGATACCACACACAGCAGTGTTCACTACCACCTTGTTGTACATGGCATCTCCAGTACTTTTAAAAAATATATTTATTTATTTAATTAATTTGGCTGTGTTGGGTCTTAGCTGCAGCGGGTATACTTCTCTCTAGTTGCAGCTCAAGGGCTCTAGAGCCCACGGACTCAGTAGTTGTAGTGCACAGGCTTAGCTGCCCTACAGGGGCCCTGCACTGCAAGATGGATTTTTAACCATTGGACCCCCAGGGAAGTCCCCCCAGTACTTCTTTATCTTATAACTGGAAGTTTCTACCTTTTGGCCGCTTCTAGACTATTCGTTCACCCATCTCCAACTCTGAAAACCACAAATCTGATCTCTTCCTACGAGCTTGGTGTGTTCAGGTTTTTTGAGTTTGAATTTTTTTTTTTTAGAGTCCACATATAACTGAGATCATACAGTATTTTCTGTCTGACTTATTTCACTTAGCAAAACACCCTCAAGGTACTTTGTTTATGATAAAGTCAACTGTACATTTTCAAATAAAGAGGCTTATCCAGCCATGGAAAGGAAATCAGACAATATAACTTTTTAGCTCTCTAGCGCCTGGGCAGGACTGTGAGAAAGCCTACTTTATCCCTACCCCATTACCTCCCTCACCAAAAAAGGACCAGGTGGCAGCCTCCCAGCTATGTGTATCCAGGGAATTACACCACAGGCCAGTGCTAACATTCGTTCAGATTTTTGGCCCTTGTACCTCTGCTCGTGGATGGCTCAGTTGGCATCTGATCTTGTCATCTAGCCCTGAGAGGTGGGCACCACCACTGCTGTCACCTTTAGAGGAATTCTTGCTTTAAAACGAGGGTCTGTGTAACTGAGAGAGGAGGAAACTGCATCTTAGGTCAGATCTCCTGGGGGAATAATGAGCAGTGACCTTGCCAAGTGCTGAGGAAACCCTTTAGAAATCAGGAAAGGGAAACTGATGTGGCCGGGTGACTGGTGAAGGATGTGAAACAGCAACTGCCTGCATAATCCAGGCTGTGGGGCCATAGTCTCCCTCGGGAGGGGGCCTGCAGCAGCTTCCTTCTGTCTGCTGCCTGGAGACTCCTCCCTACAGGCCAAAGCAGATTGGTACCTTATGAGAACCAAAGTTCGGTACTGTTTCCCCTCTCCCCGAAAGAAAGACCAGGCAGACAAAGTCAGGCTGTGTTAGGCACTCAGGCCCTTCCCTGCCCTGTTCTCATCAAGGGGCTTCTCACAGCCCCAGAGCCCCAGAGCAGGCCATGCGCAAACAGGCTGAGCAGCAGGGAAGATCTTGCCATTAACCCCAGACGCAAACAGCACCCTTCGGCCTTTCTTTGATAATAAGACCTTAGCATCATAGTAGCAACATGCCAATAGCCATTTTGACTGAAATCCGTTTAAACAAAGGGTGCATCCAATTAAATAACTGGGGCTTGCCATATCTGTGATGTCAAATGACCTATTTGATTATTTTTATTTGCATGCCTGATTGTTTTTAACTGATTGAGTGTGCCTGTGAGCATGCTCATGTACACACAGAGCTGAACTTGACATGCCATTGTGTATAGCCTCAAGTCCAGTTTCGTCCTGTAAAATAATGTCTAGCCCCTTTTCCCAGGTCTACCAAAGACTGGTCTAAGTTTTAAAATTTCAGCAACTCTCCAGACTGAATTCTTTAAAACATAGTGGATTCACACTGAATCACTAGGCCATTTTGCATCATTTCAGGGGTCAGGGGTCTTCACTGATGGCTCAGTGGTAAAGAATCCATCTGAAGTGCAGGAGACATGTGTTCAATCCCTGGGTTGGGAAGATCCCCTGGAGAAGGAAATAGCAACCCACTCCAGTATTCCCGCCTGGACAGTCCCCATGGACAGAGGGAACCTGGTGGGCTACGGTACATGGGGTCACAAAGAATCGGACACGACTGAAGTGGCTGAACAAGAACAACAGGCAGTAGGGCCAGGCTCCACCACTGTGTCCAGGCTCTATCCTGCTCACTTTAGGTTAAAATAATATAATTGTTTAACATTTTAAAAGCAAATAAAAGTACTTAAATATTTTTAAATTTGCAACTTGAAAAGAAAACAGTAATGGGCTTCCAAGTGCATGTCTTTACTTTTAATGAAGGGTTTATTTTTCTTGGTTCTATTGGCAATAAAAGAACAGTTCCACATCAAAAGCCTTCAGGGAAGCTCTCTCCATTTGGAGGCCAGTCAGATTGCCAATAGTTCTGATTTAAAAAAAAAAAAAATCAACTCACCAGACTCTATTTCTAGATATAGGTTATTGCCTATTATCCCAGGTAATTATTTGGGGGGGGGAGCTCTTACTCATACAGGCAAATTACAACACATTATGTACTATACTATAAAAAGAGAAAAAAATTAAGTGACACTGAGATCAGGGGGTTCCAGAATGTTTTAATGAGTATGTTTCCATTATCTTCTGTGCTTGTTCATTTTGTTGGAAGAATGATTCATTCATTTCAAATTTGGCAACTTAAACAGCAGCAAATATAATTTTCCTATCACAATGCAAAATCAGTTTATTGGCCTTCTCTGCCTGTTGGGGGGGGTGGGGGGAGGTGAACATTTGTGCGTCCTTTTTCTTTGCCAACAGCACCCTCTGCTGGTTTTTGTGATCCATCACATCTGATGGGATCGACCCAAATTGCAAATGGAGGGCTCCCTGCAACATTGCACACAGCGGGACATGATTCATAAATCAGTTTTCCAGCCTGGTGATTCATTATCAGATATATTTTTTCTGTAAAACAGCACAGCTCAAGGAAGTCATCAAGAATTCAAGAGCTGCAAAAAATACCTTCGTTTGATTAATCATCTCTCTGACCTTTTTCTTCTTATTGAACAAGGTTAATAATACTTGTTATCACTCAAAGTTAAACTGTATTAGCTGCCAAGTGAGTTTTATTTTGCAAAGGCCCGTTATCACTGCCAAGAGGCTTCAAAGTTGGGTTTGGTTACATTCTGCAGGTATGACCCCGAGGGGCATCTGACCAATGCAACGTTTCCCACTGGAGATGTCAGCAGCTTCCACAGTGACCTGGAGAAGCTGAGAAAAGTGGAGTTAGATACTTCCAACCGCGAAAACGTCCTCATGTCAACTAATCTGACAGCCACGAGTACCATATATATTTTGAAACAAGGTAAGAATATTTCCAGCTTTTCTCGCCTCTAATAGCCTCTCTCTTACTTCTACCTTCAAATCTCCACACACTGTTAATTAATAGAAGACTTCTTGTCCCCCTATTCCAGCTGTGGAGGCTGAATCCCAAAGTCACACCTTTCATAAAGTTCCTACAGCAACATTGGGCCACATCCTTGTGGGAGTTAGGAGGTTCAATTCCTGCCAAATATACTCTTCCATCAAGCCATTTCCCAGCTGTTTGTAAAGCTCTTTAAGCTCTGATTGGGGTATGCTAAAGGCACGAAGCCTGTGTCCCATCTGAAATTAGCATTCTAGAGCAGTGGTGACATGGGTGAATAAAAAGAAGTGAGGATGCACACCAAGCCGGAAGATAAGGGAAATGTAAGAGAGAATGGAAGGAAAGGCGAGAGGGAAGGAAGGAGAGAGCGAGAGAGCAAGAGGGAAGTAAACAGGAAGGAAGGAAAACAGGAAGGTGGATTTGGAAAGACTGTCTTAGAAGCTGAGAGAAATGGACACAGAGAAATCATTTTCTCTCTGCCGTCATTAAGGACCCGTTCTGTTGTTAGGCTGTGAGGCCAAACACAGAACTGTCCAACATCAGATCCACTCTAAAAGGCTCGGCGGCCACCTTGGTCAGCGTCTCCTTTCCTGGAGACCAGCCACTGTCCTGGTGTCCCCAGGCACTGAGGGTACTGAATTACACTGCATACTCCACTCATTCTAGCTCCCAGCATATCAAACGGAGAAGGCCAATCCACCGAGTCAGAGAAGTTTGTGAGGAAACCCTTTAAAAATGAGAACGTTTTGAAAAACAGAAACAGCCTGCAGTATTACACAGGAGTCTTTTATCCAAGAAACAAGACAGCCCAGCTGTGAAACTAACAAGACTCAAATGGACAGAGAGCATGTGGGCTTGTCAGAACGGTTGTCTATAGCCCCGAGGGCAGTGGGGTCCACGGCGCCACACCTGCTCATCCTTTCCCAAACTTGCCTCCTGAAGCTCAAGTTGTCTCTCCTCTATTTCTGAGCTTCCCTCTTCTTCCCCCTCTTGCTCCTTTGCTCCTCTCTCTGCAGAAAATACCCAGAGCACCTATCGGGTGAGTCCAGACGGCTCCCTGCGTGTCACTTTTGCCAGCGGGATGGAGATCAGCCTCAGTTCAGAGCCCCACATCCTGGCCGGGGCGGTCAACCCCACCCTGGGCAAATGCAACATCTCTCTGCCCGGGGAGCACAACGCCAACCTCATCGAGTGGCGGCAGCGCAAGGAGCAGAACAAAGGCAACATTTCAGCTTTCGAAAGGAGGCTGAGGGTAAGTCTCGACCTGACAGCGCCGAGACAACTGGTGGTGTATTTTTGAAAACCGCAGCACCTCCCTAATCAGAAGTCCCATTTCTCTAAAGCTTTTCTAGGTGACTAACTTATATAATATAGTAATTCAAGAGAGGGTGCTAATGGCTGATAATGGTTCGGTATCCTTAAATGAACATTCTAATAAGAGCTTTCTTTGTCATTAGCCAGCTAAAGTGCTCTGACAGTAGCAATTTCAGGCATCGAGAATGTCTGTATCTAGAAATGCTTGTAGTCAGGAGGCCCTCTGGAATCCCTCACATGGCCTGGAGATGCCTCAGACCTCTGCTTCCTGGTAAAAAGTGAAAGTGAAAGTCGCTCAGTCGTGTCAGACTCTTTATGACCCAGTGGACTATACAGTCCACGGAATTCTCCAGGCCAGAATACTGGAGTGGGTAACCTTTCCCTTCTGCAGGGAATCTTCCCAACCCAGGGATCAAACCAGGTCTCCTGCATTGCAGGTGGATTCTTTACCAGCTGAGACACAAGGGAAGCCCCATGTGGTGGTAGATACTTTATTCGAAAAGTCCAGGCAGGTACACACAGAAGGATATGCGACGTCAGGCAACATTTGGACAAAGGCAATTAAGGGAGAAATTAGTGAATGATATCATTGCCTTGAATACACATATTAAGGGCCAGAGAGGTCAAGGACTAGTGCTCCTGTTGGCCTAATGGCACTCAGAGCGTGCATGCATGCTTCAGTTGTGTCCAACCCTTTGTGACCTCATGGACTGTAGCCCACCAGGCTCCTCTGTGNTGGACAAAGGCAATTAAGGGAGAAATTAGTGAATGATATCATTGCCTTGAATACACATATTAAGGGCCAGAGAGGTCAAGGACTAGTGCTCCTGTTGGCCTAATGGCACTCAGAGCGTGCATGCATGCTTCAGTTGTGTCCAACCCTTTGTGACCTCATGGACTGTAGCCCACCAGGCTCCTCTGTGCATGAGATTCTCCAGGCAAGAATACTGGAGTGGGTTGCCATGCCCTTCTCCAGGGGATCTTCCTGACCCAGGGTTGAACCTGGATCTCTTCCATCTCCTGCATTGGCAGACAGATTCTTTACCACTAGCATCACCTGGGAAGCCCAAAAGAGAGCTGCCTGGGAGAAATGCAAGATTTGGGAGTTTTCAAGTTTTTACCAAGCACAGTTAGTTAACCTGGGATCTCCCAGTCAGAATTGCCTTTCTGCTGCACACGAAACCTACAAGGACCACCGCACTCTTTCTACCTGTCCCTTCTTGAACGTGAAGCAATGTTAGGATGACATGACCAACTTTCCACATCTAGCAACATTCAATATGAGCCCAAGAGCAACTGCCAGCCTGAGGCAGATTACTCACTACTGAGGCCAAGCCTGCTCTGATCATCTGTGTCTCGCCTGGGATCCCTGGAACACTTGCATTTCTTCACTCACAGTGAAAATGCAGTAACCTCTAGGCTGTGACAGGGCAACACCAAACAACCACCCAGTTCCTGCGACAAGCAGTCGGACCAGTCCCATGGCTTGGTGATCTGCCTCAGCGCTCACTTCCCGGTCAGTTCTGTTGGCAACCGAGAGGTAGACTTTTGTGGTGGTTTTTTGTAACAGCCACTATACAAGTTGTCTACATGGACAAGTCAGTTCGTATGCTTTGATTCGATTGGCCAGAATATTTACCAGAAATGCCACTGAAATGAGGGGTGAAACCAGCCCAAATAGTCCAAACCTCTCTATGTGTGGGCAGTAAGGGTTTTCTGCTTACTGGGAAATGGAATCTCCTGTGTAGAACCCTAAATGGGGGAGTCTTACAACTGGCTTAAGAAATGCCTTTATGTTCTTCACCTGTGAAATGAAGCTGTCATACTAGAGAAAAGTCAGAATTATATACACATTGTTTATCAACCTCATGGACTCACCCTAGGAAAATTACATCAAATAAATGGTATTTTGGTGCCTGCCCAGCTTAGAGTCTGAATAAAATATTATGAGTCATATCATACACTATGTGACTTTGGGATTTTCCATTTTTTAAAACACATTCTATACCAGGTGACTTTATTATTTTCTGCTTTCTATGATGACCCATCCTATTTTCTCCCCTCCATATGCACAGATAATGGAGAGAGAGTATAAAGTGTAATTTTCACCTCATATTCCAAATTGTTCTTAATACTGAGGTTAGTGGGCATAAAAGATATAGACACTCTTCCGTGTGCGTAGAGTGAAGTGTTATTTTTTATTGTTGTTCAGTCACTAAGTCATGTCCATCTCTTTGCCACCCCACAGATTGAAGCATGCCAGGCTTCTCTGTCCTTCACTCTCTTCTGGAGCTTGCTCAAACTCATGTCCATTGAGTTGATGCTGCCACCCAACCATCTCATCCTCTATCATCCTCTTCTCCTCCTGCCCTCAATCTTCCCGGCATCAGGGTCTTTTCCAGTGAGTCAGCTCTTCATATCAGGTAGCCAAAGTATTAGAGCTTCAGTTTCAGCATCAATCCTTTCAGTGAATATTCAGGGTTGATTTCCTTTAGGACTGACTGGTTTGATATCCTTGCTGTCCAGGGGACTCTCAAGATTCTTCTCCAGCACCACAATTTAAAAGCACCAATTCTTTTGTGTTCAGCCTTCTTTATGGTCTAACTCAAATCTGTACATGACTACTAGAAAAACCATAGCTTTGACTATATGGACCTTTGTTGGTAAAGTGATATCTCTGCTTTTTAATATGCTGTCTAGGTTTGTCATAGCTTTTCCTCCAAGGAGCAAGTGTCTTTTACTTTCATGGCTGCAATCACCATCTGCAGTGATTTTGGAGCCCAAAAAAATAAAGTCTGCCACTGTTTCCTTTTTTCCCCCATCTATTTGCCATGAAGTGAGGGGACTGGATTCCATGATCTTAGTTTTGTTTTGTTTTGTTTTTTTTTATTGAGTTTTAAGCTAGCTTTTTCACTCTCTTCTTTCATCCTCATCAAGAGGCTTTTTAATTCCTCTTTGCTTTCTGCCATTATTGTGGTATCATCTACATATCTGAGCTTGTTGATATTTCTCCTGGAAATCTTGATTTCAGCTTGTGATTCATCTAACATTTCATATTATGTATTCTGCATATAAGTTAAGTAAAGAGGGCAACTATATACAGCCTTTTCCAATTTTGAACCAGTTCGCTGTTCCATGTCCGGTTCTAACTGTTGTTCCTTGACCATGTACAGGTTTCTCAGTAGACAGGTAAGGTGGTCTGATACTCCTATCTCTTTAAGAGCTTTCCGCAGTTTGTTGTAATCCACACAGTCAAAGGCTTTCTCATAGTCGATGAAGCAGAAGTAGATGCTTTTCTGGAATTCCCTTGCTTTCTCTATGATCCAGTGAATGTTGGCAATTTGATCTCTGGCTCCTCTGCCTTTTCTAAACTCAGCTTGTACATCTGAAAGTTCAGGTTCACATGCTACTGAAGCCTGCCTTGAAGGATTTTTAGCATTACCTTGCTGGCATGTGCATGCATGCATGGTAAGTCATTTCAGTCATGTCTGACTCTTTGCAACCTTATGGATTATAGCCCGCCAAGCTATTCTGTCCATTGGATTCTCCAGACAAGAAAACTGGAGTGGGTTACCATGCCCTCCTCCAGGGAATCTTCCTAACCCAGGGATTAAACATGCATCCCTTACATCTTCTGCACTGGCATTACCACTAGCCCCACCTGGGAAGCCCTGCAAGCATGTGAAATGTGTGCAATTGTGCGGTAGTTTGAACATTCTTTGGCATTGCCGTTCTTTGGGATTGGAATGAAATCTGACCTTTTCCAGTCCTGTGGCCACTGCTGAGTTTTCCAAATTTGCTGGTATGTTGAGTGCAGTAGTTTAACTGCATCATCTTTTAAGATTTTAAATAGCTCAGCTCGAATTCCACCACCTCCACTAGCTTTGTTTGTAGTAATGCTTCCTAAGGCCCACTTGACTTTGCACTCTAGATGTCTGGCTCTAGGTGAATGATCATACCATCATGGTTATCTGGGTCATTAAGACCTTTTTTGTGAGTTCTTTTGTGTATTATTACCACCTCTTCCTAATCTCTTCTGCTTCCATTAGATCCTTGCCATTTCTAAAGTGTTATTTAGTTAATATTATTTATAATTGACCAGTTTCCCATCCAGAGTTGAGCAGATTTGTGGAATGGCTTATAATGGCAGCAAATTCAGGGCCCTCTCATCAGTGACTTCAAGGGTTCTTCCTGAGGTTCTGGGACTGAAGACTGGCTAGGTGGTGTTACTGTACATGTCCCTAGAAAATTCTAACACCAATAATGATCCTTTACATATGTTTAAAATGAAGTAAAGTCGCTCAGTCGTGTCCAACTCTTTTCGACTCCATGGATGGTAGCCCACAGAATTTTCCAGGCAAGAGTACTGGAGTGTGTTGCCATTTCCTACAGGTAAAAAAATGTTTTTGTAGTCAGGGTTTTGTTTGATCACCACAACCATCAATGATTGGCTATTCCCAATTTACAGATAAGGAGACTAAGGCCCAGAGAGGTTAAGTGATTTGCTCAAAGTCAAATAGCTATTATGGATCAGAGCCAGCACTAAAATGCAAGTCTTTACCTAGTGCAGCACTCTTTCCACTCCATCATGTTGTACTGCCTTGTTCCTTAAAATAATTAATCTATAAATCATTGCCCCACTCAGTGGAGCCATCTTGGCAGGGCCTGACTCTTCATTTCAATGCTGACAAAAAGAGACAAATAATCGACTCTAATGTACTGGCAAGTGTGGGTGGGCAGGAAAAGTATGAAAGAGGCGAGAGGGCGGAGGCTGTTTAACTCGACAGTCCTTACCTACTCTCCCCATCCTTAGGCACTCTTGCCTATATCACTGCCTCAGTTTCCCCAGATTAGGCATAGCCAATTTAATGGAGTGAATATGTTCCCCAAAGGCCAGTTTGGATACAGCCCAGAACTTCTAGTGGAAAGGAAAAAAAATCAGAAAATGATAGACTTCCCTTGAAGATAAAGCAAAAAGAGTCACTTTTCTCCAGTGATTGGTGACTTTTTTTTTTTTTCACACACAAACTCAGGGTCCTCTTCAAGGTGAGGAAACAAACTGCTGGGGAACATGAGATCCTGCTTTGGCACCAGCTGCATTAAGTGAAAGAAATCACATTAAAATCCTAAAATCTCACTTGTTTAAAAAATCCATTTCCTCCCCCCACCCACACCAAACCTGAGTTGTGTTTGAATCATCTTCCTTGCAATGTACTTTCCCCTCCAGTCTATGTATATCCTCATCTGTTGCATTCATCTGTCCCCATAAATACCTTTCCCTGGACCATCAAGAAATCCAACATTCACCGAAAGCAAACTGGTTTAGAAACTACATCCAGATTGCACCTTGCTGTGTCCATGAATTGTAATGCTGTTTAGATGAGACTTATCCCAGCACTGGACCTCAGAGCTCTTTATAAGATTTCTCAGACTGAGATGTGAGGTGACAGCAAAGCTCCAAAACTGCAGCATCCTTTAGTAAAGAGAAAAAAAAATCCAAGAAGCTTAGCACTTCAAACTGAAGTCATCAAATCAAGTAAGATGATTATGTGTTTACAAGCAAAATGAAGTGAAGACTCGTCTAAAAACTCTCACAATTGATTGTTTTTCTCTCCATTCAAACATAACCAAGAACAGGGTAGAGTGGTTTTAAAATGCAACATGTGACTAGTCCTACGTGAGCTGAGCTCTGAAAGGCAGAACAAGCCTGGGTGAAACACAAGGTCCCAGGCTGACAAATGATGGGGAACGTGGGAGGCCCGTTCCCTCTAGCATCTCCCTCCTTTCTCAGAAGACATGTTTACTTCATGCTGTTTTGACTTCCTTCTCCCCAGGTTTGCTGGAGGGATTCATTTTGTGAAAATTTAGGTAAGAAGCCTGCTTACAGATAGATTTGTCTGTTTTTAAAATATCTGTGGTTCTCCATCCCAGGTAACAGTGTATTTACCCATAAGGAGTCATCTGGAGATTTCCGGCATCAAGGCTACTGAGCAGTGTTGGTGTTCAGGATCAGGGGGATCCTTGGAGCCTTCAAATCATAGAAACAACTATGTTTGTTAATCTTGGGACAACTCTGCTAAGATAACTAGGCAGAAAGTCTTATTTCACACACTATTTCATTTGTATATAAGTATTAGTTAATTGATATTAAAACTTTTAAATGCCTGTTTAGTCACCCAGATGAATTCACCAACAGGAAAGTATTTCAGATGAATTCACCAACAGGAAAGTATTTAAACAAGAGCAAATTAATTTAGTGCAAAAAGTATCCAGGTTAAATGGTATGGCAGAAATCAGGTGAGAGGAATGAATAAGGTTTTAAAGAACTGGTATGCCCATAATTTTGCACCACTTTTCCCATCTATAAAATGAGGGATATGGTCTATACAACCTCTATTATTAGTAGTATTGTTACCACTAATCATAATTATAACAGCTAACATTCACTGAAATCTTACATGTATATTGCCATATAGTAACTTATTTACTACTCATAACATCTTATCAGATGTGTTCTCTTATTAGCATTCTCACTTTACAGATAAAGAAACTGAGGCACATAGAGGTCACACAGCTAGTAAAGGGTGACACGGGATTTGAACCTAGGCAGTCCAGCTCAATAGCCCATGTTGTAAGATTTCTTCTGGCACTAAGATTCTGTTGGCTGCCCAGGTAAAGAGAGTGTCTTGGGAGGAAAAAAGAAAAATACAGGTTAAAAAAAGTTCCCAGTGGAGTAATGGAGGCTGATGTTAATGCTGCCTACGTGCCCTGTTCCTTTGTAGGCCACTCTGAAATAAAAGTAAGCCTAAGTGGGTTTTGATTGTCAGCATAGCAATATCAGTCAGAAATAAAGTCTTTAGAATTGTATTGATCAATATCTAAAAATCAAGTACTAATTACCTTTAAACCAGTGAAAATAAAGGAGCATGTCCCAATTTAAAAGCAGCTCTGACTTCTGCATCCATGCTCACAGCTTCATGAAGCTTAAATGCAGTATGTCTTCCAAACCACAAAGTGAATATTTGGCCCATCTGACTTATTCACCTTCAAACTTCTTCGGCAAAAATCTAACAGGTACCTCAGTTGTACTGTGAGTTGAAATGCTAGATAGCATCCTTGAAAATTCAGCCTTCTCCTCCTTTCTTGTGAAAGAAAATCAGCTGCTCTGATTGTAGCTTAGAGTTTAGCACTGCGTGTGTATGTGCAAATGGGCATACCAGTTCTTCTTCAAAACCTTATTCATTCCTCTCACCTGATTTCTACCATACCATTTAACCTGCACAGTTTTACACTAAATTTGCTCTTGATTAAATACTTCCCTGTTGGTGTGTGTGTATGTTGGGTTAAACCATAGCAAGCTGCCCTTTTCGTAGACCAAAAAACACGCAAATACCAGAAGTTGCCTTATAGATCAACTTAATATAATCTTTAGGCTACTCATTGAATGGGTCTCAAATTGAAGGGAGTTGAAAGCACTGTCTCTTAAGCAATTAAAACACAAACTCCTCAGAAAGAGCAAGGAACGGCTCTGAGGGGAGGCAGAGGACACCTTTCTTTGGATCTTTGGCCTGTGCCCACACTTTGCAGGTACGTTGATTCCTGCTGGCAACACAACCCATGGCTCCCCAGGGCATACTCTTTCCTCTCTGGCCCAAGTGTGAACAAAAAGCAAGCCTTTCTCCTTACTTCTCTTCAGCAAAGCTGAAAAAAAGCCTAAGGAAAACCAAAGAATAAATTAAAACACAAATACATCCTTTCTTATGAAAAATTTTACCAAGTCCAGCTTCCTTACCCCAGTGTACAATTCATCAGTTGCCAAACTCAGATCTCTCGTTCAATGTGCAGCTTGTCCAAAGGGACCCTTTTTAACTTGGGGCTATTCGCAGATGTCAACCTTTGCTTTGCCTCTCTCTTTTCCAGGTCAGGGATTGCTATAGATTGTTTGGGGGAAGAGCTGAAATAAGGATTGATGGCCCACACTTGGGTCAAGGGCTATTACTGTCTTTCAGGCAAACAATAGCTTGTATGAACACGTTGCTTTTCCAACCTTGCTCATGACCCTAGCAGTCAGAGGCGGTCAGCCTAGTTCTGCTTCCTGCCATAGAGGCTGGAGTCACATAAGCAGTCAAGAAGGAAGGTCAAGGAGCTTCCCTAAAAAAACCATTCTTTCCCACAGTCTTCTCACAAGTTCCGCAGGAGACTCACCAGATGGAGGGCTGTGGCATCTTCAAGTCTTGCATCCCCTTGCAGCTCTGAGCCAAATTTCACATTACCTTCCAAACCTGACTTTGAAACTCGTGTTTCAGCAACATCTGACTATCAGAGTGCATTATCCAGAAACAGAGAAGCATAGCAGCACAAGTCTTGACAGGCAGAGAAAGAACAATAGGCAGACTTTTCCTCTGCGCACTTTGTAGTGGATTTTTAACACTGGTCCCTTGCTTGTGTTGCTGTAATGACTTTATTAAGAAATGTGTTCTTGAGTAGTAAACTTAATCTATCAGACAAATAAAGCCACAAATTTAGTTGAACTGGAGATCACTTGTTCCTTTGGCTCTTTAACTACCATTATAACATAAATTGTAACAGTTACAACCGTCTCTGGGAGTACATGGATATTTTACAGCTATTGTAAATGAACAGTGTTAACAGTTAGAGATATATGGCTATAAAACCACAGGAAAGGTAGTTTAAGAAAGAACACCTGGTTTTGTGTAGGTTTCCAAGCCCTGTGTATCAAAAGACAGGAAATATGTGCTTCTCTATCACCTTTTAGGTTATAACAGCGAGTTAGTTTGTATTTATGCTACAACATTGCACACATAGGCTACAGGTGGTTGAAGAGTCATGCTTCCCAATCTGTGGCTCTATTCCATGAATGAAACCTACCACTGCAGCTAACAAGACTTCCTCCCAAATAATTGGAGTATCTAATAGCTAGTCTTTTGGAATTCATGGCATGGAACACTTACTGTCCTTTTTCTTTTTCTTCTGCAGCTCAAAACTAAGGGTAAATATCATTAGCCCCAGCTGGCTGATGAAGAAACTGAAACCAAAAAATGTTGAAAATAGCAGACAATTCATAGAAGACATAGGTGTGGCTAATACCCACTTAAAACGGTTCAATCTCATTGGTAATCAAATACATGCAAATTTAAACCACAATAACATACAGTTTTCTCCACTCTCATATCAGGAAAAGCTTACTAACGATGATAATACTCAGTGCTGACTGCAATGCAGACATGAACTCCTCCACTGCTAGTTAATAAGAGCATACATTTGTCAACCTTTGTGCACTGTAAAGTAATATCTCAAGTTGCATCAGGAGTCTTTAACATGTTATCATTTGACCCAGTAATTTCCCTTATAGGGTTTCGTATTAAGGAAATAATTATTTACAGAAATTCTCAACAAATCATGAACATTGGAAGAAAAATGGACAACAAAAGCTAATTTCCAACAATAGGAGAAAGGATAGATAAATGTTTATCATGTTGATGTAACCATTAAAATCCACATATTCAGAATACCTAATAACATGAGGAATGATGGAGATAAAACGTTAGCTGAAAAGTGGGATATAAAACAATTCTTGTATTCTTAAAGTGTAAGATTATATTTTTAAAAAGTGGGTATGAAATGCTGGAAATGATTAGCAGTGATTAGCAGTGATTCACGCCGGAGGATAGGATTACAGATAATTACTTTCTTTGTATATTTCTATACTTTCCAGTTTTTCTGTAATGGAAAAATATCACTTTTATAATTGGAGGGAGGTACTTAAAGAGGTTATTTTAAAAAGCAAAGTGCAAAAAAGGAGCAAAGGAAGACCAGAGTCTCAAATGAGAATGTTGGCTTTGCACTCATCCAGGCCACTAAGATAAAAATTCTACGTCTCATTTAGATGTTGAATCCCCCCCGCCCCCTGCCGCCCCACAAAAAAAGAGCTAATAGATACAAAGAGAAAACAGATTGGCCAGAGGCAGGGAGTGAAGGGTGGGTGAAATGTGTGAAGGAGGTCAAAAGGGACAAAGTTTCAGTTAAAAGATATGAGCATATAATGTACAGCATGGTGACTATAGTTAATAATACTGTATTGTATATTTGACAGTTGCTAAGAGAATAGATCTTAAAAGTTCTCATCTCTGGAAAAAAATTGTAACTACATGTGGTGATGGATGTCAACTAGATTTATCGTGGTGATTATTTTGAAATATATACCAATACTGAATCATACCATACACCTAAAACTAATATAGTGTTTTATGTCAGTTTTATCTCAGTTTTTTAAATAGCAAAAAAAAATTTTTTACATTTTTTAAAAAACCTCTTTCTGCGTCAGGATTTTGATATTGGACTCAAGACCCCTAAAAGTTTCATACTTGGATTTCAGAGCCCACTTGAGAATTTGTTTAAAATGTTCATTGATGTGTTTATATGCATTTTTCTGGGGAAACAGTATATAGCTTTCAGATAATTAAAGGAATCCTTGACCACAAAAATTTTAAGGATATTATCATAAACTTTAGTTGAATAGCTAGTGAATTGGTTTAGTATGACTATGATTAATGTAGTCAAACCCTAATGTTGACTTTTTTGCCCTACCTCATTAACCAGATATTTAACACTCTGTCCTGGATCATGTTGACAGTTCCTACAGTCACTTTGGAATCTGACACATGGACCCATTTAGAACCCTAACTGAGATGAGAAGAGTACCCTGGTGGTTAAGAAAGTTAAGACTTTGCGCTTCCACTGCAGGGGGTACACGTTTGATCCCTAGTTGAGGAACTAAGATCCCACATGCCCTGTGGTGCAGCAGAAAACAAATAAATATTTTTTAAAGTAATAAAAATAACAATTACTAATATTTTTATACATCGCCAGGTACCTGTAATATGTAATCTCATTTAATTCTTAGCACAGGTGTGTGATGTTAAGTGACAAACATTACTCTCGGTTCACAGATGAAAACCAAGGCCCGAGTAGAAAAAATGACTGGTGCGCAGACAAGCAGCTAATTCAGTCTCCTGACTCCTGGGTCACTGTTGTTTACATTTCTCAAAGTTTCTCCTTGTTTATTTGCAGGGGAGATGAATTTGCCACCCCAAAATATGCCTCTTTGCCATAAAGATTATTTTAGGCCAATGGAGGAAGAAACGAGTTAAAGCTGTACAAGCTCATTGAATGGTGCCACCCTTGCAAGTACTGGGGGACCTACCAGCACCTCCCACAGTTACCTCCATGCAAACACTGCTGAGTGGGCTTTCATGTCTAGGAGACAGTCTGAGTTGCTCTGTGTTCCCCTGTGATAGATGCAAAGTATTATAATAAAACTCCGTGCCTAGAGGAATGAGGAAGCCAGACAAGGGAATCTCTGTATAAATTAGAGGGGACTCTTTGTATTCCTTTTTTCTGCTTGCTAATTATGTAAATAATTCACCATTCTATGTTCTAGCCACTTCATTGGTAAAAGCGGGGCAGGAAGTCCCATTCCTCTGTAGGCGTCTGACTTACATAAAGTAAGATTACATAATCACTGAAAACTGGATCAGCACAGTTGAGATTTGAGTTGGGAAAAACCAGTCAACAACCATATGCTGAGAATCTAGCACATCCCAGTAGTTAAGACATGGCCCCAGCCTTCCAAGGTTGTAGAATCTCCCAGGAGAATAAAGACAGGTTGTCATCCAAGGAGAAGCCATGCAGATTCAAAGACGAGAGAGACCCCATTGCTGGAGAAATAGAAAAAGCTTTGGGATTGTGAATGCCCTTGATGAGGGGAACTAAGTCAGTGCTTCAAATGTACTTCCTGTCTCTTTTTTGTAGGCCCATAACAGAAACCTGCTCTCCATTGATTTTGATCATACGACTCGCACAGGCAAGATCTATGATGACCATCGGAAATTCACCCTTCGAATTCTTTACGACCAGACTGGACGACCTGTTCTGTGGTCTCCTGTAAGCAGATATAATGAAGTGAACATCACATATTCACCTTCGGGATTGGTGACATTTATTCAAAGAGGGACGTGGAATGAAAAAATGGAATATGACCAGAGTGGAAAGATCATTTCAAGAACTTGGGCTGATGGGAAAATTTGGAGCTATACCTACTTAGAAAAGGTAAGTGTGTAGGGAAAATAAACTAGTTCTGAGTTTCTGAATGAGAACATTGAAAGCGGCACAGATTACCTACCTTGCTGAGGACCTGTGGGAGTAAAGTCTGGCTGTTCTGTTCCATAAAAGTAGCAACAACAACAAATTATACCTACAAGGATAAGCTGTTTTTCAGCCGAAAACTTTCCCCAGCCCCACACTCTGCCAGGTACTCTTTCAAACTGAAGTCAGGATAATGGCTTAGCTTTCTCCTCATTTGAGCATATTTGTTCATGCTCCTGAAAATGTATCTTTATTACTATGAAAGCTCACACTGAAGTAAAATAGGTAGAAAATTATAAAATTGCGTGTTAATGTATCTTAGCTCTGGAAAAGAGGCTCTTACACAGAGGATAAGGAATTCTAATTTTGTTAGGATAGTCAGTGATGGTTTAATGGTATACATTGGAGGACATATTTTCCCAAGTAATGGGTCTGAGGAAATGGTAGCAGTGGGGCTCCCTTGTTGTTAATAGTCCTTTGTACACAATGAGTCTCCAGTAGCATCTGTAATGGGAGCCCCTGGCCTCTGTCTGCTGGGAATGGGCAAGGATTTTAATCCCACCCTCTGGATCCATTTGTCAAACATCAGCCTCACACAGCAAAATAGTTTCTAGCCAGACCAGTAGCAGAAGACAATAAGAGAAATTGACCTCTGTCTGCCATCTCAATTTCTGACATCCTAAGATCCTGTCTCTTTTCCCCTAAATCTATCCTTTCAACTCAGTTCATTAGTCCTGAATTAATTTCTGGGAAAACTGAAAAACTTTTTCCCCTGAGGTTTCAAGGGGAGTCAGTACGGATTAACCCCTAGAAGCTCTTAGAAAAGTCATGGGTGCTCATAACTCACGTGGTGAAATTTCACTATTTGCACCAAATAATGCTAAGCCTTTCTGATATACCCCTGAAAGCTTTTTTTAAAGTGTGTCAGGGGCTATATGTTATTATAAAACCATTGTACTATTTCCCAGAGTCAGTCACTGGGAAACTTGCCAAATTAGAAATGTCTAGGAGATAAAGCAGAACTCCACTTGGGAGCCAGGGTAAAGGACTGAATCCTTTGCTGTCTGTACCCCCTGTCCTTTTCTGCTGAAGAAATCGATGAAATCTCTAATCTGCACTCTACACTGGGAACATCTGAATCTTATAGAGTGGATGGTTTTTCTCTTTTGAATTTTGGTAACAAGAATGATTGGCAAAATCATACGATTAATGTCCACAGTGCTAAACTTGTTACAAAACTAACTGAATCCAAATATTTGTTGTATGTTCACATAGGCAAGGCATGTAAGATGACCTTATATGAAAAAAAGGAAAAAAAGTGCCACTGATCACTAGCAGAATATAGGCTGATTAGTTTTTTCAAGAATGAGAATTTGTTTGCTGTGATCCTCCCACAGGTCTACATGTGACTAGTGAAGGAGCTGACATGCCTGAGGAGTATGTACAGCTTTGAGGGACTTCCCTCGCAGTCCGGTGGTTAGGATGCCATGCTTTCACTGCCAAGGACCCAGGTTCAATCCCTGGTTGGGAAACTAAGATCCCACAGGAATATTTATAGGTTTGAACTCAGAGCCTTAACCTCATTAGCGCCACAGTCTGGCTACTGAGCTAACTGCCTATGGACAATTGCTTCTAGGTCTTATAAATCTTTCCCTTTAAACTGTCTATACAGTGACAGAAAAGCTTGTTGAAACTTAAACTTCAGTTATTTAGCCTCTTCTCTGACATTAATGAAGAATTTTATTGTTTCCCTTTTCTGAATTAACTGATTACTT